>OY987259.1:23999329-24485778 GCA_963920725.1 Rhamphomyia laevipes | reverse complement strand
ATATATACATACGTAATAAATTTTTTTTAAATTTATTAATTCACCTTGCATTAATGAAGTTTCTCTGGATAAGTAATCCTTAAGCAATGGGTAATATTTTGATTTCAATGGAATTTCGCTTCCACAAATTGAAATAATATGTTTTTCAAATTTCTCCCACTGAGCATAAAAATTATTTCCAGTTTTGGGAAAAACATACTTAAAGTCATAATTAATCTGAAAAAATACAAAACTTTTTGTTACAAATAATTCATTAATAATTAACTTAATTGTTTTTACCAATATACGTGCTTCTGGTAACTTAAAACTGGGCCACTCATTTAAAATATTATTAACATTGTCGTCTTTAACGTATTTCTTAAAATCTTGTCGTCGATAGCTTATAGTAGATTTCCAATTTTCCATTATTTCATCAAATGGTTGCAAATGATTTTTTAGCCAGCATTTATTTTTTTCAGCATCTGGCTCTGAAAACGTGTAAAGAAATAAAAAAAATAATACGATTCATTCTGATTCTTTTTAAGAAATTTATACCTGGTTGATCACCTTCATTAAAACGCATAGAATATTCAAAGTCACTGTGACTTTTGTCACTATTACTAGCATTTTGATCTCGTTTTTCACCACGGTTGCCATTGTATATCTTACAATACAATCTTCCGCGTGGTCGTTTTCCTTTATGATGTTCATACCAAGAGTCCTATATAAATTATAAAATTTATAGCAGTTGAATAAAATAGATTTTTAAAAATAATACCTTGCTTTCATCTGGAAAATCTGTGACAATTTGTGTAGCTAAATTATGTAGTATTTTAGGCTTTAATGGAATATTATTTATTTTAAAATAATCAGTTATATGCTTGGCGAGATATCTCCGATCTTTTTCCGAAAAGCAACCGTTTGTTATATGTGTGCTTCTTATAACCTGGTATTCATTTTTTATTATTTCAGCAAGTAGCTAAATTAGAAATTTTAAAAGATTTTAATAATTTTAATGAATTTAAAACAAAAATTAAAAAAAAGTCGTATGAAATTAGTCATGTCTTTTTGCAACTGTATATTAATCAATCCGCAACAGAAAGAAAATTTTGTACTAAAAATACAACTTAATTGTTGTCGATAAACAGTAAAGACTATGTCCTTATCGGATACCAATTTAGTTATATTTTTCAATAATAATTTTCTTTTCTGCTATAAAAAGATTTATATAGTTCTCAAAAAAAAGGGCTAAAAAAAAATACATTACATAGGAATTTTCAAAATATGTTTTTTGTTGCGAAACATCTTGTGCTATATCTACACCAGCGACTTCAGTGTTTTTTGAGCAACAATGGGTCGAATTTTTTTGTTTTATGCCCTACATGAAAAATAAATTAATTTTTTTTTAACTATTTAACAAAGTACCATACCTCAATATCTCTCCATTTAATGAGTCCATTGATAAATTGAATTCTGCATCCCAAATTTGTAACTGGAATTAGTTCAGCAATTTCCTCTCTTTCAATTATTTCTAAGTCTTGAACTGTTATACCACAATCTAAATTAAATGAAAAAACAATATTTGAAGAAGAAATATTAAATAATCAGAAATCCATTATTACCTTTGCAGCGATTAAATAGATATATTGCATGACTTTCGCAAATAGTTGATATTGTGGCGAATAGTTTTGTATCCTCTGGATTTAATTCCACAATCTCAGAATCGGGTACCTCTTTAAAACTTTGATTTAAGATTTCAGAATGATTAAGTGTATTGTAAGAATTATGATAATCTTGATCACCCATATTTAAAACAGTGCCAAATAATTGTGAAGGTGAATTATCTCTTATGCAATCTTCATCATACATTTCAATTAATTCTTATATAATAACTATACCTAAATAATATTTTATTACAACTAATAACTAGCAAATCGGTTTCTAATATCATCAAATGTGATTTTTTTTCTACTATAAATATTTACTATTATTATCGTATCAGAGTTACACAATTTTCAATTTTTTTATTTATTTTTTTTAGAAATTATACTTTGTATTTTTAGGAGAAAAGGCGCTTTCGTCCCATGTTTACACACTATTTTTCCACTCTCAGGAGTAAAGTAGCTATTTTTGGTGAAAATTTTACTTTTTTTGTATTTTATTACAGCTAAACTAAAATAGTTTGATTTCGACAAAAAAAAATTGTTTCAGAAGTCAATAAAATAAATTAAACATTTAAAATTTTACTTCGGAATACCTTATTAGTAATGTTTAAAAATTTATATCAAATCAGTGCAAATTTATTGTTTATTCCCTAGAGGAAAATTAGGTTTCTTTAGTGTTCCTAAAGTAGTGACTTTCCTCCCGATAGTGTAAAAAAATATTTTGCATTCGTTATGTGTAACTCTGAGAGTAAAAAATATTTTAGAACTAAGAATTTAAAAATTTAGTTACTTAAGACTAATTACAATTATTTAAAAAGAATTTTTTTTGACGAGTTGCTAGAATATTATTATTTAATGAATATATATGAATTGGAGCAGTTTTAAAAACATCAATTGAGAGAATTTCAAGTTGTTTTTCAATTTCTTCTAAGGCATAACATTCATAGTATTCTTTATAAACGCATTTATAAACTTTTTTGCATAAAACGTTAACTTCCTTTTCGTCCTGAATTATAATTAGTTCTATTATTTCATACAAAAACAGATCAATATCATAAGCTGTCAAAAAATAACCTCTTTTATATAGAGTTCCCTTATGTTCTAGTTGCTTGTAAGATGTAAAAATTCTGTTTGGATACTGATCTATAATAATTTTTATATAGCTACTGTCAATTTTATGACAGTCATCTACAAAAATATTGTTTTCCTTATTGGGGAAAAGCAATCGATAACAGAATTTTAATTGGAACTTAATAGCCAAAGACAAAATTATATTTCGACGTGAGTTAGTGTTATTAGCATAAGCCTTAAGCTCCTGGTGCTTTGCTTCAAACCGAAATGTTGAAAAAAATCGTGGTGGGCCTGATTTTGATATTATTGTAGGGTAATGCAATAAAATGTGAAATTTTGGTTTTAATTTTTCGTTGAAAAGACTTATATACATTTCGTTATGGATTTTAATCTTATTACTCAAATGATGCAAAATCTCTGTTGAAAATTTTGGTAATAAAAGCAAGTCAATAAGTGTAAGTAAACAGCAGAAAAACTGCCAAACTTCATCATTATCAGGAATTTTATCCGCTAAAATAAATGGAAACAAATGAACAAAAGTCCACATTTCTCTGGCTGACATATTCAAATTGTTGCTTTTTAAACGAGCTAATGTTAGCGGAGGAGAAATATTGCCGATTTCGGTTTCTCCATAGCTGAAAGTTTGTTTTTTATAATTTAAAGTTTCTAGTGAAATAAAATCAGTTTCTATGAGGTAAAGTATTATTTTACACATATCGTATCTACAAATACCTTCGAAGATATCATGCATTATATCAACAGAGTAATTAGTTGTCACATGAAAGGAATTTATGTTATTTAAAATAGAGTTTTGATGTATTCCAGTTAAATAGGGATTGTTTAATTGTAATTCTGCTACATAATTCTTCTCATTCCGTAAAGCAGTTTTATTTTCTTGACAAAGTTTTTGAGTTGTTACCTTATCGTCGACACAAAACCTGCAAAATTTATTGGCAGAAAAAGATTTTTGCATGTCTAAAATATAATTTAACCCAAGGTTGTCCCCGAGAATAATTCCAAGTAGAAATTTAACATTTGTAAGAACTCCATCTAACATGAAATCTATTCCATTTTCTTCCAAATTATTTATCTGGTCAACTAAAATTTGCAAAGATTTATCATTGCCGAAATTTTTCATATCTTTAGACTTTATTAGCGCTCCCAAAAAAATATTTTTAACATTAAGAGGGTTTTTTATATTAGGGAATGAGTAATAAATAGCTGCAACATTTTCAGTGTGTGAACCTAAAGGGTTATTTAACTGTAAATCGTCAATATATAAAAAGTATGGAATTACATTTTGATTGTTTGGAAACAATTTAAGTTTTTCTTTGAAAAGTTCTCCTTGAACAAAATTTGTTATGCCAGAATTTGGAGCAGAATTTTTTAATAAGTCAATGTAAGAGAGGCAATTTTTTAAATTTTGATTTTGCTCAAAAAATTTCATAAATTGAAATTTGAGTGGTAATATAACCCCTTTATGTTTTTTTTCGGCAAATGTAGATACGCCATTGATATGCATTTCAGCAATCTCGTTATTAACTGAAAATTCTGTAAGATTGCTTATTAAATCTAAATTTTTTAATGTTTGAAATAACTTGTATTCAGTATCAATTGTTTCAAATGGATTTTAGCAGATTTTCAAAATGTTATTTAAGTGAATATTCTGCTCTTCATTTAATTTAGGATACAAAAACTTTTTCAAAATATTAGTAACACATTTTGTTATTTCCGATTTAACAAGGTTTTGGATTGTAACAATATCTTTTCGACAAAAATTATTATTTTTATGGAGGCTGATAGAAAAATTAATGGCAGTTTTTTGAAGTAAGATTGCCGCATCTAATATGGAAATTTCGTTGAAAATGTCATTATTAAAAATGTCAGTTTCTTCTTTAGAATTAGAAGACTTTCCTTCTTTATTAAAAGAATTACAAAAAGTTACGTCATTATTAATTACATGTAGATGAACATTTTTTGATTCAAAAATATTGTTTTCAGTGGTTTTTCGTAAACAATTATGAAATTTTCTCATATGTTTTCTAAATACCCCTGATCCCTTAAAAGTCTGTTTACATTTTTTGCAAAAATAAGAATCATAAAATGTACATAAATGATCATTCTTCAAGTGTTTAAAATATTTTTCATTATCAAAAAATTTCACAGAACATTTGAAGCAACTCGTCATTTTATAGCTTAATAAAAAATGCTAATATTATAACAATGCTAATATTAACTGCTTATAATAAAGTTATGTGATAACCTAAATAATATTTATTTACGTACACTATATTAATTAATAGCGAATTTTTCAATCAATTGAATTAGCTGGCAATTTTCACAAATATGCTCCTAAAAAATACATGATTACAGAAATAATTAAAATAATATCAATATGTAAACAATTAAAATTTTATTTTTCTAAAAAATATTATTTCAATTATTTAAAATTTTCAGTTTAGTTAAATTACATATACTTAGAAGAGATTGTTACACAATCCCGGAAAAATCTCTCAAATTAAAATCTTATTTCGGAAATTAAAACAAATTTATATTGGATTAATCGTTATTATAATTATGCACAATAAAAAAATCTAAATCCTAGAATAGCAAAGCAATTTTTGACGTTAAAACCTTTACAATTTTAACACAAATTGTCTTTTTATTACAGAATTTTTCTTTCGGGATTATGCACTCAATTCAGAAGTTTTTTGAAGTAATCAACTTTTATAATTATTAAAGCTTAGAATTAAATTCTTACTTACTGTTTTTTTCCCTTTATTTCGCCAGAGTTTTAGGCGATGCTTAAATCGAACTTTCTCACCCAGATTCTGAATATCAGCAAAAAGTTTTTGAATATCGTTCTCAGAAGCTATTGATAGCTTTAAAATGCTCCAATTGTTCTCTACAATTTTAGTGGAATGTACATTTTTATTTGTTTTCTAAATACTATCCTATCTAAAATCTTACGTAATAAGTTTATTTTTAATACCGGATTAAAAATACCCCACTGTTCAATTAATTGTATCAAACTCAACTTATTAACACTTTTATTTTTCAGGTTTTTTTTTTTAATACACTTTGTTTTAATTTTAGTCTTCATAATAAGTTGTTTTCAACATCACGATTCAACAAGTAATGAACGAAAGTAAAAAAAAAACAATATATTTAGAAGACTTTACGGGGATTTTGTTAAAATTTCAACAGAAAATTCTTAAAAAGCAATATTTTTACAAAAATACCCGTAAAGTCTACGAAAATGTTTTAATTTAAGAAATATTGTTACGGAAAACTCCGTAGACATTACAAAATATTTCTTGAAAATTCTTTAAACACAATATTTTTACGAAAATATTCGTAAAGTCTACAAAAATACCCGTAAAGTCTACGAAACAATATAAAAAAATTACTATGAAAGTTTGGGGACTTTAAATTATTTTTAAAAAATCTGTAATTTTTTTTTATTTAGGAGATGGACAGAGGTATGTGGTTCAAATTTGGACATATTATAGATTAGTGAAAATAAAGACGATTTCCTCTTTCACTTTTTTGATTTGGGTCCCAAGTTTCGGAGATATAGCCCTCAAAAATTTAAATTTTCAATTTTCCTATGCCCCTAGCTCCTAAACGAATAATGTTACGGAATTGAAATTTTCAAGATATGTAAATCTGTAAAAAGTAGATAGGCCGTTAGAACATTTTTTTTACATTGGACCTCACGCCCCCTCTTTTTTCGATATCTCAGGAAGGGGGCCAAAAAATGAAAATGTGCAAGCGCATGTCTTATGCACCTATAATTACCTCTTTACTACTAAAATTTCAACTTTGTATCTTAAGGCGTTTAGAAAATAGACACTAAGGAATTTAATTTTCATATTTTCATATAAAATTACTATGAAAGTTTGGCGACTTTGAATTTTTTTTAAATAATCTGTAATTTTTTTTTATTTAGGAAATGGACAGAGGTATTTGGTTCAAATTTGGACATATTATAGATTAGTGAAAATAAAGATGATTTCCTCTTTCACTTTTTTGATTTGGGTCCCAAGTTTCGGAGATATAGCCCTCAAAAATTTAAATTTTCAATTTTCCTATGCCCCTAGCTGCTAAACGAATAATGTTACGGAATTGAAATTTTCAAGATATGTAAATCTGTAAAAAGTAGATAGGCCGTTAGAACATTTTTTTTACATTGGACCTCACGCCCCCTCTTTTTTCGATATCTCAGGAAGAGGGCCAAAAAATGAAAATGTGCAAGCGCATGTCTTATGCACCTATAATTACCTCTTTACTACTAAAATTTCAACTTTGTATCTTAAGGCGTTTAGAAAATAGACACTAAGGAATTTAATTTTCATATTTTCATATAAAATTACTATGAAAGTTTGGGGACTTTGAATTTTTTTTAAATAATCTGTAATTTTTTTTTATTTAGGAAATGGACAGAGGTATTTGGTTCAAATTTGGACATATTATAGATTAGTTAAAATAAAGACGATTTCCTCTTTCACTTTTTTGATTTGGGTCCCAAGTTTCGGAGATATAGCCCTCAAAAATTTAAATTTTCAATTTTCCTATGCCCCTAGCTCCTAAACGAATAATGTTACGGAATTGAAATTTTCAAGATATGTAAATCTGTAAAAAGTAGATAGGCCGTTAGAACATTTTTTTTACATTGGACCTCACGCCCCCTCTTTTTTCGATATCTCAGGAAGGGGGCCAAAAAATGAAAATGTGCAAGTGCATGTCTTATGCACCTATAATTACCTATTTACTACTAAAATTTCAACTTTGTATCTTAAGGCGTTTAGAAAATAGACACTAAGGAATTTAATTTTCATATTTTCATATAAAATTACTATGAAAGTTTGGGGACACTGAAATTAAAAAAATTAATTTAATTTTCTGGGTCTATGTACGGGGTATTTGTTAAAGTTTCATTAAAAAAAAAATCCAGGAATTCTTATTGGAATATAACAATATTTTTGTTGGTATTAACAATTTTCTTGTACGTGAAGCTCTTAACTCTACGGATTAAGATTCATCAACTGTTACCGTAGTTCGTAAATATAAATTGTTAGATATTTTAAGAAAACATCCGTACTACATTAAAAAATAAGACTTTTTAATGTGAAATCCGTAAAATTCAACAAACATTTTTGATGGAAATTTCAACGGATATTAGTCGGTAGCTTATTACGGTGATTTTTTTTTGAGTGTATATTATAAATAAAATTAATTTACGAATATATCGCGAATCAAGTACAAAGAATTTTTGAATCAAGTATACATTGTCTTCATCCTTCATGGTTCGATGGTTCGGTCCTGGAGAAATGTCATTTTCATTTTTCAGAAATTGTATGATTTTTAAAACTTTTGATTATTAAAAACTTATTTTGGGCAATAAAAAGATCTAAAATTAAACAAAAAAAAATTCATACGATTTTATTGACATATAATTTCTTTATAATAATGCATAGATTTTCAAAATTAAAGTTTTTTATTGGTCAAAAGCGAATTATGGACCTAAAGGACATCAACTAAACAAAATAAAACCTTTACCAACTGAACTATGGTAACTTGATGGGAAATTTACTTTATTTTTATTTTACTATTTATACTTTATTACTATTATAAATTATACTGTAATCTTGCAAATTCCAATTTGTTAAAACAGCATATAATAAAATAAATTAAAATAAATATATCGATACTATTGAATTCTCGCATTGCAGTATTTTCTTTAAAACATTTTCCTTAGTATTTTCCTTAAAAGATAATTCTTTCGTAAAGTATAACAAATTTAGTTTTCTTTAAGAATTACCAAGAAAAATAAAATCAATATAATTTACAGAATAATATCCCAAATTGCAAGTCAGTTATTGTAATTAATCACAATTCTTACCATGTACGTTATAACAGCAAAAACAGTGATTACATATTTTCGGTTCGGTATTATAAAAAATATTTTAATATCTGAAATCAATGAGAAAATGTCTTTGTTCGGCATTAGCGCAATTTGATTGTATAGCGTTGTAACAAAGATTGTAGAATAGAATACATTCTATTTCATCTTTGGTTGTAATCACAAAAAAAATGACGCATTTTCCACAAGAACAAAAAAATTGTTCAGAAAACAATGATTTTGTGAATCACAATTCAAAATCAAAATATTCATAAATCACGAAATATTTTCAATTAATTTTATAGGAATGTAGCAATATCACAAAGGAAAATGATTTAAGAAATTATTTTCACCAAACTGTTTAAGCTGAGGTTTGAAATATAATTTCTTAAGATAAACTTTTTTAAATGGTTAATGGTGCGATAGATAGCAATCTGCCAGATTGGTTAGCCAGTCAGCTCGATTAAAAGACTGTTTAAACTATGGCTTGTAGAACAAAACGTGTTAAAAACGCTGAACAGTTGTCTTCACACCAAACTGTTCTGCAGTAACCCCAATGCTAAACAATCAAGAAGTATTCTGAACATGACCAAACCCATGCTCAGACTGTACACAGGAACGGTCACGGGTCATTTACTATTACGTAAACATGCCTGGCGACTCAGAATGACAACTGAAACAGCTTGTAGAAGCTGTTTTGAGGGTGACGAGACAGTTGAGCATCTTTTATGTCACTGTCCTTATCTGTGTAATAAAAGGTAACAATTTTTCGGTTCCTATTTTATAGGGGATTTAATAGAATTAAGAAGTGTAAAACTTGCGAAGTTGACAAACTTTATAAAGGAAGTGGGATAACACGATTCGTGGTGAAAATGGTCAACGTTTCGTAAGGAGGTACAACGGGCCGTACAGTCTAGGAACGTGGTTTGGTCGCTTCCATTCCCCCCTTCTCAAACCAACCAACCAACCAAGTGGTTATTAAGATATGTAAATGAAGATTCTATATACAAATGGGTGACAAAAGCTAATAGAATGTGTTGAGCATAGTTGAAAGTTTAACTAATTAATAAATTTACTTCTATATTTTTTTTAGAAGTTTTTATTTAATTTAATAAAGATAATTTTTATGAAATGAAACTAAAATACTTAATTGAAATGTTTCTACATTCTACAACAAAATAATTAATAATTACGATAATGAATAATTATGATTTCATGGTTAAATAAGACTGTGATATAACATATATTAATTTTTGAAAGGATTTTTGTATTTCATAATCATATATTTTATATAAACCAGAGTGAAAAAAATGGTCACTGATTTCAACCTCTAGACATTCGATGTAGCCTCATATACACCATACATAAATATTAGAAATAAAGAAGCAATCAAATCAATAATTCTAAAAAAAAAATATTATGACGTATTATTAGTTTTGCGTGCCTTGAATAATTTGAGTATCATAAGTTACATGGGTAAGGACAAGAACTGAAATCAAATTCATTTTATCGTAAAGTAAGTAGTATATATAAGGAATTTTGTATTAAGAAAAAAAAAAAAAAATCTTCATATTTATCTGATTTATTTCAATAATTTCTTCCTGAAGCTATTGCCTGCCCGCTATGTCCAAATAACATAAAAATATATTGATATATAAACATTTATGTTTTTACTGAGTCATCAGTTTATCTTTATTTTATAGCAAATTTATTATAAAATAGCAAATTATTTCTTTTAAAGTCCAGAAAGTTTTCAACAAAAGAAAACTGGAAAACTAAATACGCTATACAATTATATTTATTTTTATTAAATATGTATTTATGCTTTTAATTTTTATGATATTAAAACTTATGTGGTTCGGATATTTTCAAACGTTTACTATACATAAACTATCTTTTTCGATAGTTTATTTCATTTTTTATTTTAGAATATAATATTCAAATTTCATTATTTATTGTATAATAATCTTTTTGATATTTCCTAACCAAAACATCGTTTATACATATTTTAAGTAAGGGCTGCCACCTCTCAAGATTTCGGCTTAAGACTCAAAATTTGGATGGAAAGCGAATCTCAAGATTTTATAAATTTCGCATTTCGGGTAGATTTCTTCGTCTCCAAAATTTGGTGGAGCAAAATGAAAATGAATTAACCGATGACCTCAATGCAGAATTAACCTTTTTAGAATGTTATTTATATTTTGTACATCATTATATGAACGGTTTTAAATGAATTAATACTGATTATTGAAAGAAATTATGTTGCAAGTACCGAAATAAAATCATCCAGCAGTTTAAATCTTTCGTTTTATGGAAGTCTTAAATACAAATTTGTACACGATACAAATTATAAAAAATCAATCTAAACTGATAATCTTTTATCTTTATTAATCCAGAAGTTTAGAGTTTCTTTTACTTTGAATCATTACTTGATAAGATAGATAAGATGAACTTAAGGAAAAGGTGATAAATATACAAAGATAATTTATGAATACTTAAATCGAACTCTTCATGTATAGGGAATTGTTGTAAGAAGGATTTACTGACTTGCATAAATACTTGGAATTTAATTAAATTTGTTACAATTAAACAATGTATGTTTACAAAAAGCCATAAATAAATTTCTTTTTAATTTTCTTATATAATTTTTAATTCTGTTAATGTTTAATTACTTTTATTATAAATGATCGATGTCGCTCAGCGACGGATCTAGAAAGTTTTCAAGGGGGCGATTAAAACAAAATATGTTTATAGTTTACATTTTTTATATTAGTTTATATTTATTTAGTATTTACTAAATAAAATTAAAGAATGAAGTCCAATCTTCTGTTATTAGATCTACACCGTAAATATTTATAACTTCTTCTATATCGATTTCAATTTCTCGATTTATATTTAATAGGGCCAACCCTGATAATCGTCCTTGTCCCATCTCGTTTCTTAAATAAGTTTTTAATATCTTTAATGTAGAGAAACTGCGTTCTGCAGAAGCAACACTTAAATAAATTATTAAAAAAAAAATTATAGTTTGGAAAATATCGTCATTGCATTCAATTAATGCTTCTTCTATACTAGATGGTCTTTATAAATTTATTTTAATTGCACAATTTCACAGTATAAATTTATTAGTTTCGCCAAGTAAATTCTCAAATGAATCAAATAGTTTTTCGATTTTCAATTTTATTTCATCTAATTTTAAATTTTTAGAAATAATATTTTTAGGTGTTAAACATTCAATGTCCATGTATCTTTCAAATTTGTTGGAAAATCTGTCAGACAAGTCTAACAGAATTGAGACTAGCATGGGAATATTATGTATATACTTCTTTTATAATATTCTTTGGCACTTTTGTGTGGAACATTTGATCTATTTTTTTAGAATTTGCAAATTCTAGGAACTGAAATGTCTAAGGATTTACAGATTTTTTCAATGCCTGAGAAGATTTTATTAAATTCCAAATCTGCATTAAGTCTTATTTGTTTAATACTTTCAACTAAAGTTGACATTGCAGTTTTTACACTTTTAACATCAAGAGTTTTTTTTACAATTAAATCGTCATCATCAATATCCGATACATTTAAATATTCTTTCGTCTTCAGTATAATTATTAAAAATCTGGTACAAATAAACATTATATGAAAAAAAATATCACAATCACCTATGAATGTCATTTCAGAAATATGACAATCTCATGTGGTTTCCATTTAAAATTGTATTTTATATTAGTAAATGGAGGGGTAAATCTGATAAAAAATATAGATTTATCAAAAGAAGTTTTTTTTTTCAAAGAAACATGAAAATTTATCTATAGACCAAAACATTACTAATTTTTTTGACAAAATGATTAAAATGATTAGAAGTAAAACCAGTTAGTAAATGTCTAAATGGATTAAATTGTAAATGATGGAACGTAAATAAGAAAGGTGGTGTAGATTGTAGAAGTGGAAAATATAACAATTAAGTTTTAGTTTTATAATATAAATTAAAGATTAAAATTAAATTAATTTTCTATTTAACAGACACTTTTTTTTGTTTCGGAAGTATAAAAAGAAAATATACGAATAAAATCGAGGAATCATCTAGGATACAGTAAGATTAAACCATGTTCTTTGAATGAATTATAGTTAAAAGATAAAATATTTAAATAAATTACAAAATGAAGTACATATACAATTCAGTTAATAGTATATAAAAATTACTACATTTGAAAATGCCTAACATTCTGTAATAGTTTTTTTTTCGCATATATTTGTCCTTTTACTGTGGCCCATACCGCCAAATTGTTCCATAATTTCGAATCAGAAATATTCTTTAAAGAAAATCTCTAGATGTTCTATTACTAAAATAATCTTTTACAAAGTTATTATATTGACAAGTATGCTTCTTCCATCTTTTTTAGATGAAGTGGTGGTCATATAATAATGAATCTTTAAAACTTTATTTTCATAAAGTTAATATTAAGCTATTTATATACCTTATTTATTGTATTGTATACCACAACAAATCTTTCAACGACAGACATTTTTAATTACTTGTTATTTAATAGAGAAAATTTAGAAAGGATTTTATATTACTATGTACATCAATTTAATACTATAAAAAAAATGATTAATTACCAAAAAGAAAACGTTTTATTATGCTTTCCATGACTATCTAATATAATTTGTAAATATTTAATGATACCTTAGTGAAAAATATTTTTAAGAATTGAAATAAATTAAAATTATTTCGAACAACTTTTATTTAAATATTTATAAAGGATATTTTAATATTTTAAGCAATATTCTGTTATATCTATTAAAAGTATATTAACAATAAAGAAATATAGCTATAATTTTTAATTCTATCTACAACTAATAACTTTTTTTTCTTGAAATTTTTAACATGATAAATCTTAAAATAATTTTCATAATTTTTTTGAAGGATGTATGATTAAAATTGCCTTATGATTTACGATAAATACAGTAATTTATGTCCTTACGTACGATCTGGTGCTTGAGGAACTGTTCTACAATATATTCATCTATATTTGTTATTAAAACTTACATAATGATTCTTACCAAAAATATCTAATTAAATGTAAATAATTAATTGAAAAAAACATTAAAGTTTGCTATGATTGTAATTTGCCATATACAGGCGAGCAGATGATCCGTAGTTGGGTTCTAAATGGATTTATTTGCAATATTTTAATTTGATAGTTGATTATGCCTACCGGTGACTTGTAAAAAATATAATCTCATTTTCAGACACCAATAACGTATTTTATATAATTTGAAATTTTGATAGGGACCAACTCAAACAGCTGAGATCCTGACATCCTGTTTATTTGCGCAACGTATGTTTTTACAACCAAATAAAATTTAATAACTTTTTATAAGTTGAAGAATTCACAAACTACTTTACGGAACTTCTATTGCACAATAGTTTTTAACTTTAAAGGATGCTTTATTATATACCCTGAGAGGATCAAATAAATTATGTTTATTTACATAGAAATAGAAAAGTTTTCAGTTGTTTGGTAGTGGTATTTAAATAATTTATATAATTTTAAGTTATTTATATATTCTAATACGAAAATTCAATTGTATTCGCCAATTTATAGTACTGTAAAACTAGCTATGTGGAATAACTTTTTGTTCGTAGTCAAAACAATACTAATCATTATATTTACACCATTTGCAAATATCGTATTTTTCAAAATGCGTTTTTCTCGCAAAATTATTTTTGTGGGATAGGCCACTCTGGTTCTGAGGCACTCATTTATGATATATAACATACAATTGGGTGGAAATTTAGCAAAATACATAATTACCGATCCGATGCCAATAAAATTTCAATTAATATAAAAGTGTGAAATATATATTGAATTTTCAGAAAATTAGTTAAAAATTGGAAACTTAGTTTATAATTATAATAACAAATGTTGATAAGAAATTGTTAAGATCCACCCTTTCATTGTTACTATGTGCTCATTAATTGCAATTACTATATAACTTTATATAAACATCATTAAGAATATTTTAATGGTAAAATGGAACGAAACAAAAAAACTGATGGAAACTTTTACATTTACGTATAATATTAAATGTTGTAGATTCTATTTTATATGTTACATACTAGGTATACACTTACCACCAAAAATTTTACAACAAGTTATTAAAATAATGGATGAAGATGTGCTAAGCACATTCTCAATTTTAATAGGCTAAGAACATTCACAATTTTCATAAAATTTACAAAAGTTAAATAATAAGTTTAATGTTATAACTCATAACATTTCACTAAAAGTAGTTTATAAATAGTCCTGAATCTCAAATTTAATCTTTAAGTATAATATGTTTAAATAAATTTTAACAGATAAGTATATAATAAATTTAAAACAAGTATGAATTTATATATGTAAACAAGTATGAATTTGTATGAATTTATATAATATAATATATTCAGGAAATAATAAAGTTATCAATTTTGCATGAACTTAAATTCTGTACAGTTCTTTTTTTTTGGGAAATTTGGAATTTGGAGCTCTGTTACATGGAAAAATCTCCAATTTTTTAATACAATGTTAAGAATTCGAATAAATAAATTTGCAAATAACATAAATTCATAAATATTAGTTACTTCATTTTGTTTTTTTCATAAATCACAGTTCATAAATTTTTCATTTTCTTTCATAACATCTGTTTTCCAAAAATAAAGTTTCATATTTTTCTTATTTATTTGTGTATATTTTCGATAATATTTTCTTCCTGGTTTTCTGACTTCTATAAAATTTTGTTTGCAAAGTCACGATAGGCTATTAAAATTCAGATTGATATTGATATTATTATTATTGTCATTGTTATCCAAAACGCGTGCAGGGAAGCAGAAAAAAGGATATAATATTTAAACAACATTTTTAAACTTATACCAGCAAATTCAGAATAGTATACTTTTATCGAAGTGATATTATCTTTAAAAGTGACACATGATTGGAAACTGTCATTAAAAAAATGAAAAAATAAAGCAGAAAAAATAAACTAAACAATATTTCAGAATGGAAAAGAATAAGAATAGATACAACATATCTACGCAATGCAAAACAAAATTAAATTAATTATTAAAATCGCAAGCTTGCACGAGTCAGAAATATCGATATAAGCAAAAAATATGCTACAATAAAAAACTGTAGTCCATTTAGTGTACAGCTTTCAGGAGAAAATGACGAAATAATAATTATATTTTTTCTTATAACATAAATATTTATATAATTTTCAATATTTTATTTTTTAACTGTCTTTATTAATATTTAATTATTTAATTCTACAATCTAATTATCCATATTGAAACTAACCTACAGGTTTACCAGATATATACACATCACAACAAGCTTGTTAAACTCGACTAGTTAAACTAGTTTTGCAGTGAGGATTAACTTGTGTACCAGTGCTTTTGCCATCATGTTTTACGAAAAAAATTGTCAATTGTTTACGACGAAACTGCTAATTTGAGTTAGCAAATTGAGTTATGTTGTCCGTAATAGCTGATCCAACCACTAAAATTAGAATTGCACAGTTTACAAAACGCTTCCGTGTCAAGTTTTCTTTTTTTTATATAAAAGGACATTCTGCGGTATATTTTTCTAAAAATTTACAATTTTTTTAATAGGTAATAACGAATTATGTTTTGATTACCATGTTGTTAAATATTACCAGTCTTTTAATGCGACTGATTGTGTGAACAAATTAATTATTTAGTGACTCAAAATCTGTAGTAAAATATTCGGCTGGCCAAATAAGTTTGAAAAAAAAACATGAGAAGATAAATTTTAAAATAAATTCGGAAAAACTAAAACTATGATAAATTTTATTAATAATTCAAATGAAAAGCTTGAAAAAATTTAAAATTTGTATGTATTTATTTCTAAACTTCTTTGCAATATTGCAATCAAAATACTTATAGCATTAATAGATCATAATATATAGTACTATATTATATGCTATTATAATATATGATTGAATTTTTATGGTATTATATTAATATGGTTATATGAACTGCTATCATATTTTCAACATGCTGCAAGATTAAAATAAATATCATAATATTGTGCACAAATTGCAGAACAAAATTTCATTAAAGTTTATTATTTATTATGATTGTATAAGTTGCTAATCTAGGGGCAGTATAACTCGTAGTTAATATTTAATAGTTCTAGACATACAAATTTATGAAACATGAACAAAATTCAGCTCTTTATAGCACGGCGTTCTAAGTTACGCGTGTTTTGTTTTTTCATTTTTGATAGTACATATTCCACAATTACTTGTAATATAAATTTCATTTAGCTTGAAAGTCAAAATTACATTTATAGTTCAAATTGAGAATTGGTAAAAATGTTAATAAAATAAAAATCATAACTAAACTTCCCATTTTTTCTGTTCCAAATATTTTTTTTTATTTAATTTAATTTATCGTTTGTATTTCTAGCATGCCCCAACCGTTTTTTAAATATCAGATAAGATAAAAAAGATTATTAATGCCATATAAGCTTCACAGTGGTTGTGATAATACGTTCATATAATATTATTACGAAGCTGTTGCAATTGGTGAAGTTGTGGTTTCTATATCCCATAAATTATTTGTATTTTCTATTTATGTTTTCAATAACTTAAATTAATAAATTAATGATTTATAGTTAATGAAATAAACAATTTAAAAAAAAAAAATAAGTTTCGTAGGTCAGAATATTTAAAAAATAAAAAAAGAGTAATAAATTAATTGAAAATCGTCTTTTAAAAATATAAATAATTAATTTTGTGAGATTTTAAAATGGTCTTCTGAACTATGACAATTGTTGCATTGTTTATAGATTGTTCTTATATACAATTTACATATATGTTTCTTTGGAGCATAGAGTCTTTGTTTTTGTTGTATAAATGCAAATATATAAATTACATAATAAACAAAAGTTGTTATGTAAACTATAAACTTATGCTAAAAACTTTAACTTTAACTGCTGCAAATGCAAAACTATAAGTAAAAAAATTAAAATAAGGAAATTATTTTAATATGCTGACATCAGATGATTTTATTTCTTAGAGTGCTCAAAGTATTTTAGCTTTCTTAACGAACACACAATATTACAAATATAATTGTTTAGTATAGGATTAATTGCACCTTGCAACTTACTTAACTTGTATTGAACATGTATTTGTCCCATTCATGATTTTCGTTTTAAAAATGTATTAATAAAGTTAATTTAAAAAGTAAATTATAATTAATGTATTACTAATTACTATAATTATAATTATTGCATCAACTACACAAATTCGTGGCGAATATGCAGAAATTCAGTATTTTCACTATATTTTTCTACAGTTTTTATATTTCTTGATATAATTTTTCATTCAATATTTATAAATTTCTTTAAAAAAATATTGAAATCATCAACATCATTGACAGATTCCAGATTGATTTGATGCGTTTCTAAAATTACAGTTCGCAAGATGACAATTTGAATTCAGTTAAATATTTTGTTTTAGCAATTCAATCTTCCGCATATATATTTATAGAAAAAGATAATAATATTCCATTATTTTCAATTAATCTTTAAAAAAACGCGCTTTACTGAAAATCTTAACAGAGATGTTAGTATAATTTATTCAGAAAAAAAGGTTCAGTAATTTTGAGAACAAAATAAGGTAGAAGAATCGTAAATTTGACTGGCAGGATACCGGATATTAAAATATATTCTTTTGTTTTTCCAGTGATATATATATTTTTTTATTAAATTTTGATATCTTTAAAAAATCGCTTATTTATTTGTCAGTTTATATAGGCACAGGATATTGTGATGTGACTGACAAATATTGGGAATTTTATGTTTTTCGTTTATTGATTACTTTTTTTTATAAAATTTTGATAAAATAATTAAAAATATCCGATATTGAGAATACGTGTTTTCTTTTTATTTAAAGGTACTGATTATCGTTTCACATATCCCTGCGTATGCCAATACTGATAAATACAAGTCCTTTCCGTATCTAAACTGTGAGAATAATTATGACAATGTTTGTTTGCTAAAAATATTTGTATAGTATTTAAAACAATTTTAGCATTTTTTAAAATTACTTTAATTTCTTTGTATCCTTTAACGCAATTAACTAACCCAATATGTATTTGCATAACTTGAAAGTTTACATAATAATTCCATCTTTAAATTGAGTTCTAAATCCGAACTATAAGTTTTCATTATACTGGGTAACACTATCCGACAAATTTCCTTACATTATAACATATGTGATGTGAAATACAGTATTTTCATGAGTTTATTATTGTGTTTGGATAACTTTCAGCTGTAAAAAGTTTTTCCATCCAGTATTGTATGCTCAGTTTATGATAAAAAAACTTCGAGTTTGGTTGGTACATGGTACTTGTAATATATTTGGTATAATGTACTTGTATTATAACTTTAATCAAACTTGAATTCACTGTAAACTTAAATTTGTATTTGTTATGGCCGTATGAGAGTGGATTAAAAAAATCCAAAAAAAAACCAAAAAATATCTATTTGTGCGACTAAAACAGAAATATAATTTCAATGATAGACAACTATAGTACCGTATTAATTTTGTCAAAATATATAATTTTTTTTTATTTTGTCAAAGATATTTTTTATTTTTTTTATTTTGAAATAAATTATGGATTAAAAATTTAAATTTTTATATAATATGGTGGCAAAAAATATTTACAACCATATGAAAAAACAATTTTTTAATTGAAAATATTTAAATAATAAGTAGCCGCAATTAAAACTGTCATTTTTATTTTTATATTTTCACAACACAGCAACCAAAAAAATAAATAAAATCTAAAAATTGCTCGATTTGTCAAAAAAAATCTAAAATTTTTTGGATTTTTTTGAACAGAAATGGTTTTGTTGCCACAGCGGCAAATCATTAGCGACATAGAAATTTTTCGGACAGAAATGGTTTTGTTGCTGCTACACAGCGGCAAATCATTAGCGACATAGAAATTTTTCGGTTTTTTTTTTGGATTTTTTTTGACAGAAATGGTTTGTTTACATTACAATATAGCTTGTTACTCGCACTCATATATTTTGTAATATACGAAATTTTACCTCTCGCTCTAAATGGATATTTTCTGAAAAATATCAAATTTACAATACAATGTCATACCGGCTTTAAGGTTCCTAAAAATATTAAATAGAGTAAAACATTGAATAAATTTATATTTTAAACAAAAAACATTTATCAAGGTTTGCATAACTAATTCATTTCATAAACGTGGTTTTTTTGTACATATTGAGCAGATAACCAGAGATAGTGCAAAGTGCAATGTAAAATCCAATATAAAATAAATATATCAAATTTAATTAGTTATATACAAATTTTTTTTTAACCTTTTTTTTACTATCTTACCATAGTAATCTTAGTATTGCCTAACAAGGACATTGACAGCTAATTATTATTTATTTTTATTATTTTTATAGTACAGCATCTAACCTAATAAAGCTAGGAAACTGAAAATTGGACTGACTGTTGACTGTTGAATATCAATGACTTATCTCTAGTTGTAGTCGTTGAGCAGTAATTCATCGGTGAAAATTTCCGTTTTTTATTTTTTACTCATCATCGTTGTTCATCCAGCAATGTTCATCCTAAAAAGAGAAAATTGAATTAATAAAATAAATTTATTAAAGTCATACAATATTTGTTTATATTTAATATGAAAAACAACAACAACTACATGTGTAAATTTCATGTTGAAATAGCATGGAAGGTTGTTGATGTTTTCCATACATATTACATTCAATCGATAGGTACTTACCTGTAGTTTAAATCCCCAAACAAATGCAACCAATATCAGGTGGATATTGGTTACTAAATTCAATCTAATATTGATTCATGTGCCGGCATAACCTGAAAAATAAAGCAAAAGGTTTAGATGAATATCAGCTTTAATATAGCTGACATCCATGATGTTCTTATATTTTTAGAATTCTAATGAAATCTTTATTTCATATTTTAATAACTTACCAGAATTAATAGTGGAAAATAATCCGAATTTTACGAATTAAATTTAAATGAAATGCCGGCATTTCATCTGTCAAACCGAAACTTGCGGAGTAGATTGCGAGTAAAATAATCCGCGTAGACTTATGAAAATTTTCTACCCGGTAGAAAAGTGAATCGCGAATCTAATTATGTTAGGAAAAATCGCGGAAAATAAACATAAAAATAGAATTTATGTTTTTTAAATTAAATGAAAAACCCAATTAGTATGAGCGAGATGCAATTTGTGCGAGCGGGATAAAATAAACTGCACGAAAGTACTCTCTCGTAATAAAAATCAGTAGGGACAACTTAATAATAATTAAATTGTTCAGGGCTGAACGTTTTTATAGCATTTTATAGCAAAAGTTATTAATAGAATTTTCCAGGAAAATTAGCTAGAATTAGGAAAATTTAGTAGAGAAATTATAGGAAATAATATTCTAAAGGAAAAAAGGTTAGTAAAGGTTTTCAGGAAAACCTTAGGATAAAATGTTATGGCCATTATGGTCAAATGATTTAAAATTTAATATGGTAACACCATATAGAAAATGTAAATTTTAAAATAGATTAGGCTATATAAACGATAGGCAAATTGAGAATTTTATCAGTCTCATCGATCGATTCTCAAAGGCAGCAGCAGCAAGTAATTTCAAGAAAATAATTTAAAATTATTTTATATCTACACATATACATAAAGGTAAGAAAAATTATTGTATACGGATAAAATTACAAGTGGCACAAGTAATTGTGGAAAATTTGTGATTGTTCCTATGCAATATATTTTCTTTGGTTTAATTAACTCATTATTTTTAAAAAGGGTAAAGTAAATTTAATTTAATTTATTCTAAATAATTAACAAAGTTGTAGATTATAGAAATAAATAAATAAAGTGAAATTAATTTAAAATTGCCAATTAGCGAATTATTAGAATTCGATTTTAAAGTATTTAAATTTAATTAATGAATTGTTAGAATTTAATATAGAATTATTTTTAAATTTAATTATTGAAGTATAGAATTGAATTTATTAAAAAAAAAAATAATATCAATTAAAGTTAGGTTAATTCGGAAAACCGCATGAAGTTATAAAAAATCAAAACGTTTAATTATTATACAAAATTAAAATCACGCGTTGCAAAATTTAAATAAAAAGTGAGGTTAAATTCGGTTAAATTAATTTAATAAAATTAAGGTTAGATTGCGCCCACATTACGATCACGTGTCGAATTAAGATTACGGTTATCGAATTATAGATCGAATGTTAATTTAATAAAGTCATTTTAGTAGATAATTGTTCTTACAAAACAATTTATTAGTATTAATTGATTTAAATTAATTTATTAGATAATTGTTTTTACAAAACAATTTATTTATTTTTTATTATTATCGTTGATTATGGTTTACCAGGTATATTGTATTTGATATTAATCTGGTAAATGTAATTTAATCAACATAGTTTCAAACGTATGAATTAATACAGGCCACCTAACCTCAACATAAATTAATTAGGGAAATATCATAAATAAATTAGATTATTTAACCTCAGAGAATTAGTCATATCAACCAATTTCTAGGTTTTGTGGAACAAAATTCAATATTGAACAAAACCAATATTAAACGATCCACCAGGTTGCGCTACATTATACAATTGTTGAAATCTACTCTAATTGTCGCCCAACGGCAATTGTAGTAGATAGACAATTAGCTGATCGAACTTCAGATAACAGTCAGGCTAATGGTATGAACACAATTGCTGAGACGATAGAAGCGACATCAACGTTAACAATTAGCAACATAATTGAGATTAATTAATTAAAGAGTAAAGTAATAATACAAATTGTTTGTTTGTTTTTTTATTAATAATTATTATTGTAACATTTGAAATTCATCATTTTAATAAATATTTAAATAAAATAAAATTGAACGTAAACCAAGCAGATTTCTTTTTATTTAGTTCAAGGAGAAGTTAAACTTTTTATTTCAGAAATTTTAGCAGGCTCACCGAACATTTTGGTCCTTCGAACCGGATACTGTCAGGTCCGTTTGATTTTGTGAAATTTGAATATTTGACACAAAGAAGTTGGTTGATAATAGTTAGTAATTAGAATTAGGATTGGCAATTTTAATATAAGTAGTTATTGTTAGGGACTAACATTTTTTAATCATTTCATACAAGAGGCAAACTAGTTTATCAAGGACGATAAAGTGGTTTTATTTCAATATGACTGCGTCTTTGAAAAGTACCCTAACAAAACAAAAGGTTTTAGCAGAGAGAATTCAAAAATCGATTATCAACGGCAAGAAAACAAAACTGGAAAAACGAACCGTTGGATTTTATGAAACTAAAATCAGCGATTTGAGTAACAGTTGGTATGAATTTGGATTAAATGATCTGGCCATTCGAGAATTAATAGAAAATTCTGCTGAAGAGTGTGTAGACGATTATATCACAGAAGATGTTTATTCTGATATAGAAGTTGCGTATACAGAGTATATTGGCGACTTAAAGGATAACTTAAAACTTAAACAAAATGTAGATACAAACAAAGTCGGCGTACCACCACTACAACAACAAAATGTTAACACAACGTCGAATGTACATAATCAAGTACAATTACCACGTATAACGCTTCCAAAATTCAATGGGGATTATAATGAATGGATATCGTTTCACGACTTGTTTGTTTCAATCATACACAACAACACACAACTTCAAGCAGTCCAGAAGCTGCAGTATTTAAAGGGCTGTTTAACTGGTGAAGCAGAAAGGCTGCTGAAACATGTACCAGTAACAGGCAATGATTATGAGCCAGCATGGGAGAAACTCAAGCTGCGGTACGAGAACAAACGACTGCTGGTTAATACACAGATAAAAATTTTGGTGAATCAACCAAAAATACTAAACGAATCTGGTAAATCGCTACGACAACTAATCGAGACGACTGAGGAATGTGAACAGCAATTAAATTCACTTGGTGTAATGGTATCCAAATGGGATTCATTTATTATTTATTTGCTGGTGCTAAAGTTACCATTTACAACGGTGAAACTTTGGGAGGAGGAATTAGGTGATTCTCAAGACCTACCCTCTTTAGAACAATTCAAGAAATTTCTGAACACTGACGAAGCCGACACCAATTAGTACAAGAACAGCATTTTGTTGGAAAGTGTTTTAAATTTCAGAAAATGAACGTTGATGAACGGAGAAACTGTATAAAACAAAGTAGACGATGCTTTAATTGTTTTTCGAGCAATCATGGTGCTAATAATTGCCCGAGTCAACAACGATGTAAAAAATGTAACCAAAAACATAGTGGTTGGTTACATAGTACATTGAACAATGTTCCTGGAACAAAAGGTGGCCCACAGGGGGTCAAAAATCAACATAAGGTTGAAAGTTCACCAGCGGTGGACAAGGCTGATAGTTTGGAGATATTGAAATCGTCAAATTTTTTTTGTGCTGAACAACAAGATGTGTTGTTAGCCACAGCATTAGTATCTGTTTATGATCGCAATGGGCGATGCATAACGCTACGCTGTTTAGTTGATCCTGGATCTCAATCATCGTTTATTACAGAGAATGTTTGTAAGAAATTAGGGGTGCCAGGTGAATCAGCCAAGGTGGAAATTACTGGTTTGAGTACAGGTCAAACAGCAATTTCCAATAAAAAGGTTCAAGTACAGATTTATAATAATAAGACAAAGACGTCTAGCGTGAAAGTATCTATGCTAGGTATTAAGAAAATAACAGATATGTTACCTTCATGTAAAATTATTAGAAGACAGTGGGACCATCTGAAGGATCTGGAGCTAGCAGATCCCACTTATTATATTCCAGGAAATATTGATATACTTCTTGGAGCAACAACGTATGCAAATATTATACAAAATGGATTGGTCAAGGGACCAAAGGATGCACCAGTAGCAATACAGACTACATTAGGATGGATACTTCTAGGGAATAGTCCACGAATATCCAGTCAAGAAACAAAAACATTTACAGTTATCCAACGGCAGACTGATGAGATATGTCATCAATTAAAAAAGTTTTGGGAATTAGAAGAAATTCCCACTCACAAAACTTTGAAACCAGAGGATGAAGAATGTGAAAATATGTTCAAGTTAACGCATACAAGACTTGAAAATGGACAGTATGAAGTGAAACTGCCATTTATAAATGGACGATGTCCAGATCTAGGGTCATCTCGAGAGATGGCCAGAAAACGTTATGAAGTACTAAAGAATAAATTTAAAGGGAATACAACACTAGATGAAGAATATTCAAAGTGCCTCGATGAATATATAGATTTAAACCAGATGGAAAAGGTATCAAATGAGCAGTCTACAAATCTTTATTATATACCACATCATGCAGTGTTCAAAGAAAGTACTACGACGAAACTTAGAGTTGTATTTGATGCTTCAGCAAAAACAACAAATGGAAAATCATTGAATGAACAAATGTTGATAGGACCAACATTACAACCAACATTGTTTTCCACTTTAATGAAATGGCGAAAATATAAAGTAGCCATAACAGCGGACATCGAGAAGATGTATCGTATGATTTTAATTCATCCAGAACATCGAAAGTACCAACGAATAATTTGGAGAGACCCGATTACAAAGGTGGACACTGATTATGAGTTAAAAACGGTGACTTTCGGCACATCAGCTGCTCCATATTTAGCAATTAAGACATTGCAACAATTATCGGCGGATGAAGAACAAAATTATCCATTAGCTGCAAAGGCAGCGTTACTTGATTTTTATGTGGATGATTTATTAAGTGGAGCAGATAGTATTGAAGAAGCAAAGGAACTGCAACAGCAATGCATACAGATGCTAAAAAAAGGACATTTTAATCTTCGAAAATGGGCCAGTAATTATCCAGAGATAGTAGAGCAGTTACCATTAGCACACAGGGAATTGAAAGAGACATTTCAATTTGACGAATCTAATACAATTAAAACACTCGGAATAAGATGGTATCCTGGTACGGATTATTTTACATTTGCAGTATTAGATAAAACTCAGCAAGCGATTACTAAAAGGTCTATTTTATCACAAGTTGCTTCATTATATGATCCTTTAGGATGGATCACACCTGTAATTGTAGTAGCAAAATTACTAATT
Organism: Rhamphomyia laevipes; assembly: GCA_963920725.1. Classification (NCBI taxonomy): domain Eukaryota; kingdom Metazoa; phylum Arthropoda; class Insecta; order Diptera; family Empididae; genus Rhamphomyia; species Rhamphomyia laevipes. The sequence continues at coordinate 24,459,964 of OY987259.1, read as the reverse complement.
CAAGAGTTATGGATATCAGGGAACTCTTGGGACGCAGAAGTAGATAAATCAATTGCTGAACGATGGCAATTTTTTAAAGAAAGCCTACAACAACTAAATAAAATTAGAATACCTAGATGGTTAGGTATTACGTTACAATCAAACAATGTTCAAATACATGGATTCAGCGACGCTTCAATTAAAGCTTACGCAGCAGTAATATATTTACGAATACAAAGACCAGATGGAGTTGTCACTTCAAAATTGATTGCATCAAAAACCAAGGTAGCACCAATAAAACCGGTGACATTGCCACGTTTAGAATTATGTGGTGCACTAATTTTGGCCCGACTAATTGAAACAACGATATGCTCAATGGGGTTAAGTAATTATTCGATTACTGCATGGACAGATTCAACAATTACATTACAATGGATTCATAATCATCCATCGAAATGGAAAACATTTGTTGCTAATAGAGTTAGTGAAATACAGGATAAAGTAGATCCAAGCTGTTGGAGACACGTACCAACAGAATTTAATCCTGCAGATTTAGCCTCTAGAGGAATACCAGCTGAAAAAATTATAACGAATGAGTTATGGTGGAATGGACCAACGTGGTTGGTGAAAGCTGAGAAAGAATGGCCAGAAAATAAAATTTCATTGACAGTACCTGCAATAGAAGTGAAGAAAGCAACTGTTGTATCACTATTAACCACTACTGATGATATGTTTTCGCGTTTTTCATCATTCATGTTATTAAAGAGAACAACTGCATGGATACTACGATTTTATAACAACGCAACAAAGGGAAACGCTAAAAAAATAGGAATATTAAATAAACAAGAAATGGATGCTGCAGAAAATTTTATATTAAAACTAATTCAGCAAAGATCATTTTCCGAAGAATATAATCGTTTGATTGGAAATAAAACAATTGATAAAAAAAGCCAGTTGTTGACATTAATGCCATTTTTGGATCAACATAAAATCATACGTGTAGGTGGACGATTAACCAACGCAAATGTAGCATACAAAAACAAGCACCCAGTTATACTGCCATCAAATCATTATGTTACAACATTAATCATTAATGAAATACATAAAGACACTCTACATGGTGGAGTCAATTTGGTTTTAAATACGAGCAGGAATTTATACTGGATAATTAATGGAAAACGAATAATATCAAGACAGATAGCTAAATGCACAACTTGTATTCGTCACAAAAAGGAACCGTATACACAATTAATGGGAAATTTACCAAGTTGTAGGGTAAATATATCTAAACCGTTCAGTCATGTCGGAATGGATTTTGCAGGTCCAATTATTTAAAAATGTCATCGCATAGAACGTCAAGAACGTATAAGGGTTATTTTTGTATATTTGTTTGTATGGCTACGAAAGCTATACACTTGGAATTAGTATCAGATTTATCAGCGTCAGCCTTTTTAGCATCATTTAGGAGATTTGTTGCACGAAGGGGTCTATGTACTGATGTTTACTCCGACTGCGGTACAAATTTTAAAGGAGCACAGATTACACTCAATAAGGAGTTAACAAAGGCATTGCAGGAAGCAAGTCCGAATGTGAGTCAACATTTCAGCGAAAAGGGAATTAGTTGGCATTTTAATCCTCCAGGAGCACCTCATTTTGGAGGTTTATGGGAGGCTGGAGTTAAAGCGGTGAAGTATCATCTCCGTAGAGTGATAGGTAAAAATGTCTACACGTATGAAGAATACGTAACATTGCTATGTCAAATCGAAGCATGCTTAAACTCTCGACCGTTAACAGTCATGGAAAATAGAAGCGAGGACTTGGAAGTATTAACACCAGGTCATTTCCTGATTGGACGGCCACTTAACGCTGTGCCTGAACCTGAAATATTAGACAAGGTTGCACCAGGTCAAAGATGGCGACATATGCAATATATGGCACAGCAATTTTGGGACAAATGGTCCAAGGGATATTTAAATACATTACAACAAAGAACAAAATGGCAAACAACACAACCAAATATTAAGGAAGGCGATGTAGTTTTATTAAAGGATGAGAATACATCACCAACATTTTGGCCACTGGGACGAGTTGAAGAAGTACATCCAGGTGAAGATGGAGTTGTTCGAGTGGTAAAAATAAAGACAGAACATAGTTCGTTTACGAGGCCCGTAACGAAAATCTGTCCATTGGTACAAGCAAATGATGATACTATATTATGATAGTATCTGTAAAAAAAAAAAAAAAATTTTTTTTTTGTATGTTGTCATATTTGTTTGTCCGTCTTGTTGTTTTATGTGGTAAAATGTTTTAAAAATAAATAATAATAATATTTCTTTTGGGTTTATGATTAGGTAACAATGAATCCAACGAATACTCAATACCGGTATTCAGAGCGGTACACCATTAAAAGTGGAATGACATTTGAAAGGATATGTAATATGATCACGGATAGTTTGGAGGAATACTTTATACATTCCGAACTGGAAGAATTGGGTCCGAGTTTGCGGTATGATTCAGTGCAATGGCGCTTAGCAAGGGCAAATATTGGGCGGCCACCAGGAATGCCACCAATGATTCCATCGACGGCTAAAGCATTACCATAATGTATTAAAATTAATGTTATAAAATTAAATTTTTAGAGTACATAATAAATGTATGCAACTAAAAATTCATGAGTTCTTCATTTGTTAAATTTTTTAATAGAATTGCAGATTATGATGAGTTTACGATGATGGAAAGGTGATACACCTTACAACGTAAACAACAAGCATAATATATTTAATAAAAAAAAAAAAAAAAAAATTTACTAAGACAGGTAGTGCCGTCATGTTGGTGATAGTATAATGTTCATGTTGTCCAATTTAGTAAAACAATATATATATTACTAATTTATTTTTGTTCTCGTTAGATTAAAATGAATTCATTCGAAGTAAATGATTTTTTGACGATTTGGGAGGAGGTTCCGTTGTCACCAACAAGACAAGGTCAACAATCAAATAACAATAAAAGACAACGTGTTGGTGATTCCACCAACGCGAAATTTACGGCACCAACACACAAAAGAGCGGTGGAAACAAATTGGTTTTTTGAACCAGAGAATCCAGCCAGTGCCGCTAGACGCAAGTCACAATTGACTCACGTAATACCTGAGTCTACAAAAGATTTGATTGATGAACCAAAGGTCACTACTGAATGTAATTCACTGGTGCAAACCAGTGAAAGTTCGGTAGTGAGCTGTACAACCAGCCAACCAGAAGATCAGGTGCCAGTTGGTGAAAAACTAATAGGACCACCAGTATTGGTTAACGGGTGTTATACAACGGAGTGGAGCTCGTTAAGGTTGTCCACTACAGTTGCAGAATTTAAAATGCGAATTAATAATGACGTACAACGCGTTATGACAAAAGAAGGAGAACAGGTGTTCTTGCCGAAAAAGGTGGTGGAAAGAATTGATTTCGACAAGATTCGATCATCTAAACAAAAAGATTTTTTGGTTAATCTGCCAGGTGGATGGTGCATACGGGCGCAAGTGTATGCAGATGGGATGGTGAAATTTCACCATCATCAACTTAGGAAAAAGTCTAAATTAAATAAAGAAAAACTGGTGTTGAACAATATTGTTCAACGGGCGGGAGAATGTTCATCCAGCAATGTTCATCCTAAAAAGAGAAAATTGAATTAATAAAATAAATTTATTAAAGTCATACAATATTTGTTTATATTTAATATGAAAAACAACAACAACTACATGTGTAAATTTCATGTTGAAATAGCATGGAAGGTTGTTGATGTTTTCCATACATATTACATTCAATCGATAGGTACTTACCTGTAGTTTAAATCCCCAAACAAATGCAACCAATATCAGGTGGATATTGGTTACTAAATTCAATCTAATATTGATTCATGTGCCGGCATAACCTGAAAAATAAAGCAAAAGGTTTAGATGAATATCAGCTTTAATATAGCTGACATCCATGATGTTCTTATATTTTTAGAATTCTAATGAATTCTTAATTTCATATTTTAATAACTTACCAGAATTAATAGTGGAAAATAATCCGAATTTTACGAATTAAATTTAGATGAAATGCCGGCATTTCATCTGTCAAACCGAAACTTGCGGAGTAGATTGCGAGTAAAATAATCCGCGTAGACTTATGAAAATTTTCTACCCGGTAGAAAAGTGAATCGCGAATCTAATTATGTTAGGAAAAATCGCGGAAAATAAACATAAAAATAGAATTTATGTTTTTTAAATTAAATGAAAAATCCAATTAGTATGAGCGAGATGCAATTTGTGCGAGCGGGATAAAATAAACTGCACGAAAGTACTCTCTCGTAATAAAAATCAGTAGGGACAACTTAATAATAATTAAATTGTTCAGGGCTGAACGTTTTTATAGCATTTTATAGCAAAAGTTATTAATAGAATTTTCCAGGAAAATTAGCTAGAATTAGGAAAATTTAGTAGAGAAATTATAGGAAATAATATTCTAAAGGAAAAAAGGTTAGTAAAGGTTTTCAGGAAAACCTTAGGATAAAATGTTATGGTCATTATGGTCAAATGATTTAAAATTTAATATGGTAACACCATATAGAAAATGTAAATTTTAAAATAGATTAGGCTATATAAACGATAGGCAAATTGAGAATTTTATCAGTCTCATCGATCGATTCTCAAAGGCAGCAGCAGCAAGTAATTTCAAGAAAATAATTTAAAATTATTTTATATCTACACATATACATAAAGGTAAGAAAAATTATTGTATACGGATAAAATTACAAGTGGCACAAGTAATTGTGGAAAATTTGTGATTGTTCCTATGCAATATATTTTCTTTGGTTTAATTAACTCATTATTTTTAAAAAGGGTAAAGTAAATTTAATTTAATTTATTCTAAATAATTAACAAAGTTGTAGATTATAGAAATAAATAAATAAAGTGAAATTAATTTAAAATTGCCAATTAGCGAATTATTAGAATTCGATTTTAAAGTATTTAAATTTAATTAATGAATTGTTAGAATTTAATATAGAATTATTTTTAAATTTAATTATTGAAGTATAGAATTGAATTTATTAAAAAAAAAATTAATATCAATTAAAGTTAGGTTAATTCGGAAAACCGCATGAAGTTATAAAAAATCAAAACGTTTAATTATTATACAAAATTAAAATCACGCGTTGCAAAATTTAAATAAAAAGTGAGGTTAAATTCGGTTAAATTAATTTAATAAAATTAAGGTTAGATTGCGCCCACATTACGATCACGTGTCGAATTAAGATTACGGTTATCGAATTATAGATCGAATGTTAATTTAATAAAGTCATTTTAGTAGATAATTGTTCTTACAAAACAATTTATTAGTATTAATTGATTTAAATTAGTTTATTAGATAATTGTTTTTACAAAACAATTTATTTATTTTTTATTATTATCGTTGATTATGGTTTACCAGGTATATTGTATTTGATATTAATCTGGTAAATGTAATTTAATCAACATAGTTTCAAACGTATGAATTAATACAGGCCACCTAACCTCAACATAAATTAATTAGGGAAATATCATAAATAAATTAGATTATTTAACCTCAGAGAATTAGTCATATCAACCAATTTCTAGGTTTTGTGGAACAAAATTCAATATTGAACAAAACCAATATTAAACGATTCACCAGGTTGCGCTACATTATACAATTGTTGAAATCTACTCTAATTGTCGCCCAACGGCAATTGTAGTAGATAGACAATTAGCTGATCGAACTTCAGATAACAGTCAGGCTAATGGTATGAACACAATTGCTGAGACGATAGAAGCGACATCAACGTTAACAATTAGCAACATAATTGAGATTAATTAATTAAAGAGTAAAGTAATAATACAAATTGTTTGTTTGTTTTTTTATTAATAATTATTATTGTAACATTTGAAATTCATCATTTTAATAAATATTTAAATAAAATAAAATTGAACGTAAACCAAGCAGATTTCTTTTTATTTAGTTCAAGGAGAAGTTAAACTTTTTATTTCAGAAATTTTAGCAGGCTCACCGAACAATCGTCTTCATCAGATCCTTGATCATGAAGCAGTCTTCAAATAGATCTTGCGAGGTGTTGAGTTCTAAATATATTTATATAATTTGTACAAGTACTTAATTAATTATAAAATTTAAAAATTAATTTAAAAACAAAGCATTACGTGATTTTTTTTGTTGAAACATTCATTAATTCAATTTTATTTAATCTTTTCACACAATCTGTGCTACTCCTTGTTACACCAACTCTCTTAATTTTATTTATATGATTGTTAGTAGATGGCACTGAAATTTCATGAGAATCTTCTGCCAGTTCTTTCTGTGTTTATATGGTATTTGTAAATATATGGAAGGAGAAGAGATAATAATTTCAGTATAACATTCTTCTTATTTTATATCATTAATGTCATATGTATTAGTATCATATAAAGGTCATATTACTTGTCCAGTATTTCCCGATGTTCAAACAATTACAAATTAAACAAATAATTTGATTTTAGTATTAATTTTTAATATTTCAATTTAGTTTTATTGTTCTACTTAAAATTTAAAATAACTCAGAAAAGGTAATTAAGTAGTAATAAAGTTAATTTGGTAAAAATTTAATAATAATATTAAAATAGATATTTAACAAATATTAAAGAAAGGATTTTCTTTTTATTAAGTTTGTAAATTAGTATAAAAATAACCTATTTTTTTACCTTCGCAAATATTATACAATTTTTGAATTTACAATTTATATTTATAATATCTTATTTTATGGATAATATTAAATATTTATCATATATTGAACAGTACATGCAGTCAAAAATGTTTTTTTTTTTAATTAATATTAATTTAGGATCCTGGATGGAATCGAAATCTAATCTTCAGCATAGTTTTTATTTCATCAATTAAATTAAATTAGTATAAGTTTAATATTAAAAAGCTCTGTATTTCGAAAAAGCAAATTAAATTACTTTCCTTTAGGGAATAATGTTTTAAAAATATTTTTTGATTATTATAATTTTTAATTTAGCAAAAAAAAAAAAATTATTTTAATTTTGTATAAATTATGTGACAAAATTAAAATATGTTTTTGGAATAATAATAATATATTAATTTTCCCTTTGGGAAAACAAAAAAAAATTTTTTTTTTTTTTATTTCAACCTGACAAAATATTTTCAGCAAATTACAAACTATATTAGAATTGGAGGGCTAAATAATAAAACAACTTTCAAATATCTATGTACATTCAATAAACAGTTGGATGTTCATAATTTAGTTAAATATGGACATCCAGCTGATTAAGCCATCTGTTCCGGACAGGAGGAACTGGGGGTTCACTAGCGGTTTTTTAATTAATTTTTAATCAACCTTAGGTTGTCACCACCGATCTAAATTTTTTAATCTGCTTTTCGCGGAAAAGCGACCCCGTATGCCCGTACACAACGAAATAAAAGAATATTGTTCTGTGTTTATTCACAATTCTTAACAATTTTATTAACTCACTTTTTCAAATATAAATGTCTATTAATTTCACAATTAAAAAATATATATATTATTAATTAATGTACTTAATATTTTAAATTTAATACAAAATGATTAAGTTTAGATTAATTAAATTTAAATTTGATATTTAATGCCGATATGGTCTTTTCTGTATGATAAAAAAATTTACACTTGATATTAATTTAATTACTTATAAAAAAACTGCAACGCTGAACTCTTACGATGATAACTGCTTGACGGTCTAATGCGAAAGAGAAAGAAATCTGGTATTTCGACTCAATTATAAAGATTGGCAATCAATCATTCGATACTCGAAATGGTGTGATTATGGAATAATCAACCGGGATAGCCGTAATATGGTACGGTTATAATTTATAAAAGAGTAAATTTAGAGAGAAATGCCGAACGGTGATGAACACAATGATGGTACCGTAGCGGCGTGAACATTTTGGGGCCTCCCCCGAGGAACGTTCGACTCTTGCGGGTCTTACGTTCAAGAGCACAGTACCATCGTTGGTTACCTTTGGTGGATGAGTCATGTTGAACGACTAGATAGGTCCGCTATGGGCATTTCCTCTCATAGGTAAGTTGTTTTTGAGGTTTGAAGCGCCTCGACTCGCTATCCTTTCCTGTAAGTAAAAAACTAAAATTATAGTGCATAGGATGGTAGGAAAGGAAAAACGGGATGTATGATGATAGGAAACTATCTGTGTCGATTTTTTTTTTTTTTGTAATAGACGAAAAAAAGAGTTGCATTGATGAGTAAAATTAATCAGAGATTATTAAATAACGACTAGACGATATGTAGCGGACTGTATTTTTTTTTTTGACGGTTGAGTGAACTGACTATTTATTGACAGCTATAAATACTGTTGAAATAACTAATATTAACATTTGATGAAAATAATATTGATAAGGTTAATTTAAATTGTACTGACATTGTTATAGTAGGGATAGAAGAAGAAATAAATTAGCGCGCTATGGATTGAGAACTCATGAAGTTAAGATTATTGTGCTGGGGGTGGAGTCAACGATGGTTCCATAGGGAGAACGCAAAGTTTTACCACATGGCGAGTGACGTCTCCGTGCACCGTCTTGATAGTTGCCATTCGCACATTTTTATCTTTGCCCGGATGCAAAGCGATCACGCGACCTATACGCCATTCAGTGGGGGGTAGGTTTTCCTGCTTGAGGACTACCATATCGCCCAACTTGACGTTTTCTTTACACGTCCTCCATTTTGGCCGTTGGTGAAGCTGCGAAATATATTCTTCTTTCCAACGTTGACAGATGGTTTGTTAGATTTGCTGCATCAGCTGCCATCTTTTTAAAGAGTTGGTGGGGGCTTCTAAGAAGTTGGTTTCAGGAGGGGATAAAAGACTATCTCCTATAAGAAAGTGTCCGGGAGTGAGACACGTTGGATCCGAGGGGTTACTCGTTAAGGGAGTGATCGGTCGTGAATTTAGACACGCTTCGATTTTTGCTAGCACAGTAGCTAATTCTTCAAAAGTGAAAATGTAAGATTTCGTCACCCGTCGAAGATGGTGTTTTACCGATTTTACACCGGCCTCCCATAATCCTCCGTAATGCGGAGTTCCAGGCGGTATAAAATGCCAATTAAGGCCGCGAGCGGCATAGAGTTGTGCGATGTGAGCGGTACCGTCGCGCACGGCCTTTTGATACTCGAGCTTGAGTAGGCGGTCGGCTCCAACGAAATTGGTACCGTTATCGGAATAGAGGTCAGCACAAAGGCCTCGTCGCGCTGTGAAACGGTCGAATGCGGCAAGAAAGGAGGCGGAGGTAAGATCGCTCACCGCTTCCAGATGAACGGCTTTGGTCGAGAAGCAGACAAACAAACAGACATACCCCTTGGTCGTTTGAGCAGGACTGAAACGACCTTTACTGGACTTGAGACTAATCGGCCCGGCGAAATCCAAACCTACGTTGTTGCGAAATGCGAAAGGGCTGTTCAGGCATACACGCTCGCGTGGAAGGGCGCTCATTATTTGACTGCGAGTTTGTTTTCGGATGACTGTGCATGTAGTACAATGGTAAATATGACTACGTACTATGGATTGGATACGCGGAATCCAAAATTCCCTACGGAGTAGAGACATCATCAGGCTGTTGGCGCCATGCAAACACACCGTGTGTACATGCCCAACCAAGAGACGAACAAAGTGAGAGGTCGCCGGCAAGAGGATTGGATACCGTTCACTGTAGGAGAAAGAAGAGTAAGCTAGTCGGCCGTTGGCTCGTATAATACCCTGAGCATCTAAGAAGGGATTTAAAGCTAACAGAGAACTTCGTTGAGCGACGGGAAGATGAGCTTGGAGTTGTTTATATTCCGCGGGATAATGCGTGAGCTGTGTTAGTCGAATCAAACAAAGCTTACTGGTATTTAGTTCCTGTAGACTTAATATTTCCGTATCGAAGCGAGGCGTACCTCGCTTCCGAGACAGACAGTTGTGATGAAAACGAAATATATATGCGATTACTTTCATAGCGCGTGAGTACGTGGAGATAAAGTGTCGCCGCTAGTGTCGGTCCCGTGAGATACATGAGTGGCGAAGGCTCGGGTCGGGGCTTCTTCGAGATCCGTTTTAGTTACCCGCAGTTCCCATTGCGGCCAGCGATCGGCTGGATAGCGCAACCAATCAGGGCCATACCACCATAACGTATTAGACTTGAGAGCTAAAGCCGGCATTCCACGGGAAGCAATGCCGGCTGGGTTATCTTCCGATCGAACATGGCGCCACTGCACCTCTCCCACTGCATTCAGCACTTTAGTCACCCGGTTGGCAATAAAGGTTTTCCATTTGGAAGGGGACTGTTTCAGCCAGGCTAGAACGATCGCGGAATCGGTCCACAATACAAAGGTGGAGGTGTCGAGCTCCAACCCGGTTATTATGGACTTGAGCAGTTTTGCTAGGAGAACCGCACCGTTTAACTCCAGCCGAGGGATTGAAATGGTTTTCACCGGAGCTACCTTGGTCTTGGACGAGACCAAATGAACCGAGACATTGCCGTCCGCGTCGGTGATCCGGAGATAAACCGCCGCTGCGATTGCAGACTGGGAGGCGTCACAAAAACCGTGGAACTGAGCATCGCATGTTGGTCGATAGTTAAGCCACCGGGGGATGGTTATATGAGCAATATTAGGTAAATCGGCGTAGAAAGCTTGCCATTCGGCTTGACGAATTGCGTCGACGACGGAATCCCAATCCGTTTTGTCCTTCCAGATGTTTTGTAATAGGATCTTAGCTAGGATTACTACCGGGGACAACCAACCCGCAGGGTCAAACAATCTAGCAATGTTGGAGAAGATTTTCCGCTTGGTGTATGGTGGGTTATTAGTAAATTTCTGGAACGTAAAGGTGAAAACATCATCCTTTACCCTCCAATAAATACCTAACGCTTTGATGATATGATCATCATTAATGGGGAGCATGTCCGCGGCGATTCGATCTTCAACCGGGATATGCTGCGGAAGATCGACATGGTTAGCGGGCCATTTTTTAAGGATAAACCCTCCAGACCTGAGAAGATCTATGAGCTGTTGCTGCACACTAATCAGAGAGGGGATATTGTACCCGCCCGACAGGACGTCATCGACATAGAAATCTCTTTTTAATATGGGCGCCGCCAAAGGATAGTTGTGCGCTTCATCATCGGCTAACTGATGAAGCGTGCGAATCGCCAGATAGGGGGCGCAATTAACGCTGAAGGTTACGGTTTTCAAGCTATAGTCTTGTATCGAATCCGTGGGGGTTTTCCGATATAATATACGCTGATAATTAACCTAACTGGGATAAATCCAAATTTGGCGATACATCTTCATGATGTCCGCACTATAGACATATGGATATTTTCTCCATCGCAGAATGAGGAGCATCAAATCTTGCTGGAGAGTGGGGCCTGCATACAGTACGTCATTCAAGCTGAAACTATTTACTGTCGAGGAGGAAGCATTAAAGACAACCCGGAGCTTGGTTGTTAAGCTTTCCGGCTTTCTTACTCCATGATGGGGTAGATAATAGCTTTGCAATTTATACGGATGATCAAGGTGGGTGCTTTCATGCGGCGAAACCGGGGACATGCGACCCATGGTGATATACTCGTTTAAAACGTCAGAGTACATCTTTTTCAATTCCGGTTTTTTTTGCAGAGATTTTATTTCGGAACTGAAATATTGTCTAAGAGCGATGTTCCTAGAGGACCCTAAAAAAATGTAGGCTGGAAAATTATTTTTAAACGGGAGTTGAACGGTGTAGCGGCCGTCCGCGTTCCTAATGGTAGTTTCTCGATAAAGTCTTTCACAATAGTGATCCTCCCGGGATAGGAGTTTTGAATCGGACACTTCCTCATCCTCCCAGAATTTTTCGATTTGTTTGTCCAATTGTAGACCGTAAAAGAAAGAGGATTTAATAGGGCTGTGGGATACACCTGATACTAACCATCCAAAAACTGATTTTTGCGCCACGAAAGAATTGTATTTTTTGACCCCATCTAGAAGTATCTGAGAATAAAGGTCAGCGCCGATAATAAGTTCTATATTACTCGGATGGTTGAGAGAGTGATCAGCCAATTGTAGACAGTTTATCTCTTGTAAGGAGGACTTGTCAATTGGCTGCTTTGGTAGCATTCCTGTAAGTTTAGGAAGTACGAGTGCATTGACGGATATTTGTACGTTTGAGTCGATTAATGACGAGATTACAAAAGCACTGGTCTTTTGCGATATTCGACCTTGTGCCGAATTTATTCCTACGATTCGCGTAACGGAGGAACTTGATGGAATCCGTAATCGTTGAAGAGCAGATTCCGCTAAGAATGTCGCTTCTGATCCGGGATCTATAAGAGCTCTAACGATATGCGTGTTGTTATTACTAACAATTTTTACGATAGCCGTAGCTAGAATAACGGATTTGTGGGGTTAATCACTGGCGCGGGGTTGGCCAGCAGTATGATATGAATGCGCAGTTGTGTTTGCTACGGGATTTTCATGTGTATTCCCTGCGGTAAAACTGGGAGCGGTTGGCGACAATTTGGGCTGCGATTGCGGCAATTGTCTTGCTTTCACGGCTTGCATGTGCAGCAACGTGTTGTGACGTTTGCCACAATCGTTACAGTTAAATCTGCTTGGGCAAGTATTAAGTTGATGCGACGTTGCAAGGCAATTAATACATAGATTTTTTAGGCGAACTATTTTTTGGCGTTCTTGAATCGATTTATCAAGGAACTTGGGGCATTGCCTGATGGAATGTTTCCCTTTACAGACGGAACATTCGTAATTATATTTAGTATTAGTAGCGAAAATTTGAACCGTGTTTGGTTTACCGCTTTTTTGGTTAACTATTTGTTTGGTTTTATTTTTTGCTTCGCCTATAGCTTCTATGGTGAGTACCCGAGATTTGAGATATTTTTCGAACGAGGACCAGGAGGGGATTTGTCGGTGATTAGAAAGAGTTTGTTCGAAAAGACCCCTTGTTTCCACAGGTAAATTCTGCGAAACTAAGTAAACAATTAACGGGTCCCAATGGGAAATTTCTATATCGTAAGATGATAGCGCTGCTAACGCATCATTAACAGTTTCGTATAGGTTTTTTAGCGTTGAAATAGATTCTGAGGAGATAGGCGATAGGTCAAGTAAACTTTTTATATGCAGATTGACTAATATCCTTTTATTTTCATATTGCTGCTCTAAAGATTTCCAGGCTAATGAAAATTTTTTTGATTCGACTGGGAATTTGTGAACTATTCGAGCTGCGTCATGTTTTGTTTTTCTGCGCAGATGATGTAGTTTTTGAACATCTGACAGATTTGACGACTTTATGAAAATTGCTGAAAACATATCCCTAAATGAGGGCCAAGTCTCGTATGTACCGTAAAAATCATCAATATCAATTGCCGGTACTCTAATTTGGTCCGAATTCCTGATATTCGGATTTGTAGAAGCACCTGCTGAATTGGGTTCGCTTTTTATTGTTGCATTTAAGATTTGATCCTCAACGTTAGCTAAAAATTTCATAAATGAATCTTGAGCTGTATAGAACTTTTTCTTGGCTTCGGATTTCCAAGTTTCAAATTTTGGTTCGGCTTGAATCGTCGTGAGCATTGCTGCCCTTTGAAATAATTGGTATGATGATCGTAAGTCATCCCAATCTTTGGAAATTATTGATTTTTTAGCTAACAGAGTCCCGTGTGACAATAGGCTTAAATCTGTGGGAATATGGCTTGAAATATCTTGAAAGGTAGTGAATGCAATTAAGAATGTATGGTATTCCTCCATTTTGCACTACTTGTTTAAATATAATTTTCAGCAAAAGAAAAAGTTATGTTAAATTGTAATATCTAACAACCAAGAAAAAATATTTAAATCAAACAAAAAAAAAAAAAAAAAATTTTTTTTTTTTTTAATGTGCAATTCGAAAAAAAAATTATTATTGACCACTAAAAAATATTTTAAAAAACACACCAAATTACCGGCAATATGTGGCGTAAACACAAAATTTGAAAATAGAAAAAGAACACGGCAACTTAATAAACAATATTTATATTTAAAAATTATTTTTTTACTAAATAATTTTACCACGAAGAATTAAAAATTCAGATCGCTGGTACAATAATATCGGCGTTTGATAAAAAACCCAATAAAAAACGAAAAACTAATTTGTAAATTAACTAAAAATATCTCAATTTGAATAAAAAGCTGAATGAAAAAATAATTTTATATTTATTTTTATGATTTTCAAACACTTATTACACCGTTTCTGAAGAAAAACTTTGTAATTTGCCGATAATTTAATTTAAAAAAATTCCACCAATTAAAATTTCGATTTACAATTAAATAGCGTCAATAATAAATAATTTTCCCGAATTTTTCTGTACAAATGTTAAATATGCACAGGTATACGTATACTTGTAATAATATGTTCCACCGTAAAAAAAAATTAAAATTTGCTTTCGTATTAAAGCTGAACAAATAAAATCCAAATAAAGCGCTTTTTCTTTGCTTTAAAAATTTTTTAAACGGTGCACGTTGGTATCAACCTCTATTAAAATTTAATTTTTTCTTTGGTTGTATTTTTGTACCAATTTTTTTTTTTTTTTTTTAAGATTTCAAGTACGAGGGTATATTTATATATATATTCGAGATAATTTTCATTAGTTGAACAACTAATTTTTTGATATGTGTCTATATAATTTTTTATATAGGTAATTTTTATATAGGTAATTCCCAACGAATTACTATTTGCAAATAAAATACAAAATGTATGAAGGAATTATATATATAATTTTATAAAGATAATTTTATATTGACGATGCCTAACAAATTATTATTAGATCAAAAAATTATATATATATATATATATCATACAAAATGACACAATCGGAATAATTTTGTATGTACTAGGGTCGTGTATTAAAAATATAATATCACGAAGGAAAAATATATGTATTAAATTAATTAGAACAATAATTTCACCAATATTATAATTTTTTATTATTATCATCAAATATTCGATATATTACAATGCAAAATTAAATAATTCTTATCGGATATTTCCAAGATTTTGCAATAGGAGAAAAATTATCGCATATACCACTATTATCAAAAAAAAATTAAAAAGAATTTTTACGGTTCATTCAACCTACAAAAACTAAATATATTTTATGTTTCCTTATTAAGCGTAAGAATACAAGAAATATAATTTAATACACCTGTACAATTCTAATAAGCGTAATGCACAAACCATATAATGTATCGAAAAAACCAAGAAAAAAAAAATGAAATGAAATGCAAATATTTTTTTTTGTCAATGTAATTTTTTTTTTTTTTTATTATTTTCTTTTTACAGATATTTGGGGTAATTTTTATTTTCTGGTGATATATTTTTTTTTTTTTTTTTTGCACTATAATTTAATTTTCACTTGAGAAAAATATTTTTGATAATTTAAAATATGATGAATGAGCTTTGATGAAGATGAGAATAGATGATCTTGATGATGATATGATGAACGAGCGATTTTGTTGATGATGAATGAATTTTGATGATTATGAACGAACTATTTTTGATGATGATTAGATGTTCTCGATGATGGTGATTACCACGCGCATAGGGCCTCGTGGTGTTGTTGAAGTTCTATTATACTTTTGGTTAAAAAGTTGATGAATTTATATTCCACGCGCTTAGGGCCTCGTGGAGATGAATTTCTGCACGCGCTTGGGGCCACGTGATGATGATTTTATTCACGCGCTTGGGGCCACGTGATGTATTCGATGCGTTGTCCACGCGCTTAGGGCCTCGTGGTGATGATTTTTTCACGCGCTTGGGGCCACGTGATGTATTCGATGCGTTGTCCACGCGCTTAGGGCCTCGTGGTGATGATTCCTTCACGCGCTTGGGGCCACGTGATGTATTCGATGCGTTGTCCACGCGCTTAGGGCCTCGTGGTGCTGTTTTCCAAAAAAAAATTGTATATATTTTTTTTGGCGATTCGAAGGACCAATTGTTCCGGACAGGAGGAACTGGGGGTTCACTAGCGGTTTTTTAATTAATTTTTAATCAACCTTAGGTTGTCACCACCGATCTAAATTTTGCTTCATATATCTAAAGATATATAAAGCTTTGCGGTGGGGATGCAAAAAAAAAAAAAAAAAATTGAGGTTTTAATGGATTTATCCATTTTCGATATCAGGGAATCCGAATCCGCAATAAAAATTTCTGTGTCCGCCGTACGCCGTACGCCGTACGCAGGGTAAAAATGCTCTTTTTGCAATGCTTAGAAATAGTAGTAAACCAATTCCGATTTTGACAAAATTTTACAGAAATGTAAAGAAATATTGGAAGTATGTCGTGGTGGAGTGCATTTTCAAATAAGTCAATTGCAACCCCCTTAAAAAAGGGGTCGAACACACCCCTTTTTATGCACACGAAAAAACACTGCTTATATATTATGGTATTTTAATGCCGTTTCCTCAGTACGTACATACATACTATCTAATTAAATTTTTAAAAAATGGGGGGTATCAGACGTAGCCCCACGTTTTTATGGGGCTTTGAAATTTGAATTTTGGAAATTTAAAATAGCAATAAAATCCTCTATATTTAAACTAGGATATTGTACTTTTTACATAAGGTAGAGAGGGTAAAAGTATTTCGAAATTATATGGAAATAAACCCCCTCACCCCTTTCAGGTTGCAAATGGAGGGTGTTTATAAAATATGTTACACCCCCTCTGTGAAGGGGTAGATTTAAAAACTGAGAAAATACTTTGTTAATAATATAGTCTTACATCTTTACCGAAAAAATCAACCCTCTAACCTCAATCACCGCTTTTTTACAGGGGGGACAAAGTAAACATTTTGAAAATTCATACATTTTCTATTTAAATTTGATTTTTTTAAGATTTAAAAGTCCATAAAAACTAAACTATAAGAGATAGGATGGTTTAACTTTTAACTTAGGTCTATCAAATTAGATTCATTCTAAATAAATTCATTTTGTTACCACCCGCCCCCTTTCGGTGGATAAGGGGGTGTGTCTATAAAATAACTTATTCCTCCTCTGCGGAGGGGTAGATTTTAAAACTGAGAAATTAGTTTCTTAATAATATAGTCTTAAATCTTTACCGAAAAAATCAACCTTCTAACCTCAACCCCCGCTATTTTACAGGGGTATAATTTAAAGGGATGCGAATATATGCCACAAAAGGGTGATTGAAAACAAGATATATGAAGCACTCTTCCAACTTGGCAGCTTTTTTTAATCTGCTTTTCGCGGAAAAGCGACCCCGTATGCCCGTACACAACGAAATAAAAGAATATTGTTCTGTGTTTATTCACAATTCTTAACAATTTTATTAACTCACTTTTTCAAATATAAATGTCTATTAATTTCACAATTAAAAAATATATATATTATTAATTAATGTACAATATTTTAAATTTAATACAAAATGATTAAGTTTAGATTAATTAAATTTAAATTTGATATTTAATGCCGATATGGTCTTTTCTGTATGATAAAAAAATTTACACTTGATATTAATTTAATTACTTATAAAAAAACTGCAACGCTGAACTCTTACGATGATAACTGCTTGACGGTCTAATGCGAAAGAGAAAGAAATCTGGTATTTCGACTCAATTATAAAGATTGGCAATCAATCATTCGATACTCGAAATGGTGTGATTATGGAATAATCAACCGGGATAGCCGTAATATGGTACGGTTATAATTTATAAAAGAGTAAATTTAGAGAGAAATGCCGAACGGTGATGAACACAATGATGGTACCGTAGCGGCGTGAACACCATCTGCCTAAGGTGCGACAATACAGAGGGTCATCAAATTGGATAGTTTTTTATATATAGTTTTATTCAATATGTTCAAAACGACCTTAAACATGTTGCAGGAACATTTTTTATGTGTACTACATCTAAAAATGAGACATTATTCATAAATCTCTGTTTTTATAAATCACGGTTACTAAAAACAGTACTGTTAAGTAGAGTACTGTTAAGTAGAATGTATAAATCACTGTCGGACTCCCCTAACAGCTTTTATGAGTAGTTATGGAATAACTATGAAGTTTGGTGATCGATTTGATGGTCGGAAAATAAGTTTAGCTAAATCCGTGTTTCTAAGCATGTTCAAGATCGGGGAGTCCGAAAATGCAAAAAAAAAGTATCTGGCGTACGAAAATTTTGCTATGCGCGGCAACATCTCTTAGAACCGCTCGTCATATTTTCAAATTCACAAAGACTTCATCCTGATGCCGGTATAAGATGAGATCGATACTTCCACTGGGACTATTTTAGATTTTGCCGTTATGTGGAGACTTCTTTCTATGTTTTTATCATCGCTCGGTAAATTGGCTTATTGCGAATTATTTCGTTAATTCTTTAACGTAAGCTGGTATTTTGCTAATATAACTTAAATCTTGTTCATTTTTGTGTACTATAATTCTGGTGAAGCTAAAATTTATGATATTTTCGCATCCTCTATTTTTTTTTAGTCTTCGCTTTATATTTCTGTTAAAATTAGTTTATGCATTGATTGCTCCAGTCATTTGCTTGATAGCTTCTTTGAATTTATTTCATTTGGGACTGTTATACCTTAAAATTATTGAGTAGCAATTTTACAAATAACACTATATAATAGCATAATATTATATGGACATGAACATTCAATATTCCAATTAAATATATAAATTATCCCACGATTTAGTAATTGCTAAATTGACAAAAATACGAAGTTACAACGGATGTTCCCACATATAATAACTTCTAATTAGCTAGCAAACAAATTATATTTCGATAAGAAATTATTAAATATATCCAAATTACGATTTTAGCACCGAAATATTAATATAAAAAATATTACAATTCCCATACTCAAAAATTGCTGATCAATAATATTCAAAAGGTAAATCAAGCTACATCAAAGCAAGGCATACTTTTTCGTGGCATTCTTATTAAAGTATTCAACAAATCCAGTCGGTGTTTTTAATTAAAACTTCCTTTCCTACATATCAAATCCTCTAACAAGATTAAAATCCCAAAACCCGAACTTACAACAATTGGCGCAGCCGGTATTTGTTTTAATCGAAAAACGTTTTTGGAATTTTTTATTAAAGTGAAAGAAAGTAACAATTATTAACGTTTAAAATATAATTTAATATAGTTTTAAAAATATTTTTTTTTAAATAACAGTTACAAACATTTAGTGATAAAAAAGTTTATGAAAATTTATTTAAAATATTTTTATACATATTTGTATTAGTAAAATACAAAAATAAAATATTTGTGATTTAATTACTGATAATAGTGATACATAAGTTTTTAAATAAATATCAAAATATTTGTTTGAAAAAATCAAAAAAAAAAAAATTGTTTTCAGTTTAACAAATTTAAGTGAAAAATAAAATAATTCTAAACTATCAATTTAGAAAGTGATGTGTAATTAACAGATTTAAATACAATATAAATAATTCAAATAATAAAATAACATTTTAAATATAAAAACATTAAAAAGTTGTGCTTACATTGATGATTTACAATAAAACTACAATTGAAAAAGGCGTTTTCAAATATCTCAAATTTCAAGAAAGTACCAAGTAAGTGCACAGTGCAACTATTAAAATATATATTATTATACTATACTATATTATTATATTTATATTATAAAAATTAAAATTTTACTATATATAAATTATTTATTATTTTAGTATATATATTTTATTATTTGTTAACTTATAAACATTTGTGTGTGAAAATATTAATGGGGCTTAGTTTATATAAATATATTCGATTAAATTACATTTTAAATTCGATTAGAAAAAATTGAAAATATATATTATAAATTGGGATTGTATTTTATGGCTAATATTCAGAAAATTGAAGAAGAAATTGAACAATTAAAAAAGGAAAAGAAAGATCAGGAACGTGAAATACAAGCCTTTACTGAAACTTTGTTAGGAGAAATTAAGAATTTAGCTAGTAGAGAAGTTTATCAGTTAGTTAAAACGCAAATTTCTAGTCAGTGGGGTCAATTTACACGCTTAGAAACGACAGATGCAGTTTTAGCACAATTAGTTAAAATTAGTAAACAATTAAAAATTAATCATTCTGAAGAAGTAAGCAATTTAAAAACTAAATTAGTTGAAAAAAAACAAATTAGTAAAAATTTATAAAGAACGACAACTAATAGCTGAAAGTTATAGTAAAGAGGCCGAATTAAAAATAGAAAAACTTGCTACTCAACTTCGGGACGGTATACTATTAGAAAAAAAAAGTTACGAAGAATTACAATCCAATAGCAAGCTTGTAGCCACTTATAGGGAAGAAATAAACAATATTAGTAAGAAAGGAGAAACCACACAAGTAGAATTTGTTGGAAAGGTAGAAAGTTTAAAACAAAAAATAAAGGAAAAGGAAAATTTAATAGAGGTTTTAGAATCAAATATATCACTGTTGTGGGAAAATAACTTAGAAAAATCTCGCGATATTTCTAATATTCATTTGGAGAAAATTGATACTACAGAAATTAATAATTCTCAAGAAATAGAATTTGAAAATTTTTCAAGTGATAATATATTTAATAATATCAAATTGCTCGAAATTGAAAATTTTTCGGAAAATTTATCAAAAAATAGCGAAATAATGTCATACGATAAAATAGGCAAAATAATATCGCGATTGGTGCCACAATTCTCAGGCACAAAAACAGCAGATTTGCCTAGTAAAGTCTATGAATTGCTAAACGCATGTGAACTGGCGTTAAAAGGCATAGAAGCAAAGGACGAAGAATTGTTTATATCACTGCTGTCAACTCGGTTGGTTGGCGATGCTTTTGAATTAATACGAGGCCGGAATATAAAAACTCTTAAAGAGTTTGCTAAAATTATTAAAAATAATTACCTTTCAGCCAGAACGTTAGATAGTGTAACGAATGAGATTAAACAATCGCATCAATTTTTCGGTGAAGATATAAAATCATATTCGCGACGACTTTTGAATTTAGAAACAACAGCCAAAGAAATTATAAATACCAGTTACAATGCTACAGATTCGGTCGCTTTAGTTAAAGAACTCGAAAAGTCTGTTGTTACTGTATTTAAAATAGGGTTAGTAGATCAAGCATTACGTCAGTTTATGTTGACTTGTAATGAAACTGTTCTGAGTAGCTTAGTAGAAACCGCAGTGAGAATTTCAATGCTATTGTGTTCTCAACAAAACCAACAAAATTATTCACAAATTGCACCTTATAGTGGTCAATCTTATATACCTAATATGTATCAAACAAACCCACCACAAACTACACAAATTTTTCCGCCAGAAAATATATTTTTAAATAAATCTATACAACAAATGCCGAACTATAACAATAATAATTATGCTACCAATATTAATCCCTATAATAATTTTGCTAATAATTATAACCATAACTTCAGCAATAATTTTGATACGAATACCAATCAACCACAAATAAATATTGGTAATCCAGTACAAAAAGAAAAATTTGAAAAAATGGAAAAAAAACAAGAATCATTTAAATTAAAATGTGGATTCTGTAGTAAACCCGGACATACTCATGCTGAATGCAGACAACGACGAAACACGCCGTACTGTGAGCATTGTAGAGTTTACGGGCATAATCAAATGACTTGTCCACGGTCACGGATTTTAGTAACAAATACCACCAAATCTAAAATAAAATGCAGATGGTGTTCTAGACTGGGCCATTCAGAAGAAGACTGTTTTAGTAAGAAAAACTATTACAGGGCAGATATAAAAACGGGAAACGACCAGGGGGCCAGTACCTCCAACTAAACTGTGCCCCTGTAATAGTAACAAAAACGCCAGTCGTCAGTGTTCCATCAATGGATCCCACACAAGAGATACCTAAATTATTTACTACAGAAGAAATGCATAAAATCAATAATAACGACAGTAATAAAAACGATAGAAAAATCAATAATACATTAGACACAAACATAAAACAATCAGTTTGTGCAGATATCACAAATACTAATACACAACCTAGAACTAAGATTCAAATAAATAACACCAAATTTAAACCTAAATATATTAAACCTAAATATACACAAAGTAAATCTCTAACCTTACACAATAAGCGAAATCGCAAAGTAAATAAAAATATAAATAAACTTGACCCTCAATCTTTTTATGAGCGTATCGTATTTCCCACAATATTTCATTTATTTACATTTTTCACGGTACAAATACATAGCACTTATGATGCAGTCAACATTATGATTGCAAATATGTTTGGCAGTATGTATAAAATAATCACTAATTTAATTAATAAAATAAAATTTCCAAGGTTAAGAAAAACAACCTTATATTTTATTAAGAAATGTCAACAGGATGACGTATTCATAGAATTGCCTTTTAGTAACACTAAAAGAGGGAAAATAATTTTGCTAGTTGATACGGGCGCTGATATAAGCCTAATAAAAAAGGGTTCACTTAAAAATTTAAATAAATTAAATAGTCAAGTAACTAAAGAATTAGGTGGTATATTTGGTGGAATAAGTAACACTTTAGGTACATTAGAAATTAATCATTCTTCAAATTTTAGTACAAAATGGCATGTGGTAGATAACATTAAAGAAATTCCAGGTGATGGGATAATTGGCAGAGATCTTTTATGGAATCATTCTATCATAAATACTCTGGAAAAAACACTAAAATTTCACGATAATGAGGGAAAAATACTAGTTGAATTACCTCTAAAAACTTTATCTCAAATAAATAATAAACCAAATAATAAGATTAATAATAAAATACTTAAAATTCAATCCCGCACACAAACTGTGGTACAAGTAAAAGTATCTGCCAAGTCAGGTGAATTTGTTGTAAAATCACAAGAACTTTCACCAGGCATTTATGTAGCTAATACAATAATAAAAGTTAGAAATAATTTATGTAATATACCAATTTTAAACTCCACATCATCTGACTATTACTTGAAGGAAAATTTTGTTCCACTTTTATCAAATTTTAATAAATATAAAATTATAAATGAAAACCAATGTAACATATTCAATATAAATAGTAATTCTACAGCAAAGAGATCAAAATTGTTATCAGAATCCTTAAAATTAGGTACCTGTTTAAATTACGAAGAGAAGCAATCAATCGAAAATCTGTGTATTCAGTTTAGTGACGTATTTCTTTTAAATGATGACCCACTAACACATACTTCTGTTTTATCACATAAAATACCAACGAAACCTGGCCAAGCACCAATTAATCAAAAACAGTATAGATTACCTGAAATACATAAAAATGAAATAAACCAACAAGTATCTAAAATGTTGTCCGATGGAATTATCTCGCCCAGTAAGTCACCCTGGAATTCGCCTCTGCTCATAGTACCTAAAAAAGCTGGCTCAGATGGTCAAAAAAGATGGAGAATTGTGATTGACTTTAGAAAATTGAACGAAGGAACTATAAAAGACGCATTCCCACTGCCTAGAATAGAAGATATTCTGGACCAGTTGGGACACTGCAGATACTTCACAACTCTCGATTTAGCTAGTGGTTATCACCAGGTCTTGATAGACCCGGATGATAGACCAAAAACAGCTTTTAGTACAAGTCTAGGACACTATGAATTTAATCGAATGCCATTTGGGTTAACTGGTGCCCCCGCAACATTTCAAAGGATTATGAATCATATCCTTACAGGGTTGCATGGTATAGATTGCTTTGTCTATTTAGACGATATAGTCGTTTACGGGAAAAATCTGGCCGAACATAATCAGAAATTAGCAAACGTAATATCAAAATTGCGTTTTTATAATTTAAAATTAAATACAGACAAATGTAATTTTCTCTGTCGGGAGGTAATATATTTAGGCCATAAGTGTTCTGAAATTGGAGCATTACCTGATCCTGCTAAAACCAGTTGTGTTACTGATTACCCTGTACCAAAAAATACTAATCAAGTCCAATCATTTTTAGGCTTCATAAATTACTATCGTAAATTTATTCAAAATCTAGCTGAAACTGCATCACCAATTACAAGCTTATTAAAAAAGCACGCAATATTCAAATGGACTCCCGAATGTCAAAAAGCTTTTGAGTCCCTAAAACATTCCGTCACCTCACCACCTATTCTAATATATCCTGATTTTACTGTACCGTTTATATTAACTACTGATGCTAGCAATTTAGCTTTGGGAGCAGTGCTCTCGCAAGGTAAAGTAGGGGAAGATAAACCAATCGCGTTTGCTAGTAGGACTTTAAATGAAGCCGAAAAAAGATATTCAACGATAGAAAAGGAATTATTGGCAATCGTCTGGGCCACAAAAAATTTCCGAACTTATTTACTAGGTCGACCTTTCACAGTCTACACCGATCACAGACCATTAAAAGGTGTATTCGACGTGAAAGATCCAACGTCAAGACTGGTACGATTCCATCACAAGCTATCAGAATATGATTATAAAATTGAGTACAAACCTGGTAAATACAATGTAAACGCAGATGCATTAAGCAGAATACACCAAGATATAAACATAATTTCAATTCAAACCAGAAGCAAAACTCAAGCTCAAGCTAAACAAGATAATATTACACAAAATACGATTTCCAATCAAGAAATAGAAAAATCAACAAATACACAAGATTCTGAAAAATATATAACATTGACAGATCCAAAAGAGATTCAAATAATCCTACACGATTTTCATAATTCCAAACTCGGTGGTCACCAAGGAATGAAGAAAACGTACTGGAGAATCAGAGAACAATATCGGTGGCTAAATATGCAAAAGGATATTAATGAGTTCATAAAGAAATGTCCAAAATGTCAGGTAAATAAGAGCTCAAAATTAACTAAAATGCCTATGGTCATCACTGACACACCCATGTTGCCTTTTGACAAAGTTTATATGGATATTGTAGGACCTTTACCGCTATCGTATAGTGGAAACCGATATATACTCACTTTTCAGGATGATCTCACAAAATATATGGATTGTGCAGCGTTACCAGATGCAGAAG
The DNA here is from genome assembly GCA_963920725.1 of Rhamphomyia laevipes. Taxonomy (NCBI): domain Eukaryota; kingdom Metazoa; phylum Arthropoda; class Insecta; order Diptera; family Empididae; genus Rhamphomyia; species Rhamphomyia laevipes. Next base: position 24,434,909 of record OY987259.1, on the reverse strand, counting down.
CTACTACGGTTGCCAAAACATTCTACGAAGAAATTATAACAAGGTACCGCCTTCCTAAAATTTTGGTAACCGATAATGGCACGAATTTCACTTCAAAATTATTCTCACATGTTTGTAAATTATTACAAATAACTAAAATACACATAACTGCATACCATCCTCAGGCAAATGGTTCCTTAGAGAGAAGCCATAGACCACTTGCAGAATATTTGAGAAATTTTGTAGAAAATGACATACAAAATTGGGATCAGTGGTTACGACAAGCTATGCACGTACATAACAATACACCACATGTATCAACAAAACTCTCGCCTTTAAATTGTCTATACGGTTTCAAGTTTGAAATGCCTACAAATCTTAAAAGATATCCTGAACCCTTATATAACCACGACTATTATCCAAAACAACTTAAATATCAGCTACAAAGGGCACATCAATTAGCTCGAAAAAATCAACATAAAGCTAAAATTAATTCAAAGAATACTTATGATAAATATACAAAAACAGTGTCATTTAATTGTGGTGACAAAGTATTATTAAAAAACCCAACGCGGAAACATAAGTTTTCTCCAATTTGGGTTGGACCATATGTAGTCGATTCAACCAATAGTACAGTAACTACTACAATAAAAATAGGTAAGAAGAAAAAAAATATACATAATAATCGTCTTAAATTATATCATGAATAATAATTGTAATCATAATAATTATATCATGAATAATACATATATATATGTATATATATATATATGTATATATACATATGACGATACACATATATAAAAAATATTTTTACAAAATGTTATAAAAGGTGAATAAATTGCACCATACATAGCAATGTAATAAACCATAAATTATTGACAAATTAATCTATAATATTATATCAAATAAACATTTAAAACGTTCTAACGAAAAAGTTCTGAATTAATCTATGATATACATAAATATCATATAAAAACAACTTTATCGCAAATAGTATATTTTAAAAGTAAAAATTGTGACATTTATTTTTATAACATAATTTTTTTTGTTAATAAATATAAACAAAAAAAAAATATAAATATTATTTGGTTATAAACTAAAAAATAAGAATAAAATAGTAATGCTAAGATATTCACCAACAGTAATTTACGAAAAATTTAACCAAAATCTTTTAAATATATATATCCTTAAATAAATCAGGAACAATTAATATAACTTTAATATATTTTCAGACGATAATACTAATAGTTTATCACAGTTTCTATTTATACAAAAAAAGAGATATACCACAAGTCAACAATTGGCCAACAAAAAAAAAAAAATTCTTTTTAGAGGTTCCCTCGGAAAAAGGAAAACCTATAAATTGCATACAAATAAACTGTATAATTGATTAAAGATACATAACGTTTAAAGATAAATAAATAACGTTTTTAAACATTTCTATTTTCGTAAAATAAGTTTAATTGAAAAATTATTAAATTCTTATTAATATTAAATAATAAGAAAAAATTGTAAAATAAGGTTAATAAAAAATTTTCAAATTAATATAAATAAATAACGTTTTTAAATATTTTTATATTCGTAAAATAAGTTTAATTAAAAATTAGCAAATTCTTATTAATATTAAATAATTGAAAAAACAAAATTTGTAAAATAAGGTTAATTAAAAATTACAAATTAAAATAAATAAATAACGTTTTTAAATATCTTCATATTCGTAAAACAAGTTTAATTAAAAAATTATTAAATTCTTGTTAATATTAAATATCTAAAAAAAATTGCAAAATAAGGTCAATTACAAATTACAAATTTGATTTAATTTTTTTTTAAATTCCTCCTAATTTTTATTAAACTACTAATCTTTTTTTTCTCAATAAAAATTATTAAACAAGTAAGATGTATTTTATAAGCATTTATATAGCGAGTAGCATCATGTTATGTGTAGCAGGAGAAACCACGTATGAGCTGGTTCAACTAAAACCAACGCCGGTAATTTTCGAAACAGCCGGAAAAGCCATATTCTACAAGGATGTGTGGACAATATTCAGCAAATTTACCCCAATGGATTTCGACAAACTACTAGACTTCATCGACAAATACGAGGATCAAGTAGCTGGAATTTGTGGTATTGAAAGTTATACATCAGTTAGGACAAATCGCAACTCCAGAAGCGACAGTAAAAATCTTCAGAAATTTTGTAAATTAATGATTAAAGAAACATCCATTGTGACCATGTCATTAAGACAAAATAACGAGCACATTAAACATGTATTCAGACAGAGCAGGCGTAAGAGAGCCATTGAGATGATTGGTGGTTTTGCCAAATGGGCATTCGGCACCATGGATAGTGAAGATGCACACACAATTTACAGCAAATTATCATTACTGGAAAAAACAGGTTCACAAAATTTTGATTTGATTAAAAAACAAATAACCGTTATGAAATCAAATTTCGATAAGCTAAGCAAACCAATAGAAATATTAGAGTCAGATATTAACAAAATTGCCAATAATCTCCGTGAATTGGGGGATCAATATGATAATTATAAAAACAAATCAGAAAATGAATTTTATCATCTGGAAATAAAGTCCGAAATTCAAGAGATGTTTTCAATGGTAAACTTACATTTGTTGGAAATTCAAAACCAACAACAGACAGAATTATCAATTTTGAACGATTTATACCAAAATAGATTACACCCATTTATTCTGGATGTCAATAAAATAACAGAAAGCTTACAAAAATTTCCTATATCTTCAAGATTAGCATCATTTTTCCCAAATATGTTCACACTACACCAAGCCGCTACTGTCACAGCATTACCAGATGGCAACAGCTTAATCATAAAAATTACTATACCGTTACCAGAACCTTCGCTGTATACAATTCAAAAGGTTCACCCAATTCCAAATCATTTAAATGAACAATGGGACTTAATACTACAAACAAAATACGAATATTTTGCAGAAGCCGAAAATCAAGAATCGTTTATTACACTATCACACGACGATTATGAGAAGTGCGTGCATGTGGCTTCTAATACAACATATAAAATTCACATATGTAAAATTGGTTCACCTATTCTTACTAGTGGCAGCACCGAATGTCTAGTCGAGTTGGCTCAACACGCAAAAACAGCAGAAGAAAACTGCAAATATACTGCAATCCCGGCGACGGAGGGTATCTTATTGAAAATGATGGCCAGCAATAAATGGTTATTTAAACTCAAAACTTCGATGATATTAAATATAAACTGTCAGGGTACCCATTCTACTGTCAAACTAGAAGAATTTGGCATTATAAGACTATTGAAGCCGTGTGATTTTGGAAACAAAGAGATAAAACTACCATATGAAAAAGAATTGTACACTGATACTGAATATAAACTACCAGAAGCAAATCAAATGATTATTATAGAAGCACTTCAACTTAAATTCAAAACTAATAATAACGGAAATACTACAATAATACGAAAAAAACTACCATTGACAGTAGGTAATCATAAAGATATTACATCAAATTTGCTTGAAGGCAAAAAATCAATCGATGCTTTAGAAGATGAATTAAATAAAGTGGAAGAGTCAAGAAAATTGGAAGATCAAGGTTGGGAATTGTCTATACATCGCTATACAATAGCATCAGTCAGCTCTGGAGTAGTAATAATAATATTACTAATAACTGCAATAATCATATATCTTATGCTGAAATTTACCGGGAAGTCTAATAATAGCACGGACTCCAAACCAGCCATTCAATTAACAACAATATCAACTGGACCAACTACATCGCAAGATAGTGACTTAACATATACACCAAGAAAAAATTCACCAAGATTTAAGAGAGATGCGGCTAGGAAAACAGTTAAACGACCACATGACGTAACCTACGCCTGCGTATAAATGCTTACAAAAAAAAACACAAATAAAGACACTTGTATATTAAAATTATAAAGTTAAAAAATATAGCAAAAATATCAATTAAATTTTTAAAAAAAAAATATATATGCAAAAAAAAAATTAAAATAGTAAGAAATATTAAGAAGAAATCTATTTACATTTATGTAATCCTTTGAAGATGTAATTAATTAATAGAAAAAAAAAAATTTACGATTTACATAATTATTATCATAAACAAAATTAATTCTAAACAAAAAATAAACACATGTATAAATTTGGTTAATCCAAATTGTGAAATAATTTTTTATAGTAAATTAACAAAAAAAAAATACGTAGTAATAATATTTTCTTTTAATATACATATATAATGAAATAACTCTTTACCATTATACATTCAAATATTTACAATCATTTATGTTCAATATAAATTAAAATATATTCAGATAAAAATTATATACATATTAAAAATAAAATTAAATTAAAAAATTAACAATAATTATATAACTTTCATTTAGTTTTTATTTGATTTTAAAATATACTTATAAATAAAGTGTAAGTCATACAATTTCTAATTATAAAGTTAATAAAAAAAAAATAGAAGTAAGCGAAAAGGGGTACTTTGCTTATGCTGATACGCGAAACGCTTACCCCCAGATAGGGAGAGATGTTATACCTTAAAATTATTGAGTAGCAATTTTACAAATAACACTATATAATAGCATAATATTATATGGACATGAACATTCAATATTCCAATTAAATATATAAATTATCCCACGATTTAGTAATTGCTAAATTGACAAAAATACGAAGTTACAACGGATGTTCCCACATATAATAACTTCTAATTAGCTAGCAAACAAATTATATTTCGATAAGAAATTATTAAATATATCCAATTACGATTTTAGCACCGAAATATTAATATAAAAAATATTACAATTCCCATACTCAAAAATTGCTGATCAATAATATTCAAAAGGTAAATCAAGCTACATCAAAGCAAGGCATACTTTTTCGTGGCATTCTTATTAAAGTATTCAACAAATCCAGTCGGTGTTTTTAATTAAAACTTCCTTTCCTACATATCAAATCCTCTAACAAGATTAAAATCCCAAAACCCGAACTTACAACAGGACATATCGAAGTTTTAATTACTTTGGAAATTTTGCTTGTCTTGTAATATTTCTTAATTTCTTTTTTATATATATTTTCTAATTGAATGTTTGTTACTTATATTAAAGAGTATATATGAGTTCCACAGCTTATGTATCCTATTTTTCCAAGTTTGTGGATTAGAAAAGTTTCCTCACACATCTTTACATTGCACGGGACGCATATGTACACTTGGAACGAATCTTTTATCTCCTATAGGATTAATTGTGGATGTATCATATTTTTCCCATTTTCAATCGCAGTGGTTATACCTTTGTTTCTTTACTTTAGTGGGCCAAAGATTATGTTGGATACTTCTTAATTCTTTATGTTGATTTCCACCCTCAGTATTTATTCACCTTTGGACTATTTGCACTTTTGTAATAATAACTTTTCAATTTCATAACAAACTGATTTAAACTGATTAATTAATTGAGAATGTTTCTTTTTATATGTTGCAAAAGCAGCTTAGTCTAAAATTAGAAGAATGAGCAAGTTTGACGATCATGTTAAGTTAAAATATTTATAATTATTTAACAAAATTAACAAAAATCTAAGGTAAAAAGTGTGAGAATATTTAATTATTTAAATATAATATGATAAGAAAAATATTATTAGAAATAAGTTTTGCTATAGATGTAATATTAAATTATGGTGATTGTTAGCTTTATTTATTTAACATGCACTTATATTATATTTCATAATTGATGATGATGAATTAATATTGTCCATAAAAAGAAATATATATAGTGCTTCAATTTTACTAAAAAGCAATATCTATAATATTTCCGCTCATTGACGAATATCCACTATGCAACTGCACAATTGCGTCACCCGAAAAATATATAATTGTGAATGTAATTTATTTTGTAATAAGTTTTTTTTTTTTCTAAAATCGTAGTAAGTTTATTTAGAACCTTGATTTTTCTGTACATGAACCACGACAAATGCTATGCTGATTGCTGGCTGAGACTTCGCTGAAAAACTAACAGTATGCAGATTTTTATCTAAATCCCATCAATAAAATCAACAATAAATGGATTACAAAATGAAATCTTTTTGCAAAAACAACATTGCGATGCGATCATATACATGTTGCCCATTAAGGTCCATCACCCCTCCTGAGTCGAACAGTTCCTGAATTATACATAAACTGTTTTATTGCTATTTGTTAAATTGCCGGTGAAAATTCATGTATACTTGCTTATCGCAAGATTTTCTGTGCATAATTATTAGTAATAACTTTTATTTTATTAAGAGGGTTTGGATTTCTTGCATAAGTTCAAAATTCCATACTTGAAAATTATAATCATTATATGAAACGTTTTCTAAACATATTATCTGAACTATTTATAATACATAATTTATAACTATTACAGATAATAAAGTTATAATTTTAATCCGGTACTTATTTTGGTGTCCGTCTTCATTTATTATATATTTTTAGTTGTTTCAATGTTAATTTAACTTTACTTAAGAAATAATTAAAAAAACAAATTTTTGTGACTAAATTTTAAATATTATTTTTTTAAATTTGTTGACTTGTGATGGAAAAGCGCAAAAATATAAATACAAACTTTTAAATTTTTCTACATATGTATATGTATACAGGAATTCCCCATTACGGAGCTTCATATATTTTTGAAAATATTCTTAATTCTGTGATTAAGAATTTTTCTTTGAATAATTTATGAGATTTTATACGCCGAACTTTATATTTTAAATGTAACTTGAACAATGGCTTTAAACTCCCAGGAATGAAATTTTATTTTTCCTATAAGGATTCTTTAACAGCAGTTAAAAATTAATGTTTGCCAAACAATCTCAACTGAAAAGTATAGTTAAGGAAATCCTTGTAAAGAAACACGCAAATCGTAAGAAAAATGCGAAACAAGTATATTATACACACATACAGACTTTTAAAGGATCAAATTATGATTATTAGCATGTGTACTTTCCAATTTAAAGAATTAACTTGAATTTTTTTTGGGATAAGGGTGGAAGGACAGATAAAGATTAAAAATAATATCCTTATTGAAAATATTTATGTATAGTATGTAAAGACAATACAATAATAAAAATGTGAAATCATTTTCAATTAGTTTAATGTAGTATAGAAAAATTAAATTAGTTTGTTTTGAATCCTTAAATATTTGATTTATTAAAAACCTTCAACTTAATTCTATTGATTGCGTCAGTTGATGATATGAATATTAAACTGTTTCATCGTCTATCCAATTTTCTTTATTTGTGTCAAATACTTTTTTAATATATTATTTCATTTATAAAAAATCGTTCTTATCTACCTAAAGATTTTTATACAAATGGTGAAGCTTACCATCAGGGCATCAGACTTATATAACATTTCCACGATACCATACAATTTGTGCAGCAGGGATGGCATTGATAGATCCTGATTTTCTCTAACTACAACTTTTGAATTATCTTGATATCCTTTAATTTCAATTGATGGCGTAGCTAAAAGTATACAAAAATTTAATTAATTAAATTTAATTATTTTCTTTGTATTGATTGCAAAAACTTTAAGTTTTAATATATATTTCTCTTAATTTAAAACAATTTCTAGAATACTAAATATCTATTGCAGGAACATCTGTTTAAAAGTCCGTGAAATGCAAACAATTTTCTACTCCTTATATAAATTATATTATCCTTATATGAATTTTTTATCATCTCATAGAATTTTTGTTTTACATTTTTTGAATGTTTACTTATTTACGGAAATACGACTTGACTAAAGCATAAATGATTCTTTTAATATGACCTAGTTAAGCTCATTTAATGGTTGAATTATTGACTTTTTATCATATTTATTTATACTTTTTATACTGTATACTTAAATTCTTACTAATAGATGCTTTCAAAACTCCAAATCTACAATAATATTAAGTTTGACTATCAGTTTTATGTATAGCTAATTTTTTCTCCTATGCTATTTTAATGGAAATAAATATTATAGATTAGGATATTTTGCGATCATACAGTCAGTAAGTCAGAAATAGTTATTCAAAAGACCATTTTCATTTACGTATGATTCTTTTTTAGAAAGTAACCATTTTTAATTGAATAAAAAATTTATTATTCGATTTTTATTTCTAAAAATATTTGCTTAGATTATAAATATTCTTATGCTCGAAGGACTCATATAGTTATACTAAGTATATATATAAATTTGTTAGTCAAGTATCCACACCAGAACCACAAACTTTTTATATGGATATTATAATTTTTTTTATAATAATTTCCTTCTCTCCACCATTTACAATTGCTCAACTTAGTATAATTTCAATATTGGGTGTATTTCTACAGAACAGATTTTATTTAATACATATATAGGATTTCAATTTAAATATAATAATTCTTTAATAAATTTCTTCCCAGGGAAAGCTAATTTTTTTGTATAATATTCGAACGAAATATTATTTAACCCAAATGGAAGTTGGAAATACTATTTCAAAATCTATTCAGCAAAATTTTTCTTCCAAGAACAAGAATATCAGTTTTCTTATCGTGAATTAACTTATACAGAATATCATCTTCAAATGTTTATTGTTTGTTAGTCCTTGAACGACTGCATAATATTTAGAGGAATAAAGAAAATGAATAAAGATATCCATTAGAATGATATCCTAACTTCAAAATAGAATATAAATTCTTATTATTTTGTCTTGAAATATAATTCTATGTATATTTAGATAAATTGTGTAATTCATATTTTATCAAAAGGATAATTAAAATAGCAAATATAATGATATTATATTTAAGGATAAGAAATTTTAGTAAAATTAATTTATATATTAATATATTATTTTCATAGCCAGAAGTCAAAAATTAATATTTAAGAAATTATAGAAATGCTTTTACATAATTTAAGAATATTTCTTCTTCTTATCTTCTCAAGAATATAAATTGGTATGCTGTTATAGTATACCTTGTAAAAGAAGATTATAAAAGGTTCACATTTTTAAAGAAGCAATAGTTTTGTATAAGAGTAGTAATAAATATTTTTGACTTTTATGACAAAACAACTTTTTATATTATTGAAATATTATCATGCGGTTTGGTATGTTGGCAGCATATATTAATTAAATTTTAAAGAATTAAACATTTTTTGTTTAAATCAAAATATTTAGCATTAAAAATAAACAGCAGATTTGCACAAAATTTCCAAGGATTCTGTTAAGTTACAGAGCAAATAGAACTTATACGAAAAGGTTAACTCTCAAACGAGCTGCCATACTGCGTTCATTTTATGGTATTTTATGATCAGTATACTCTGGAAAATCATCATGAATAGACTCAACCCTACAAAACCATCCAAATTTACTTTAAAAATTAGACCTCGATGTTAGACGATTTCGTGATTTTTATGGTATACATATTCGACCATCCGTCGAAGTACGAATAGATTTCATACCACATACTGATAGATGACATTGAAATCAAATTTTGGATATAAATTTATTTCGAGAAATGTGCTTGTCAATTTGACACATTACGATTTCTTCCGGTGAGGCTACATGAAGTCACTGGTTTATGCTGATAAACTAGCAACAATTGACGCCTTGGAGTCAAACATTGTATGTGTTATTCATGATATACGGCCAGCAGTTCTCCAAAAAGTGGACGTCCATCAGAATATGATTTGTCAAGAAAAGCTGCGGTGGCCATATGTCCGAAATCATTTTCAAATGTTAATGCCATGTATTGATCTTTCGAATAAATAAAAAAAATTTGATTTAAATTTAATTTTTGTGTTATTTTTTTACAATTTCAAGTTTGGGCTCGTTTGCATTATTTTTTTATATTCTTTAAATTCAAACAAACTATTTACTATTAGAAACTATTTTATTTCTTTAAATACCATTTACACTTACAAACATATCATCAATTATTAATTAAATTAATTTATATATGTTTGCAGTCTTCAGTCTTGTATTTAAATATTTTTTATAACTATATATTTCGGCTTCTCATTGTCGTCGTCATCCTTTTTTAGATATAATAATGAAATACAGATACTTTTTTTAGTAAATATTTGTTTTTACATTGTATACTATATTTTACCTGAATAAAATGTAAAAATATTTAATGAAAACTGGCCATAAGAGAAAAAACTCAATGTATAAAAAGCAACAAAATATTAAAAAAAGCATAGTTTTATTTAAATAATTCCTGCTCAAGTTTTATCTTTTATTATTTTATGTACAATGATGTAAACTTCTAGGAATTACTTGGACATACATAAATTTTGTTTTATTGTTTATGAAAAACTGGAAAATTTCATTAAAATATACAAAATATTTTTTTTTCTATTGTAGTGAAACTAAAACACCGAAGCTAAAAATGTTCTATAATTTTTTTTAAACTATTTTTTAGTTTCCAAATGAAATCCTTAAAAGCATTCAGGTTGTGTTGGTGGCATGGATTTCACAAATTTCAGAATTTGTATTCTATGAACTCTGCAAATGTTCTCCAGTACCACTTTTTTCATATAACTACAATTTTAATTTGCATGGTAAAAAATTTGTTTTATAATTTTCTTGTGACAACAGAGAAGGACTACATGATATATTTGTACGTATTCCTAACCACACAAGCAAAACCATGGAACAATTTTTTTGTTATGCATATAAACATCATCGCAATTCTTTCATATTTTTTAAGAGGTTAGTTTCGAGGTTATTTTCTTATACTGTTACATATAATATAATAACAGTTTTACTCATCGTAGTTAATTTAATCTGTTTACATTCATTTCTCGTATTCAACAGGATACTAATTTTTATTTTTTGGGTTTTTGCAAACAATGTGATAGATAATAATGCCATTAATTTATCAAATTTAGGTTTTTATATAATTGTGACTAATTTATGTCACAAGTTATAAAAATTTCTAGTTCGTAATTTTTTTTTTGTGATCAAAAGTTGTAAAATAGTTAATACAAATATAATTTTGGTCATAAATATAATGTCAAAATATATCCATTTAAATTGTTTAAAATGAATTAAAAGAGAAATTAATGAATCCATTAAAGAAATGTCCTGCAAAAATGTCAAAAATTAAGCATATACATATACAAATTTAAAAAAAAAATTACTTCTGATTATTTTACTTTCCCAGTAAAATTGTCATATGTGATAAAACTTTTCATTTTATTCATTTGCAATTCTTTAAACTGTCACATTATCTGCGAATTTTTTATTTTTGTAAAAAAAAAAAACAAGAAAAAATAGAAAATATGGAAATTTTATTTAGTAGCTTTAGTTAAATATTAATGGTTCTTTAAGCAAATCGAATGATTATTCACAAAACAAAAAAATGCCATTTCGTTATTGAGTCTTATTTGTTCTTTATACAGCGTATTCAGATTGAATTTCCGCACACTCTATTTAAAGTTAAGAGTACAACTTTAGTCAAAAAAGCAGAATTTGTATATAGTACATTTAATATCCTCTTTTGATTGATAACAATTCGTTAAGAAAATAATACTTTTGGGTTCCCATATAGGGAACGACATTTATTGTTATGCAAAGATTACAGCCAGATTTATGAATTAACATTAGCACATTCAAAAGGAAATCCGATTCATTTCAACTTTTGTATATTTATAAGGATGAAATTACGAAATTAAGTCATACAGAAACTTATATCATAGTTGGAAAGAAAATCTTTGTACTTTTGACTTTTAAATATAAATTTTAATTTTAACATTGTCTTTAACTGGCGTTTAGTTATAGTGGTATTTAATATATAGAATAAAGAGATAAATTTACAATTAAATTTCTCAAATACATAATTTCTATTATTATAAATAGAGGATGTAAAATATAATATAAATGCTATCATAATCATTTGGCGAAAATTTTAAGATAATTAAATTATTAAAACCCTCATTCATGAGTGATTTTTTAAATGATGCATAAATAAAGTCAAGCACTTGCAAAGAGAATATAAATATATTTAAGGCTTTTTGACAGAATTAAACAATATCCAAAATTAATAAAGAAACTTATAAATACGCACATAAATTTGAAAACTGTTTGGGAGCTGGAAGACAGTGCTGAAAATTACAATAAGAAGAAGAAATCGTTGGTATGCTTAATATTAACAAAAAAAAAAGTTAAAACTTGTCAACTAAATTAAAAATATTAGGTTAAAATATTATCCTTGTTTGCGATCAACATTTTTTTTTTTCATGAAAAAAGTGGAAAATGTGCAAATTTTCTCATTTTCACATGTTTTTCTTCACTTCAGACTAAACAAATATTTCATCCCCGTCAACTACGTACGTCGACATGCTATAAAAGCTCATTAAAAAAACAGATAAAAAAATATGAAAGAATGCTGTTAGTTGAAAGCTATTCACCTCATCCTTATACATATATACACACATTCATACACAAAACATATTTAAAATAAAAGTTGAATTAGATTTATGTTCAGAAAGTCCTCGTCGGTTGCCAGGTAAATTTAATACCAACAAATAATTTGAATTTGAAAGAACTTAAAGGACTCGGAGCCATTATAACCTTGGAAACAATTTTTTTGTATATATTATTCTTCTTAATCGTTAAAAGGTGCATCTATGAGTATTCATATTACGAAAATTTCCAATTTGCTATAGCCGCCATCCATAAAAATTTCCATTTGTTTCACTTTCAATGTTGCAAGGCGAAATTTGTCAATTGTTTTCATTGTTTTGCTTTCAATTTATATGCATTTTCTGAAAAATTCTATTATTTACATAAAACTTTTAAATAAAAAAAAAATTGTAGAGTTTTACGCTTTGTGTCTATATATTAAATAAAATCCATAAACAGAAAAATAATGCAAGAACGTTTTATGTTAACATTTTGTATAGCAGAAATTATGTTTCTAAATTCAAATATTTATTCTTTTCTTTTGCTTCAATTTATGTTGTACTGGATTTTAATCGTCATATAAAGAAAATTGTCAATACATTTTCAATTAACTAAGCTAATAATAGCAGAAACTTTTTAAACAAATCGTACGTTATAATTTTTGAATTTAATTTGCAAATATTTCCATTCCTTTAAAGTTTCAATATTCAAATTTTATTTTATTATTGCAAACAATTTAAACTCGTCATAGAAATTTAGAAATATAATTTTGATTGAATGATACTTACATATAACAGTTAGTTTAGCATTTGCTCTAATTACTGAATTGAATTTTCCTGGTCCTACTTGACATTGATAATCAGCATCATCATCAATTGATGCATTTGATATTCGTAAATTATAAATTCCTTGGTCACGATCGCCTAGCACTGAATATCTAAGAAAACCTGGTATTACAGCACTAAATCCTAATGCGAAACCATCTTTTGTCCATTGAACTTGACCAGCTAGATTCGTTACCTCACAACGCAACATCTCTTCAGATCCTTCAAGTATTTGTAAATCATGTGGCGTGATACTAAGTTTTTGTTGTTGACGCACAATGTGGTTAATATGAAGAGGAGTACTAAAAAGATTTCTATAGGTAAAAATAATTTAGTATAAATAAGAAAAATATTATTTTCAATTTATTATTTATATGACATTGTAGTCCATGTCAGCGTACAATTTATATATAAACATAGAATTAAATATACAACTATGTATAAAAATGAAAATTGACGATACGTGGCGTTTCTTATGAGTAAAATAACTAAAGTAAAGTAACTTTCTAGTAATCATTATACAGTAACTGGTTGTATTTGAACATATACTCATTTTGTATAAGAAAAGTAATATTAAGTGTTGAATCATTTGGATCAATAATTCATTAAAATATTTTTTTTTAGTATTAATAGAAACAGAAAGTCAAAAATTTTGAATAATAAATTTCTATTTTATTTAATTAATTATATGCTATTGCTTATATATTCCTAGAAGTACTGCCACACTTGTGAAGTATTACGTATGAGTATTTCTTATACATTTGACTAAAGTAAATATACAACTTTTAGTTTTAGTATTAGCTTTTAATAAAGCAATGTCGTGAGTTTTATAATTTCTCTTATAATAAAAATATGGTTGGCGTTGTTTTGAATGGTTATATAATTAAACTCTATGCCCCCACAGATATCTATATACAAATTAATTCCCTTAGAGATGTTTTTTATTTGGTCATGTATTTTAATTTTGATGTTTATAGTGCGTAGTGCCTCACGCATAGCATTGCTATTATGATCAATAAGTTTGCATGGGTATCTTCCGAAAATAGTTTCCATTATTCCATTTTGTCTTTAAATTATTTTTAAACTAAATTTTTATATTTTTGATCTAACACAAATATTTTATTAAAAGAATTGGAAAAATTCAATTATTGAAGCTTAAAACTGATACATTAGTTTCAATCTGAATTTTATTAAAAGTATTTGAGTAAATAAACTTGCCACAGATTTGTGTGACTAGAAATGTAATTTAGTATGGTCAGTAAAGTGAAATAATCGAATAACTAATTAGAAATAAGAAAATATGCTTGAGATTTGTGGTTTCCTAGTAGAGTTATCAATAAAAATTTAATATCTTTGAGAATAATCAATTTGCATAATTTCCATAAATCTGAAACCAGTGCAGAGCTAGCTACATTGGCAAGACGACTTTTGCGTAAATTTTAAAATAAAAATCACATTGATATTAAACTTGATTTTTTATTTTATTTAATTCTTCTTTTTTTTTGCCATGTCATACTAAATTATAATTAATAATAAAATGTTGTTTCGAAACAATATTTTATTGCAAAGAAAAAAGTATAAATTATAAATAATGAAAAGAATGTAATCAAATTATAATAAAGTTGGGAAAATTACTAGTTTATCAATTGATTTTTCTGAAAATCTATTTTATTATAATAAAATAAAAGAATTTCTTTATGACTTAATATTTGGAAACACGTGAACAAAATATATACGAAAATCTTGTTAATGAGACTCATCATCATGGTCTTTTATTTTCTTTGATTTAGTAATTAAGATTAATGTCCTAATATAACTTTTTCAAGGATACTCTCATCTAAATTGCCTAATTTAGATCTAAATATATACAATTTTTTGATTCAAGAAAGTGTATATAAAAATTTGAATTTGATTTCTTCAATCACAAACTGTGCTACTAATTGTAACTCAGTTTCATTAATTGCAATTAAAATTGAAAAATTTAATTTATATAATTGCAATTAAAAGTTATTACGCGAAGGTTTAGACTATACATCTTATATGTATGCTTATGCAAAATAATCAAAACCCAAAATGAATTTTAGTTAAATGTCTTGAAAGATTTTGTAAGGCGCTTAATTAATCACAGCTTGAAAGTAGTTGTTTTTTGTATAAAAAATTATGTTAGCTATAAAATTAATTTATGAAAAAATTCAAAATGATACTCGAATTAGTTTTCAATTCCATCATTAAAATAATAGTTACTCATTTCAAAAAAGCTAAATTAGATTTAAGATAGCTTATTGTTATCAACTGATAACAAAATTAAAAAAATTTTATTCATAATTATCGAAACATTATAAATTTGCTATATGATTTACAATAATTTTTTAGATGCTACGTGAAACATTTTATTGAACTTGTATTTTAATAATTTTTGATTATCATTTTGAGTGTAATAATTTAACAGATCTTAATTTTATTACTATTATAATTTTAAAATATTCTTTAATACATTTTTTAATCAGCAGGAGGTAATTCTAATTTAAACAATCCATCTAAAAATGAAATTTATGTATAATTTACAGCCTAGTCAACATTCAATTTGACTGTAAAACTCCCTTCAGTTTGAAAAAGAAAAAATGAATACAAAACAATGAAGTGAATAATACGAAAAACTAAAAAAAACGTCTTCCATTTTTTTTCGAGCAATTAAAACTGAAAATTCTCACATAAAATTTCCATAAAATAACCATTTTAAAAATGATGGTTTGACTTAAATTTTATTAAGTATTATTATTATCTAGAATCACTTTTAGAACCATTAAATTTTTATTCTTGAATTTTAATAAGTTCATCCCCTGTTGTAGAAATAAGGTTTATATATAGTGGAAATAAAGTAACGAATAAAAACAGGAATTATAAATTTTGTTTCCGCTTAACATTTCAATGGAAACTTTATCAAGCACACCTTCTTCCATTCAACGATAATTTGCATGGCTACAAAAATTAATTCAGAAATAGATTTAGAAATATATTTTAGTTGTACGGTATTAGAAATTATGTTTAGATTTTATGTTTGCCATTCTACTATAAAGAAAATATGTATCAAGTTTGGATAAGCGTGGGAACTGATTAATAATTATTCACTTGTCTCTAAAAAAAGGAATTAATATATACAGATATAATATCAATATATACATTATACACATATACTTACTTATATGATGTGTTTTTTTTGTTATAGAAAAAATGGTGATCGAAAACAAAATGAACTGTACGGAGCAGTGTAATACGATTGATGCGTTTTTTATGCATTTGATCAAGTCACAAGTAATATACCCCATAAGTATGACATTGTGTTAACAATGTTAACTATGCCGTATTAAAAACAAATTGGCGAGAGTTATAAATATTCATCAATTACTTTCATCGCCCGCACTTTTAACTTTCCTAACTTTCAGTATAGGACTTAATGATATGATTATTATGAACTGTAAGTCAAGGGTTGATTAGTATTCAAATGTTACTATAAATATTCAGACTAATAACAATATTAGTTAGTATTCTTTCAGAAAATACAGAAATATTTCAAATTATTTAAGGTTGAAATTCTTAACCAAATTATTTTGCATTCTATTAAAGACGTGACTTAAGCACGAATTTTTCTGTTGTGTTTCGTTAGAAATTATGTATGTACATATTTTTTATAATATAAAATGACAAACCAAAGATATTTTTTTAACAAGGATAAAATATTGCGTACTTATATAAACAAGTTGCAAAAATATTATTACAAAATTTCTTAGATGTAGTGAAATCGTGAGTGAAATAAATAAAAATGTAATAATGTCGTTGAAAATTGAGTTTGACTGCAATCTGTAGCTTTAGAATACTTTTTACTTTAAATAAATATAAAATATTAATTTACTTCATGTAATATATCAGCTATCCATGAATTCGATTTTCGTTCTTTGATTCTTTAATTGTATTTATCACTTAGAGAAGCTTCAAGTTAAAGTAAAATAATACTAAAAAACCGAATTTACAAATTTTTTGGTTAAATAATAATTTAAATTTCTGTTTAACATTAATTCCTTTAATTATAACAAATTTATATTATTTCTAAATCCAAAAAAATTAGTTTAATTGAAATTTAGTCGCCTATTTTTTTTTGTTATATAATAGGCAAATGTGGGACTTAATTAGTAACAGCAGTTGACAGACAAGTCGGGTTGCATGCAAGAATTAAAAAAATAATAATTAGGGATAATATCGACAAAAAAAAAAAAAAAAAAAATATATAATCAAGAGTCATAAAACTTAATTAAGAATTTACCAGATAATTTAAATCGTTTATATTTTTTCTGTATCGTTAGTTAGCTCTGTGTCGAGATATGACGGTTAATGGCCAAAGATGAAGAATTAGAAGATTCGTATTGTTTTAAGAAAATTCTGGGATTAAAAATTATTAAATGATTTTTGGTTTTTGAACATTCTTCAATACTTATTACCATAAAAAAAAAACAGGTCTGTAAGTTTTCCCTATATTAAAAATTTGATTTTAGAAAGACAAAATTTAATATTTTATTTACTTAATTTCTTTTAATTACACACAAATTTATGGTTCAAAAAAATGCCAGAGCAAGTGAGTATGTTTTCTTAATAATTTTTTTATTTATAATTATAATTATGCAAGAAATGAAAATTATTCATGGTCCATAAAACCTTGAAAATGTTGTATATTTTTAGGAAAATAGTGTGAGTTCAAAAGGCGTAAAAAATTTAATTTATAACGCTTTCAATTGTTTTATATAAATTATATTGTAGTTCTTTTTAAGATTATCTGAGTAAAAAACATTAAAAAGAATAATTTTATTGGTATTTTTTTTTTATTAAATTTTAAATATTTAAACAGAAATGTTTATCTTACTGAACCTAGGAAAACTTTAGGTGAAACATTACATGTATCCAAATATAAAATTGTTTTGCAAAAATCAATGTTTATAATTAAATTATTTTTAAATTTTATATGACCTTATGTACATATACAATATGTTTTAAATTAGCAGAAAATCCAATTAAAATACACTTTATGGTCAAATTACAGATTATATTAAAGATATATAACAAAAAATGTACCAGACAAATATTTCCTCAATTATATTCCTGATATAGCTTAACTATGCTATATAAATATAAACTAATTCAATTTTTCGCTGGATTTTTGGATTATATATAAATTGAGACACATACAAATGATAATATAAATAACAAATTAATTTTTCAGTTTACCAGTCAAGCTACAATTAGGTATTCTAGCTAGAGCATAACATTTGGGAAAAGTAGAAAGAACTGTAGTATTCCTATACCACGGACAAATTATCGTCTTCATTTGAAAGACTTATTATAATAAAGTATTGAGTTTAAAAGCCACAATTAAAGTCATAGTCATAGTCAGTAAGTAAAAACTGGTTTTCTTTGGTACAAAAAGTGTTCAATAAAAACATCAATTAAGAATTTTCTTCTCGGTAGTTGTGCGATTAAATTTCATTCATCGAAAAGAATACAAAAAATAAAGAACCAGCAGGAAATGGTTATGTCCATCTTAATTACGTTTTGATGTCCAAGCGCACCAATGCAACGCGCTGCATTAATATTGAAGGCTTATTATAGTAGAAGATGATTTGGAAATTGATCTCAGTGCGGATACTTGTACCGAGAATATTACAGACCTCAAAGCAGAGTAATCAGATAGTTTTGTTTCCATCAGAAGTAAACATTTAAAATTTATTGTTAATGGAAATGGAAATAATTTACAAAGTACAATTTTGTTTAAATAACCGGATTTCTTTTCGATTATCTTCTTTGTATATTATCTTCTTTGTATAATTTGATCAATTTCAAATTATTTTAATTCAATTTATTAAAAATTAAACACAATTAAAAATTAATTCAAACACAAAATGTTGAATTTATCCTTTGCATAATTTCATAGAAATAGTCATACTTTTCTGTATAAAAAAGTAATTAATCTTATTTCCGAACGTCCGAATATTTAAAAGAATTAAAAAAAGTTTTAACTTCCCACTAATAGTACTTATAAGCGTAAGGTCTCAGTTTATGTATACAGTATCTTCTTTTTATATGACTACCCAAAAATATTAAATACAATTAGAATTAACACAAATATGGACAAAGAGCAGTAAGATTATATTGACTTAAGTCAACGAATTGGCTCCAATTAAACACACATTGCCAGTGGTTTGAAGAAATATTTTTAAATATGTGAAAAATAACTTTTCCAACAAATATGACAATTTTTTTAAATTTTTGGTTTTTTATTTTTCATGGTTTTATTGCTATTGTAAAAAGTTCTTCACTTACATATATTCGTGAGCATAAAGACAACATAATCCGTATACGAAATACTAATAAATAAATTCTTCTCATGGAATGACAAAAAGAGTTTACTGGCGGATATAAAGAATCGTTCGTAAATTGTTTAGAACTTTGAGATAATAAAATTAAACATAAACACATTTTTTTTTTTTGAAGAATTTGTAAATTATAAATTGAGAATATTCGCTAACTGAGATAAAGCTGGAAAATGTTTTTAAACTTTTAATGCAATTTCCAATTTTATTTTGATATTGCTCACAAAATATGTGTCTTTCTATGAAATTAAAATAACAAGATTATCTAATCGGTATCACATAAAGAATATTCTCTTAAAATAAGCCATAAAAAGGACAAATACGATAATAAATAAATCGCACTTCTACTGCATCGTAAATAATTTATAACCCAATCCTGACTCCTACCTTCATAATTTTCAAATAATTTTTTTATTCTTAGTAATATACTATATAGTAAATATACATATCTTCCTATCTCAACCTCCAAAAAGCTCATGTGTACTCTTCATAGAGAGTATAATATTGATGAACTCCAACTGGCTCTTTTTGGCGGTGGTTGTATATGGTTTTTATACGAAACAAATTTTTCCAAGCAATTTTGTTTAAAAGTTCTTTAATTTATCAATTTTCTCTCCCCTAAGAATAGCAATTTTGATTCCACCTTTTTGTCCAATAAGTATGTATATAAATTATAGGGAGAAATTGGAGTAGAAATAGTTCTTTTTGGTCTACAATTATCATATATTTTATAAAGTGAGTTTATCATCGATTTATTCTTGATCCTTGGCATTTGATTTTTTATTGAATATCCTGAATATATATAACTCCATTATACATATAGCATAAAATGAATAAAGAAAAGCTTAAGTGGGTATACAAGGATAATAAATTTAAGGAATAAAAATCTGCAATATAGTGTGCCAGAAAAACGCCGGATGTTAGAACGACTGCATCTATGAAACGATATGTGGAACATATTAGTTTTTATATATATATGAAAAAAAAAATTGTTTTTTCAATGCCAAAAAAGGGACATTCTTAAAAGAAGGGACATTTAATACTTTGAAATTTAAAATAATATTTTGGTAGGAAGAAAAATTTATTATATTTATTGTAGATGCAAAACACTGAAATATTATAAAGATTTAAAAAATTTATTGGTATACTGACAAAATTCAAAATAAGCAAAACAATCAAAAAAAAAAATCAGATTAGTGTTTAAATTCTGAAACAAAAATTATTTTACATAATCCAATATACCCAAAAATTAAGGATACTATGGCATACGTAAATTTGTGAGGACTATATGACTTTGGAGTTTCATTTACAAAATATTTCCATCCGTAAACGAAACACATGATGCTCATCGGTAGCAATGTGAGTGGCAGCTTATTGCTTGTGTGCTGTTTGTATTTGGGAACATAATAATATAATATTCATAATATGAGGATTTTTTATTACGATCTTATTCTTTTTTTAACCCTATTTTTTGAAGGCATATATTTGAGTTTAGTGTAAAACAGAAAATACGAAATTGTAAATTATATTCATAAAAAATATTTTTTTGAGTATCCTTAATCTTTTGGATACATAAATATTATTATAAACAGGACACATTTCCATCATGCGATGATAATATTTATATTTGTGTAAATATATATTTTTTTAAATCAGAGGAAGTGTAATAACAACAGTAAGTTAAATCGTATATGAATATTAAGTTTAAAATCAGTTATAGATGCTTCATGTGACCAAGTTATAATTAGATTTTAAATTGAAGTATTCTTAAAAAGCCATTATACCTCGATATAACATTTTTTTCAGCTATAAATAATTATATCAACGTAATAATAATTTGATAATTCAACCAAAATATTATTAGGTATACAAAGAAAAATGGTTTTTGTTTGGTTCAACAAAAAGGAAGTTAAGTCAAGGAAGTTGACCAATTACTTTTAGTATGTAACAAATAAAAGAAGATTTTTTTTTTTTACCACAAATTAATTTTAATTATTGTCTGTTATTCAGGTAAGCAATTTCAAAACGGATCACATTTCTATCTGGTTCAGTTCAACACATTGTAACATGTGAGTAAAATATGGGTGGCTTCATCAATATGTATTCTACTGTGGACTAGAAAGAAAAAAAGAGCCTAAGTCGGTATTACACATTTTTTCTGTATATTTTATATTGTTTCCACTTTTCCACTCCACACAGCCTTGTTTTTTATTAGTTTTACAAGTTAACAAGGGAGAAATCATTCTTCCACCATTTACTTCTACACCGGTCGGTCACCCGAATTAATAGCAAGTTTTCTTAGTCAATAAAATTAATAAGTTTCCAAATATATCCATACATATATTTATATATAACATAAGTATGTAACTATAACAATATTTTTATAAATTTATTTGTTTGTTAAATATTTTTATAAATTAAATTTGCCATGTAATTTTCATCTTAAGGTGTCAAATACTTGACGAAAAACTTTTGTTTTTTTTTATACTTTATTTTTTGTTGTTTGAAATTGTTTCTCATTTTAGTAATTAATTTTGTTAATATAATTAATAATTTCAATATAATTAATTATTCTCATTTGAAATCAAATGATTGGCAATTTTACTTTTTTCAATTTTTTTTCTTGTTATTTTAACAAAATTAATGAATTAAAAACATTTAAGATTTGAAACTGTACCAAAACATTGTAGAGTTAAAACTCGTGATTCAAACTTTAAATTGATTTTTTATGGAAGGAAAGCGTTTTTTTTTAATACATATAAAAATTTATGTTTATTTCGTTTCAAGACTACAAAGATTTTAATATATAAATTAGTTGCGAATATTATTGATATAAAATGAAATTTATAAAAAAGTTCGAAAACCTTTAGAATCAATTTGTTTAGAATTTCGATAAATTTAAAATACATATCGAAATTGAGTTCTAAGAGTATCGTATTTCATTATTCAAAACGGCTTGCTTATCGCAACAGAACATAATTTAGATATTAGGAAACTTGGATATGGTACGTGCCAAATCCTTGAACACATTATTTCCAAAGTATAATGTTATAGCGCAACAGATGACAATGTTTTCAATTAAAATTAGCATTTCAGAGATATTCAATTTATGGATTTAGTTAGGTGTATCTTTAATGAGAAAACATTTGAAATTCTTGCAAAATATTAAATAAAATTTTTTTGTGAACATTTGGAAATGTTAATTCGATGTAAAATTTATTTCGTATAAATATATATACATATTTTTTCTTGGATATGTTTGTTAGTTAAAGCCAAATTTCACTCTATAGACAAAAAGGATATACAGAAAATTTATATATTTTATACAAATACAGACAAAATCCATTAAAATAATTCGTTGTCGTTTATCTTTTGGATAAAAAAATTACGAAGAAAAAAAAACTTTTTCGTGGTTGTAAAAACGTATTAGACGCATTGCGGAAATTAATATAGATTTTGATGTTTTTAACAGAAAGGATGCTCTTTAAATAATAACCTAAAGTTAAAGTATGGAAGGATAAACATAATTTTCTATTCACAATTTTTAATAGAATATTTAATTTCAAGCATTGTTGAATTATAATTCAAGAAAAAATAAAATTATATTTCTAAAAAAATTGTAAAGAGTAATTAATAAAGGCTTTCACTTTTGAAGAAGGCTGATTATTATTTCATTAAATTAATAATTATAAATTAATCAAATACAATCAACTCTTAGAGAATTCTATAAAAATAAATGCTAATTAGACAATAAATCATAATTGAATTTGTTGTTAATTCAAAAGACTTTATGTAAAGAATAATTTGATAATTATAGTTAGTTGATTATTGAATTGAATTCATATATTGTTATATAAGTATTACATAAAATTTGATATGAAGTGTACGTACTTTGCATAACTTCCATATAATTTTTATTTTTTTTAACTTATTTATTTTCATATGATAAACCCGCAGTAGTTTGCGCACTATAGTTCTCACCTATAGACTAAAAGAGTGAAATACCACGCCGAATTATTATTTATCTTTTGAAAAATAAAATAAAACTTGAAAATAATTTATTTACTTAACAAAAGATTTTTTTGTTATTAAATTTCGATTTCGTCACATTGACCAAAAACGTCCAAAGGTGACCCATCCAAACAAAAAGGAGAAATTGCACTTTCTCATACAACACAAAAGTTGCCCCGATAAATATCATAATTAGGTACCAATGACATTACAGGTAATAATGACACAAAAAAATGAGCGCGTTAGTTAATGCGGTTTTATATATGATAAAAAAGGTAATTAACAAGAAGTTAGGGGAATTGAAAGAGGTTAACATTCAGGAAATTGAAGATTTTTAGGGAATATATTTTAATTCATTAAAGAAAATGAGATAATTGAAATATTTTATGTTGGCCAGCATTCACTGCGATTGGTTTTTTGTTTAAATTTAGTTTTTGATTATAATTTTGATTATTGTTCAGCCATTTATATATATTTATATATGTATATACACTACACCTAAAATCTTAAAAGCAATCATATTTTATCCTAAATAAATTTTTTTTTTCATCTTCAAAATATTCAAAATCTTATGTATATATGTCTGCATTATATTTGAAATTATAATAAAGTACTGCATTAAAAACAACCTTAAAAATCAGTTTTCACTTCTATATTCATTAATTAAAGAAGATTATAGGATTTGTCCTATTGCTGCCAACAGGATATTTGTTTTATGTTTTATATATAACCAAACTAGACTAAATTATTATTTATGCCAAAAAATTGCCTTGTCCTAAGATTTGGTCCAGTCTGAAACAAATCACAATTATAGTAATTTGACATCAGTTTTAATTAAATAAACAAATGATTTGAAGAATACTTGACAAGTTCTTAGGAAATTGTGATCTTATAATAATATCATTTTTTATTAATCAAATATTCGTTATTCACATAAAAGTCTAATAAGAAAAGTGGAATAAGAAAAACTTAGGAATTTAAAAGTTATTACTAGCAAAGATTAATCGAAATTAAGTTTAAAGCTATGATTATACATAAATTACTTACCATAAATAATTAGTGATACATTAATCTATAAATTATTTGTAAATTTCTTATAAATTCCTCATAAATATATTCAAACATTAGGAAAAACAATATACAACATAATTTTACACTTCACATGATTTCTTATTTATTGAACTTTATTACGTAGTATACGTATATAAAAGAACAAAATAATATTTAAGAACATAAATTTACTCATATATTTTTCATATAATCTTTGATAATTTATTGAAACTCATTTTCTTTTTCTAGAAAATGTCCTTTTTCTTATTTATACATATATATTTTTTATTATCATTTAGTATCAGGTTAAATTTCAATTTTCTGTCTCCATATATACAAAAACGACTAATTTAGAATGAGAAAAAAATTTACATATTACGTACCAAATCCTTTTTAGATTTTTTTTAAATGGAATAAAATAAGATTAGTGTATATAAAAAAGATGCACATCTAGAGAACAAGCATTACAAAATTTACACATTTTTCGTCCTAGAAAGTTTTGTTTTGTTTTGTTCATCGTAAGTTATATAAGTTTTTAATTCTTTTTCGGGGGGAATGGCAAAAAACTACAAATCATTTATAACAAAATGAAAAAATTAACTTTCCACAGACACGTTGTTATGAAATCCTTGCATAAAGGACTTCTAGTAATATTTTACAAGGAAAATAATTTAATATTTTTTTAAATATTTATTTAGTAAGCACAAAAGTAAATTTGTAATAAAATCTGTGAATAAGTTGAAAAACAGAGTAAAAATAAAAATTGTTAACCAAAAAAAAATGGAAAACAATCAGGACGAAGGATGAGAAAAGTTATTTGTTATCAGAAGCTCAGAAGCATATTTTTTTACCTTGTTAATTTATTTATATGTATATGTATGTATATACATATATAGAATAAAACTAAGGCACATCAATTATCGCAAAGGACCACTTTGTAAATTTATGTTTTATTTACCTATCCTTTATTATTATTATTTTTTTTTTAAAACTTTCAAACAGGTTATTTTGAAAGGACTATTTTTTATTATTTCAAAGAATTTATTTTATTTTACGCGCAACAAATTAATTTTTAATATGTATTACAAATAAAAATAATTTTTAATATAAATTTTGATATTTAATATTGAAAAAACATTAATATTTTAATAATTTATTCACATTATAATATTAATTAAATCCTTTTTCTCAAAATTTGAGTTGTACGAAACGAAATATTCTCATTTGACATTTAATGTAAATTGCGAGTATTTATGACGTTATGACCATTCAATATCAATAATTCTAATTTCAAATTTCCACCAAAGGATGCTTTCTTTCACTATTTGTATTAATTAGTAAATACATTTTTATTTCTTTTTCTAAATACTTAATTATTTCATATAACTAAAATTTAACTATTACAATAATTTTTCATATCAAATTTCAAAATCAATGTAACTATCTTTATATTTACTATTGAAAATTTAAATTAAACCGTACTACATAGTAAAATCGTCAGTGCCGCAGCACAGCTGAAGTCGAACTAAATTACGGCGCAACGAGAAACCGGAAGCTGCAAAGAGAACCAATGAAATTTTTCATTTTATATGTACATAATTTTCTTATAATACAATATTTTTTGTCTTCGGAAAATTTTATGCTCGTGCGTTGTAAATATCTTCAGAAAAAAACATAAACACAAAACATAGATAATATAAAAATATGGCAGTAGAAACATTTTTCTAAAAAATACAACAAGTAGTCGCAGTCGCAGTCACAGCTGCAAAGTTTAGTAGATTGCTGGCCGAATTTAAAACAAAATTAGTTTTAGTTTATAATTTAAAATTAAAAAAGTATAGTCAGAATTCAGAGTAGTCACACTCCTTTTTTCTGTTGTCTATATCTATACCTATTGAAAATATCCTTTTTGTTGGATCGTTTACGTTTTATTCGATTCGCGTGGCATATTTCATATATGTATGTATATAGTTTTAAAATAATTATATATGCTTTGTTGAAATTTATCGGTAAAACTTAATGTATATTACGAGTAGTTATTGAATAACTTTGAAGTTTGGTGATGGATTTGATGGTCAAAAAATAGATTTTGCTGAAAAACTTTTTCTTAGCTTTTTCGAGGTCGGGAAGTCTGTAAATGAAAAAAGCTGTTAATAGGGCACCTTTTAATTTTAGCATATGGAACTACTGAAGATACGGTTCCCAAAGTAGATTACGAACCCAACCTGTGTACCAAATTTCATTGAAATCGCATAATAATTACATGCTCTAGACTAGAAAATAAATATTTTTCGGAAACTAAGCTTGGTGGGTTCATGGGAAATTAATATATGAGCAGCTTAGTTTCCAAAGAATATTTCATATCTTCTTAACCATATAATAATTATTATTCATTTTTAATTAAATTTGGTACACCGATTGAATTTGTGATTAGGCATATGTTGATATTAGTAGCTTTAGGGGGTCCATTCTAAAATTTCCGATTTGTATTTGATATGTTCTAGATTCTAGAATATTTGGTAAATATTATCAGTAGATTCATTGTTATTGAAAGTATTGGTAAAAACCTATACAAATACTAAAAAATCATAAACTCCTTTGGTGTTTGAATTAATCCCATTTAGGGTATGCAAAATTATCGAGATTTCACTTTCCCGGTAAACGATTAAAATTAAAATCAAAAAACGGTTTACCGGTCGGTTGTACACTTGTCGGTTATATTGTAAGAAGATCGTCGAATGCAAGCGTTATCACTTTTCCACGACGTTGCTCTTCCTTTAGGATAGCGATTCCTTAGTAATAAGTTTTGTTAGCACAGCGTTGTTGGTGGTTATTAATTCGGTATTAACTTCATTTAATTTAATTTTATATTATTATTTAAAATTATTTAGTTTTAGTGAGTGTTCTAGCAAACGCTTATTACATTAAATAAATTCGTTAGATTTTGAATTAATAATTTATAATTGATTAATTTTTTATTGGCTATAGTTATTAAAGATAAATAATGTTTTGTTGTTTACTAAAATCATATAAATAAAATGAATAATTCATTCCAACATTTTTTTTTTTTTTTTGTAAAATGATTTTTATTTAATCCTTTTTGCTAACAAAAAATATTTTTTAATCCTGGTAGCTTTGAGCAAACAAAAATTTTAAATCAGGAATATTTATAATCCTTTCTTTTATAAAAGCTGGTAAATGATTTCTCACATTTAATGCCTTGAAGCTGTTTTGTGATTGGAACAACAAAATTGTATATATTGTCGTGAAAATGATTTTAATATTTTACAGTTTTGAAAATGCATTTTTCTCTTCTGTCAAGGATTTAATGACTTCTGTACATTTCATTCTTCGTACTTTAGGGTACAGTGACCTGCAAAACGATGAACTGTAAGCAAGAAAACTGAAATAAAAAAAACTATATTATACTAGAATTTTATAATATTTATATTGCAAGCAAAAAAATCATGGTATGTACAAATTTTGTCGTCTAAGAAGGATGGGAATTACATAATGTTTTATTCCTTGTTGTGACATGAATTTCGATGAGGAAGGTAAAAAATAATAATAATTGGTAAATGATCCGTAGAATGTGAAGTGTTGAAAAGTTTTTTTTTTTGGTAAAAGGTTTCTTTATGTTTCTGGATAAACAGAAAAGAAAGATTCTTGTCTTTGCCTTTAAAAAATACAATTTTCAAGTTCTGTACAAACATAAAGTTGAATATTACATTTATGTATAGCTGGGTGAGTAGCAAAAATATTACAATTTTTTTTGAAGTTTCTTAAAGGGAGGAAACTATTTTTAAAAATTTAATTTCACTTTAATTTAGTCATGCGAATTTTACGATAGTAAATAAATTTGAAAATATTTCCACTGCATTAACACAACCCGCATAAATTGTCAAATTTAGTATTTATAAGTATATAACCAAAAATAATTTTTTTGGCATACATACACGTAATTCTAACTCGTAAGGTAAATTTATAAGATTCTTTAAATAATTTGTTTTTGTTTTCCCATTTAATCTAGACTACATAATTAATTAAAGGACTCTAAAAGAAATATATTTTTTTAGAATGGGACAAAATGTTGTTCATCCTGAATTTTTTTTACTTGGCATTAAAATTTTTAAATCCTCCCTTCTTGTTTTTCTTTATAAATTTTTACTTTTAGTTTTAAGACGACAAATTTATCTTGTCATTATACAAAATGACTAAATTATTAATATGAATTGTACAAAATTTTGAGTTTAAATTTTTCGAAATTTATATGTAATTATATTTAAAAGACAACTAAAATGTCATTAAATTTGACATTTTAATTTGGTTAATGCCTTCCCAAAACATATCGAAATATAATATTTTAATTCAAAATAAACTTTTTTCAATTATATCTTTATTTATTCTTTCCTTTTGTTTCAAACAGTTTCTAATAAAGGAATCTTTAAAAGGATAAAAGTTTATATTTATATATACATAAAAGAAAGTTACAATCTGGTTAAGGTAAATCGACTCAGCAAGAGATCACAGTCGAATATTCTTCTTTTAAACGAATTAAAATATTTCCATATAATAAAAAATTTATAGTGTCATGACAAACTTTGAGAATTTCCAATTTATTGCAAAAACTTTAGAAAATAGTTTTATATTGGATTTTATGTCAATAACTTTTACTTTTATTAAATAAGTTTTTTTCCTAGAAAATTAAATTTTATTCTTATGTATTTTGAAATGGGTTGAAATTAAACAATCACATGTCGTCATGAAAATGTTTCTATACCGTCTAAAAGGTACTAAAATGTGGTATAATCAGAAGATAATATAAAAAACGAATGGTACAAAATTAAAGTTTTAGAGAAAAAAAAAAAAAAAAATAATAGTAGTTTTAGGGATAGTTTTAAGTTTTAGATTTAAGAAAAATACAAAAAAAAAACAGAGTTTTGGTTTTAAAAAAAAATTTCCAAAACATAAAAATATGTAAAGATAAAAATAAATAAATAATAATAATTTTAAAAATTAAAATTTAAAAAAAAATAAATAAAATTTTTAGAGAGCCACATTGAGGGACATTAAGAAAAAATAATAAATAAGTTAACATAGTTTTTAAAATATTTTTTTATATGTACAAAACAAAAAAAAATTTAAGGATTAATAAAAAAAAATATTACAAAAAAAAAAAAAAAAGAGAAAAAAAAATCAATAAAAAGCTTCTAATCCTAGACAAAATCGAAGTTTTGTTAAAACAGCGCTTGGGAAAATAATCAGGATTTTATTTGAATTTCCTACATATTTTATTTTATCAAATCTTTATTATGCAAATCTATTTCCATCACCAGAATTTCCATGAAATAATTAATTTTTATGATTGGTTAGTTTCCAATAGCGTTAAAAAACAAATCCTCTATTTTATTAATTTCCACAATATACAAATAAATTTGCTTTTAAAATAAAATAATTTTGTGGAAATTTATTATAAATTACCTGCACGCTTGAAAATTGATTTGTCATAATTGAAATTAATTATTTCAATTACTATATATAAATAAAATTACCAAACGCTGTGCCTGAATGTTATTCAAATTTTGTAAAATATAATTATATAAAAAATTCAAAATAATTAAATGTTTTCCATTTTCCTGTTCTCTGATTCTAACCGCAACACCTAAATTGAATTAAAATATAAAATATATAAAATTTATAATTATTTTCATAGCAGTATTGAAGAAAATTAGACAAATTGTGCCTCCATATAACAATATTTTCCATCTGTCATATGCACAAAGTTTAATAAAATTTAATGATTTGAATTATGAGTTTCAGTCATAATGAGAAATTATCAAGCAATATCATCTTCTAGTTTATTTATATATGCGTAGCGTATATAACATTATTATAGGAAAGAAACACTTGGTTCGAACCACATTTAAGTTTTTGATATAATTATAAAGTAAAATAAAATTATAATCCTTTTAAAATTTACAAACAAATAGACGAAAACAAATTTATTATTAAAAAATAGAAGTAATTATATAGATACAAAAATTCTATTTGTTTTCAGTTTTTTTTTTTGTATTCTCATAAAACATATTTTCAACTTTATTATATTTTAAATTTAATTAATACATACTTGGTGTGAAAAACGTGGTGCGTCATTTTTTTTTTATTCTAAAAATATCTTATAAAACTTTAAAAAAAAATTAAGTGGAACTTTTCATTTTGTAATTATCAGTCTTCAACAATATCTTATCATTCCCTACAAAAATTGTTTTACAATTTAATTGAATTATGCAATAAAACAATCAACAAAATCATGTTTTAAGTAACACTTTTTATTAATATATTTTGTGATGTGACCTTTGTGAATTTCTTTTCACAAATTCTCAATAGGGTTAAGATCAGGTGATTGGCCAGCACATCGATTTTATTGTCACTGAACCATTTTTTTGCTAACTTAGATGTGTGTTTCGGATCGTTATCCTGTTGAAACACCCATCTAAGCGGCATTTCGAATTCGGTATAAGGCAGTATTGCATATGATATGATCATACTTTACAGCATTGCATCCATGGTGTAAAATACAAACCCTTTTCACACTTAAAACAGCAACTTTTTCTGAAAACTAAT
The DNA here is from genome assembly GCA_963920725.1 of Rhamphomyia laevipes. Taxonomy (NCBI): domain Eukaryota; kingdom Metazoa; phylum Arthropoda; class Insecta; order Diptera; family Empididae; genus Rhamphomyia; species Rhamphomyia laevipes. Next base: position 24,403,565 of record OY987259.1, on the reverse strand, counting down.
AAATTCAACTGATCACTTTGAAAATTAATAACGAATTCCGCAATTATTTAAGATATATTGAATACCACGCAATAGATAAAAAATAAAAAATGCAACCATTATTTACATGGCTTACTTGAGACTTGAGAACTAAAAAGGTCTAGCTTAAATTAGTTAGTGTCAGTTACAGTTACCTGTTAAAAGTTTAATAATAATTTTCCAGAAAATTTCCCATTATTGTCTCAGGCAAGATAAATAAAAAAGTGTGGGAATAATTAAATATTCAATTATGATTTCCTCTTCATGATTAATATAAGACCTGTAGTATTAGGTTCAGTTGATGATAGTGGACGGACATGCAAATATAATGAAGTATTTATATATTTTGTAAGCTATCATTCATATTACAATATCATTTATTCTGAGTCTGACCGAAACAAAGCTTCATTTTGAATTAGGAACTACAATAATAGATTGAAATTGCAAAAACTACTGAGAAGTGTTGTAAAACTTGATTTTCATACTAATCAGTGGGAATATTTTGTAATATCTAAATTGATATGAACTTTTTATTAAAAATTTTCTAGATCTGGTGATAATAATTCATATTTTTATCAATTTTTTCTATGAATACCTTCAGCAAAAATTTAAATTGAAAAACAAACAATTTTATCCAATAAAAACTGTCAAAGAAAAATGAAAAAAGTTTGCTATTATCTGCAGTAGTATTTTCTTTTTAATATAAAATTCAATTATAGATTGCTTCGCTCTAGTTCACTTTCCTACAAAAAAAAAGGGGGAAAAAAATTGCAGATCACAGAAAAATTTAAGAGAGAAGTTGGCAGTTTTCTTTCAGGTTATGAATCAGGCCTGAATTCTGGTTAATGCTGGCGACAAAAAATTATTTTGGTTTTATCAGTGTGGGTAAAAATTGCACAACCGTGAAAAAGTTTTCCAGTTTTTTTTTTTTTGGTTCTGGAAGATTTTGAATTTAACGCTAAATCTATTTTTTATGGTAAAAAGTTGATTTTGTGAAAAATATATATAAAAGAAAAATAAATTATCAACGGTTCGATTATGATTTTAAAATGTCGTAGTAAATATGAGAAAACTTTTTTCTTTTTTTTTATAGCAATATAAACAAGAAAAGAAAAGTTCTCGTAAAAATATTATTATTAAACATGCCAATTTTCTAAGGAGAATTGGTAAATCTTTTTTATAAATAAATTTTTTTTTTTTTTTGCTTGATCACGTACCAAATCGAACTGATCACGTTCTATCTATCTATATTTTTGGGATTATTACACAGTAAACCACCCTTTCTGAATTTCCACTACTTTTTGTAACTACTTTTATTCTTCCTTCGGCTAGCTCATATCTGCACAACCATCAGTCGCAAATAGAAAAGTAAATAAATATAATGAGTAAGTAATTTTGTTGTGTGTTAGTCTTTAGGATTTATTTTTATAGGAAATTGATAAGGACAAGAGGACACATAAATCTTATTGTTGTGTGGCAGTAATTACGTTTTATATTTTTTTTTAAATAATGATGAAATGACTATAAAATATAAAAATGAATATAATTGAATTATTTCATATTGTTTGGTGGATAATTGATTTTCTAATTAAATCATCCAATTATTATATCCAAATAAATAAGAAAGGTAATATATTTTCCAAAAATGAAAGAATAAATTAGCTTATTTAAATACAGGAGCTTAAAATATAAATTTAAATATTTATTTCCAAAAAATTACATTTTTTTTTTTAAAAATATTAAAAATGGACATTTAGTTACCTGAAAAATTTCATTAGATCGCAAAAATTATACTAAATGGGAACAATTTGCATAATTATTATGTCAAGTTATATTTTTTTGATGGCACTATAAATTTTGAACAGCATTATCCTGAAACGAGACCATAATTAAAATGAAAATAATAAAAGTCAAAGATTTTCAATTCGTTAATATTTAATGCTTTAATGATTTTAGCAACACCAGCACTTCGATTTACAATTGTGCCTATACAATTCAAATTTTTCATATGAAAATTATGATTTATTGAAATTTCAAATGATGTTCGAAATTTACTAAACTTCAAGATAAAAATGATATTCCCAATTTCCAAATTGGATTAGAACAAATATTGCGTCTAAGTCTAATATATTATTATACCAGAGAAATTGTCTAGTCGTATAATTTTACTCAGAGGACTATTCTTCTTTTATTATGAAAGATATTAGAATAGTTTGAAGGTATTCCATAGAAAAATAATCATCCTGAAAATTTAAACATATCTTTTTTCTGGTTCATGGCACAATTTATGTACACCAGACAAGTACAAGTAGGTCCTTGCCCAAAAAAATAAAAAAATCTGTCTTAAATGAGGATACAAGTTTATGGGTTTGCAGAAAAAGATTAAAAAAAACTAATTTGCTTTTTATAGAAGGACATAAAAAAAGGTATATACAAAATAATATTTGTGTTTTTTATTTTTAATAGAGGAAGAAAAATTTGCATTTTTGTGGTCCTTTTGGGAATTTTGCATATAAACAAAAGTTTGATAAGACAAATTCTTTTTTCTGTATAAAACAGAGCTGATATAATTAATAATTGAATTAATATTCAGGAATAGGTTATTTAGTGGCATCAGTTTGTATAAAGAATTTTATTTAATTGTAGTTAAATTATAATTTTTTATATGGTCATAAAATAAATTAAATTATTTAAATAACTTTAATGACTATACTAAAGTTATTCTTAATTAATTGAAATATGATGGAAAAATATAAAAAATATTATCAAAAACAGAATCAAATTATTAAATTTGCTTATATCCCTGTCCGGAATTAGATAATTTATTTATCAGTGAACATGTTTTATATATTTGAGCCAGCCTTTCTATTTATTCTTGGTCGTCGAAATGATCAGGTTTGAAAATATTAATTCAAAGTGTCTTGTGCATTTTACTAGGAGAAGTAAATGAACTCATTAAATAATAATCACAGAGTAGAAATTTATGAATGAACTTGAACATCATGGAACCACGCGACGTTTATTTATTGCACAAGCACTTCTCGTAGCCCAGAAGGTTGTCAGAAAATTTTCCAACAATCATTTACATCTTATATGTTAAAGCAAAAAAAATAAATAAATTGTATACAAAACAAATCCATTTCACCAGTTTTCTGAATTAAAACATTGATTCAAAACCGGTTTTCTAAGATAAAAAAAAAAAGCTGCCAAGTTGGAAGAGTGCTTCATATATCTTGTGTTCAATCACCCTTTTGTGGCATATATTCGCATCCCTTTAAATTATACCACTGTAAAATAGCGGGGGTTGAGGTTAGAGGGTTGATTTTTTCGGTAAAGTTGTAAGACTATATTATTAAGAAACTAATTTCTCAGTTTCTAAATCTACCCCTGCACAGAGGGGGTGTAACTTATTTTATAAACACCCCCCCTTTGCAACGTAAAAGGGGTGGGGGGTTAATTTTCATATAATTTCGAAATACTTTTACCCTCTCTACCTTATGTAGAAAGTACAATATCCTAGTTTAAATATAGAGGATTTTATAGCTATTTTAAATTTCCAAAATTCAAATTTCAAAGCCCCATAAAAACGTGGGGCTGCGTCCGATACCCCCCATTTTTTAAAAATTTAATTAGATCCTGTGTATGTACGTACTGAGGAAATGGCATTAAAATCCCATAATATATAAGCAGTGTTTTTTCGTGTGCATAAAAAGGGGTGTGTTCGACCCCTTTTTTAAGGGGGTTGCAATTGACTTATTTGAAAATGCACCCCACCACGACATACTTCCAATATTTGTTTACATTTCTTTAAAATTTTGTCAAAATCGGAATTGGTTTACTACTATTTCTAAGCATTGCAAAAAGAGCATTTTTACCCTGCGTACGGCGTACGGCGGACACAGAAATTTTTATCACGGATTCGGATTCCTTGATATCGAAAATGGATATCTCAATTAAAATCTCAATTTTTTTTTATTTTTTTTTGCATCCCCACCGCAAAGCTTCATATAGCTTTAGATATATGAAGCAAAACTACGGATTTGTACACCTGAAAAACAAGCTTCAGATCTAATACGACAACACCGTGGAGCTGTGTGTATTCGCGGATTATTCAAAAAATTATAAATTTATTTAAAAAAAATAAAAATTTATGGTCTTTGCTTAATTTGTACTAGAAAAGACGCCAACTACAAAATGGTGCGTAGTAAGACGACTTATTTTGATTATCGTACGTGCGACAGGAAATGATACCCCGATCTTGCAAGTAAAATTACTTAAAATAAACTGCTTACCAAACGAAATATCGGATACCATTAAAAGCTGTTATGAGCTTCATACAAGTTTCTTTTTATATATAATTTAAATTAATGTAAATTTTCTGCAGAAGTATATAAACAAATTTTCAAACAAATTTGGTTATGTCTTGTTGGACCAAAATTTACAAAAGAAAATTTTGTACTTATTTGTACTTGCCAAAAATGTAAGCTAAATCTGTAAACTAAATGAAATTAATTTATTTCTTAAATTAAAATGCAAAGACCATAAAAAGAATTTAATTTTTTATGAAATTATTCAACCGTGCAAGGAAAAGCTATACAAAAAGCTGCGGCTCCACAATTACCAAAGTTTCAAAGTGCAACATTGTATATTAATATTATTCAAGGTGGTGGCAGTAGTACTGAAAATCTTGCATATCTTCAAAAAGACTTTCCTTAAAAAGAAAACTATTTTTCAGTTTACTTTATAGTTAAGTAATTTTTTATATCACTATAATAATAGAACTATCTTTGTTCACTTTTTATATGAGGAAAAGAAGAGCATCCGGTTTACTTAAGATGAAAATTTACAATAATTTTTAAGTGCACCTATCCTTTTTACATACCAACAACCAAAACCGCTTATATATAAATAGATAAGGAACAACAAAAGGAGTAATTAAATTACAGTTTGGTTGAAACCCATAAAAGTTGCAAATATAATTTGATTCATTCTTTTTAAAAGATTTTTTACTAAATATTTCAAATGTTTATTTCAAGAAATTCTATTCGTTTATTTATTGTTATATATGGAAATGTATTATTATTATACAGGGTGCCCGCGCTCTACGAGTACATTCAGCAAAAGTTTCCAGCGAAAAATATCGCAGTTGATCTTCGTGATTCCAAGGATATAGTAAAAAGTTTATCTTAATAGCAAGGACAAACAAAAAATGACAACCACAAGCAAAATAAATTTGTTATTGAATCAAGTAAACATTTTTTATTCAATTTTTAATAATTATTATATTAGAATGCAAAATGGATTTATGAAATAATTATCTAAACTGTAAGATAAGGTACGAAATGAAATTCGATTTATAATCTTCCGACCAGCTAAACTTAAAAATATTCAACAATTTAAAAATATTCTATTTTTAAATCCTTTAAAAATGCGTTGATTATTGCTAAAGGTTTAATTGTATACTTTATATTTTAAAAGCCAATATTAGAGAATTAAAATGATCATTTTATAACCTGTTCAAATTTCATTTTGAAACCAGGTGATAAAAATTCCACAGATTTCAACCTTTAGATCCCAAGAAGATCGAAATAGACTCATAATATAAACATTAGAAATAAGCAATAAATTACTGAAAATCATACAATGACATATTATGGGCTTTTCGTGTCTTGAATAATTTAGTTTCATAACTTTTACTTGAGCAAAGACTGAAATCAAATTTATTTTATCGATAGTTAAATTATAAGTTTATAAAGATTTTTGTTTTCTGCTTACCGAAAATAAAATTGTATTTTTCTTATTTATTTTTAGAATGCTTTCCTGAAGCTACTGAATAGAATTAAATATATGAATGGATAGAAATTTATGTCCTTACTGAGTCATCATTTTGTATTTATTAATAATATCATTAATAAATCTACACCAGAAAGATCTCAACAAAAGGAAAACAAAATTTTCTTATATTTATTATAAAAGACTTAATTTAATTTGTATCTTTAATTATTTAAGAAAATAAAGCTTATCTAGTAGATTGGAGATTTTTGATATTTTTATTAAAAACATAAATGTAACCGATATTTAGAAAGTCCATTTTTAAAATATTTTTATTTGAAATTTATTTTTCAATATTATTTATATTTCATTATTTATTCTTTATAAAATATGATAATCAGATCATTTTTCCTATTTTATAAACAAAACCAAAAATTTAACTAATACAAAATATAAAATTTTGTTTTAAGTTCTGTAATATTTTCATTTTTCTTTTTCGAAGAAAAACTATCATTTACTTTTACATAGAGACAAAACAATAAGAAAGTACAAAGTAGTATACTGAATACTGATAATAATCTTTCTTCTTATATGGAGAAGTTAAGAGTTTCTTGTACTTTGGATTATTAATTTGTATGAAAATTTGATAAGACATATACAAATGAACGTTACAAAGTAAATTTATGAATTTTTCGTTTTTGTAGAGGGAGTTTTTTTCTAATTGACTTGTAAAATTCTATAAAATTTAATTAAATTTGGTAAAATGAAAGAGTGACTTTGATAGTTGCAAGAAAGAAGATTTTTCGATGGTAATGAAATTATCACTGAATAAATGAATATAGTTTATTTAAATAATTCTTAGTTCTGTGAAAATATAAATACAAGAAATGTATTAATAAGTTTTAAACTTTTAATAAATTGTATTCATACTTATATAATTTAAAATTTATTAATTGATACTTATTAGAATTTTTTATAAATCTTTTGAAAATATACAATGTTTATCGTTTAGCCTAATTAGTGACCTTTACAAACAATATATGTAAATTTTGCGTTTCAAATGTTATTCATTAATACAATAAAAATATCGCAAAGAAAGCCAATCATTTTTTTTAACATTTGATTTAAATTGATAAAATGAAGAGAATTTCGACTCTTTTGGATGAAATTTGGAGGTTCTTTACTATATTAAAAATGTGACCTGTAGGGCGATATTTTTAGAAAATAGTTTTCGGGTTCAATTTACGTTCTTTGTTTTGCGACTTTATTCGAAAATAATTTAAATTTTTATGTAATTGGTCCAGGAAATATAATGTGGTATTATTGTGAAAATAAGTGGGTAAAATGGTAAAATGTAACATATTGTTATGGTCTTCATTTTTGAACATTGTTTTGACTTTTATGTCGAACATAAAAATAGATCAAATTATTCAAAAATTCACTGAACGTGGACATTCCACTATACAAGAAGTTGACTGTATGCATTCAGGAATGGAGCGATATTTGATGGACTTGGATATCCACAGCCCACCTCATTTCATTAAGCTATTAAAGAAATTTAATTCCAATAAGATAAAACTTCATATTTTACAAATGATTGCAGATAATTTTATTCGGTTCGAAACAATTTATTCGGTTTGAGCTTCAAAACTTGATTTCAGTAAAGTGCCTTTTTTATAATAAAATAAAGTTTATATGAAAAAGCAGATGCACGTATTTTTTCGTTAAAATTCAAATGTTCATTTCAAGAATGTGAACATACAATTTCAAAGAATTAAAATTGACATTTACGTTAAAAATATAATTTACTTCTTTTAAAATAGGCAATAGATAACTTACTTTAAAAATATACATAAAATTCTATTAGTTTACTGTCTTAATATAACCTTTATTACTTAATAGCGGAGATGTAAAGCCGAATCAGTCTAACGTATAAATATGTTTAAGAAATTTTAATGGTAAAATTAAACCAAAACCAAAATAATATCACGTTGAAAATTTTACATTTACCCATAACTTTGAAGATTCTATTTTTATATACTATTTTACCACCAAAATGTTTACAACAAGTCATTAAAATAATGGAAGAGTATGTGCTAAGTAAGTTCTAAATTTAATAGGCTGTGATTAGTGTTACAAAAGTTAAAAGATAAGTCACTCTTATTTAATTACATTTCACTAAAAGTAGTTTATTTTATTAAATTTTAAAAACGGTGCTCCTATGATTCTTAACTTTAATCTTTAAGAATATAATATTTTTTAAAGAACTTTAACAGCTAAGTACATAATAAAATTAAAACAAGTATGAATTTATTAAAATATGTTAGTAAATGTAGTAAAACTCATAAACCCCATACATAATTTTGTGATATATTTTAAAATCAATTGAGCATGATACTTAAATTTTGTATATAGTAGTTTGTTTTTGGAAGTTTTCATATTTGGAGCCATGATTTGCTGATGTTTAACGTGCGGACACATCGAATTGAGTGTTTTCAAGAATTCGAATAAATAAATTTGCAAATATATTTGTATAATGTTGTATATAATATATATAATAACATGGATTTATTTTTCTTCAAGAAACAAAAATCGCAGTTCATGAATTTTACATTTTCTTCCATAACATCTGTTTTTTTTTTTGCGGGGATTGTTTTTCAAGTTTTCTTATTTCTTTTTATTTATTATCGACAATGTATTCTTCATGGTTTTCTGACTTTTATACATTTTTGTCTTTTCTGTGAAAACTCACGCTACGTTTTATAATTCAGGTTGGTATTGTTATTATTATTATTATCGTTGTTATAAAAAAGCGTGTAGGGAAACAGAAAAAAGGATATAATATTCATAATTATAAAATATAAAGAGTTGTTTGGCAAACACCATAATGAACCCTATATATGCCTAATTTCATTTAAATCTGAATTACACAATTTTTCAAAAACCTTTTGTTACATTACAAAAACACGGAACTCAACTATTATTTTAATTAGTAATTGAGTTTCTAATCCCAATTTAATCCAAAACAAAAATGTTCTTATCATCGAAAACGATCAAATAAGACCTTCTGAATGGATTACTGAGAACAAGCAGAAAGATAGATATTAAGAGTATATCTCTTTCCTTAAACTCGCCCTCAACGCACTTTGTCTACATGCTGAGAAATTTAACTATTCTTTCTTAATGCATAAACATAAAATTAGCATTAAAAAAAAATCGCGATCACAAAATGAATCAATTTTAAATTATCTGATATTACAAATTATAAAAGATGAAAGTGATTTAGTTCTAGCTACAAAACTAAATTATGATATAGGAGATTCAGTTATTAATTTAATAAAAAATAAAACATGTCAGTCTGACATAAACAATGTCAGTCTGACATAAACAAATAATAAAATCACAAAAAGATGGAAACATAAATATTTTGATAATGTTTTCAAAGACGAAAAAGTAGATTATAAAATATAATAGGATGAAAAAGATTTAAAAAACCGCAATTTGTAGATAATAAATTTACTAACCAATGAAACAAATTTATGAAAAATTAATTTGTTATTTCATTTTCTTTTAATTCTGAGAAAATATTCAGTATGTCATTTATAATTTTATGGAGACTTAGTAATGTTTTATAATAGTTTTTCTATTTTTCTTAGATGATTTTTAATATTCGCTATATTCGCTATTATAGGAAATAAAAATAACTATGGTTACCTTATTCATTTCACTCAAAATTCTTACAGAAATAATTCAATAATAAATCATATATTAAATTAATAATAAGAGTTCATTAATTAACAAAGTTTAAATTTACTATCACAGATATGAAAAATGCTCTGCCTAAGCTGATAAGATGTTCATTAAATTTAAATGATACACAAAAATGTTTTGTACAATTTCCTATCCTAGTAATATGGTAATAAAATAATTCCAACTTTATTTAAAGTTATTGGCTACGAAAATCCAGTATTCAAAATCCAGTTATCAATATCTAGACAATCTAATACAATTTCATCAATATGTAAATCCAAGTCGTCATTGCCTTCAAATATGTCATAAATGTTAAACCGCATGAAAACATTGAAATTATATTCCAAAGGATATTTAAAAAAGGTACAAAAAATTTATATATTTCCATCAAAATTGTAGATAGTTTACCTTCAAAATTATCCAATGTATTTAACATTAAAAAAATAATAGGAATAATATTTAAGATGTCCTGGCAGTATTAAACCTAAATAGGAACATTTTATAGTTATTATCTACTTTTCTTCATTATTTCTTCCATTATATATTCAATAAAAATACAAGACTAATACAAGACTTATTTTTCTTCAACCTGTTTCTCTGTTGCTATTTTTAGTCCTTTAAGCAACGTCAGATTACTTTTCTACCTCCTCACTCCACTTGTTTTATGAATTATGCAATGTTTAGATGATAGACTTTTTAGTACGCTAGGACTAGATTATACAGGATAAAATTTATTTTTTTCATAAAAATTACTCAACTAAACAATTTTTATGGATGAAAATTAATATTTGAATGTTGCTGTACCTGTTCACCCGGTTAAATATCTTATTAATATTGATTTCATCTTACAAAGAAAAAGATGCTAGCTGTTAAACTAAGGGGATCTACTCGTAAAACAGAAGAAGTCAGAAAATTGTTGCTGCATAGGACTAAAATATATTTTTATTTCTGTAGGCATTATTTATATTTCAGATGAAAAATCTTTGGGAATTTGTAGAAGCAGGGGAAATATAAATAATTAATGACAACAAATAATTTGATATCTTTTTTTCTTACTTCGTATACGAATGGCGGGAAAATAAATACATATAACCAAAGACGCTCTAATATTAAGATGGACAGTAATATATTTTTACATTATTTTTCACTAAAAACTGGGGAGGTGCTTTAGCCAAAAAAACAGCTTTGTAATAAATATGGTTGAGAAGAATAATTATTATATATAAATGGTTTTGATATTAGATAATTTGATGTGCTTTTTAACACCAAATATTTTTTATTTTCGGTAAATTTTTTTATTGTTATATATTTTTAGAAAATAAATGAATGGTGATAGTAAGGGATAAAAAACATGTTGAGAAAGAGGAAAGAAATATAAAATATATTTTATATTTTATGTTGTTTCTTCTTGCATTTTTTTTGTTTATTTACACATTGCAAAATTTTCAAGGCCAAATTTTTGAATTTGTTTTTGAAAAATTTAAATATCATATTTAAGAATCTGAAGTATTTAAGAAATTTATTAGGAGTGTCTTGTTATTGTGACGGACTTGGAAGTCGAAAAATTACCAACCATATCTCATTCGTAATATTTTTGATATACATATAATATTTGACCTTTAACCCTGTAGCACAAAGAAATATATCCAGAGCAATCAAATCATATACCTCTTTTTGGAAAAAAAATATTTAAAATATTTCAATTTGTAGTACCCCAGAAACCACGTGTTTAGCTAAGGTTTCAGAAAAGTTTTAGAATTGAGTTTCTTTCAAATCAAATAGCTTTCAAATTGAGTAAATTTCACATCAAAAAGCTTTCTAATATTTTTGATGCTCAATATTCAAAGCAAAAATCTATATTATGTACATATATATGGAATATATGAATATTTTGCATATAAAATTTACTTCATCTTCTAAAGTAAATATTTCCATTTTTTCAGCGGTGACCTATTATTTTTTTTATATAATTATAAAGGTAGTTTAATTCCCTACAAAAAAGTCCGCGTAAAGGGTATTTTCCGACCAGTAGTTTAGGAAATATAAGCATTATTATCAAACCATCTTTTGATTGATTACAATAACAAAATCTAATGAAATAAGTATTGCGTAATAAATAGTAAATGTGCTTGTATATGAAAATATATAAATTATAAAAGTATGCGTACCGAAAAGTTCTTGCATTTAAATTTGAAAAATATTTTTATTTTATATTTTCAATTCTGCTGGATTTCAGCATTATCTTAGGAGGGGTTTGCTAATAATAGTTATAAATGTGCTAAATATCTGTCTTGTCGGTTAAAAGTTGATTTATGAGCGTGAGTATGGAAAATATGTATGTTTTACGTAACATATGTTTTATGAATTTTAAGAAAGATTTTCTTAAAAATTTTAATCTTTAAAATTTATTTTAATCTTTATATATTTAATTATTGAAAATACAGAATTTTATGATTATAAAGAATTTATTATTTTAAAGAAATAATTATATATGGAATCGGCGATCGATGAGGTTGTTCGTGATTGTATAAATTTGCCCGTACAACACGTTTAAAATTATCACAAAAATTCAGTATTTTAAATTTTTCATATTTTTATAAAATATATTAATTATTTTAAATAAATTTTCCTAAAAAGTTATTTATGAAGTGCTAAACAATTTTATTTATAACTAATTTTATAAAACGGAATGTTTTATTTTTTCTTAAAAATTTCTTCGCTTTTTGTAATAATTTAAATTTTTAAAAATATTGCTAAAATCCAGTAGAATTGAAAATATAAAATAAAAATATTTTTCAAATTTAAATTCAAGAAATTTTCGGTACGCATACTTTCATAATTTATATATTTTCAAACACAAATACTATTACGCAATATTTATTTCATTAGATTTTCTTATTGTAATCAATCAAAAGATGGTTTGATAATAATGCTTATATTTCCTAAACTACTGGTCGGAAAATACCCTTTACGCGGACTTTTTTGTAGGGAATTAAACTACCTTTATAATTATATAAAAAAAATAATAGGTCACCGCTGAAAAAATGGAAATATTTACTTTAGAAGATGAAGTAAATTTTATATGCAAAATATTCATATATTCCATATATATGTACATAATATAGATTTTTGCTTTGAATATTGAGCATCAAAAATATTAGAAAGCTTTTTGATGTGAAATTTACTCAATTTTAAAGCTATTTGATTTGAAAGAAACTCAATTCTAAAACTTTCTGAAACCTTAGCTAAACACGTGGTTTCTGGGGTACTACAAATTGAAATATTTTAAATATTTTTTTTCCAAAAAGAGGTATATGATTTGATTGCTCTGTGTAGCTTCTTTTTAAAAACTTTTTTGTTTTTACCGCCTTAATATTATTATTTTTTGGCATATATTGTATACAAAAATAATAAAATACATAGTTATACGAAAATTTAAACCTAAATTAAATACCATATACATAATATCTGCAAAAAATACTCGAAAAAATCAGTTAAAAAAAGGCTTCCGCGTTATTTGGTCTTGAGATTATTTTTATGAGATATTATTTTTATTAAATACACGGCAAATTCTGACATGGTTCCACTGAAAGTATCGATCTCGCGTATTGCAGATATGTATTTTTAGTTTCAGTCAAATGCATTATTTTGACCATCAAGTAAAACAAAATGGATTTTTTTTACTTATTCTAACTACTCATAATATACATATTTAAAAAAAAATTATTCCTGAAATCCATAAAAATTCCTGAAAAACATAAAAAATATATAGGATCCTAGGATCTGTATATAAAATTTATACAAAATCATTACCTAGTTGAAATTTGTATTTATATTTTTTTTAACTTTTATATTAAATCTATATGCATGCACGCCAAGAAAACAATATGTTTCTATGTTTTCTGTAGTGGTCTTCTGCTACGCATTGTGTTTGTTATTCGATGTACATTTGTGTTCTATATTCACATTGTTTTACTCTCTGCTCTCATATTCTCATATTAAACATGTAAGGATGTAAGATGTAAGTTAAGTAAATTATTATCCAATTCAATTCTGTTTTGGATTTTGTTGAATAACGTTGTTTATTTATTTTTGACTGTACAATTTATCAGAATTTTATTATTATGAATACCGTTGATGTTATGAATGTTCAATCAGCCTTTTTAAAGGCTAAAACTTGTTTAAAAAAATGTTGTGTTGAAAATTGCAATGCAAAACAAATAGATTCCCCTAATTTGTTATTTTACAGATTTCCTCGCAATAAAGTATTGAGAAATCTTTGGATAGAAAATTGTAAAATTGTTTCTTTGAAAAGCATTAGATCACAATTTGTTTGTGAGAAACATTTTGAGAAAAAGTGTTTAGGTGGCGCAAATTTAAGGCATTATTCAATACCTACTATTTTCATTCACCCAATTAAAAATTTAGATTGTTTTTTAGTAAAGAAGCATACAAAAAAAAATATTAAAAAATGTAGTGTGAATGAATGTTATGGAACAAATGAATCTAAAAAAATGTTTAGGTTTCCATCGCAGAAAAATATTTGTGATCAGTGGATTAAGGCAATTGGATTCCAAATTCCATATCAAACAAAAAATAAATTTGTTTGTGAAAAACATTTTCAAAAGTCATTAATTCAAAAACAAAAACTTAAAAAAAATTCTGTACCATCATTATATCTTGGTAATCCGCTAGCGATTTTTGATTTTAGTGAAACATTAGAAACTAATGTTTGTCCTTCATTTCAAGTGTTTTCTCCTGTTGAAGAAGATAAAACAGAAAGTGTGACTATAAGGGTAAACAGGCAACCTAATGTTCATAATGTATATTCCGGTCCATTGACAGTTGAGCCTAGCGAAGATTTAACAATAAGTGATTTTCTTACTTTAAAAAGCCCACCACGAAAATACAAAAATATTGATGCTGATGATATTTTCACCTGTAGTAAATGCGAAAAAAATATAAAAGCAAAATTTTTTTATATGAAAAAACAAAACTTTTTATCTCGTAAACTGAAAGATGCTAAAAGTACAATATCACAGTTGAAAAAAAAATTAAAAATATATACCAGCAATACGTTCAATAAAGCTGATGAATTTATAGATAAATTAAATAACGTAAACGAAAATACAAAAGAGTTTTGTAAATTACTTTTAAAAAGGAAAAAGACCATGTATACCGATAAACAAAAAAATTTGGCTATGAATTTAAATTATAAATCAAACTCTTGTTACAATTTTATGAGAGAAACTTTAAATCTTCAGCTTCCTGCTCGATCAACAATTTTTAATTGGACACCTATTAAAAAATTACAGCCCGGATTTAATGAACATATAATTAGTAATTTGAAATCACAAATAGCAAATATGGACATTAAATCTAGGGAAACGGTGTTAATATTTGACGAAATAAAAATTCGTAAAAAAGTTGAATTTAACAAATATTTAGATTTGGTTGACGGCCTAGTTGACTATGGTTTTAATGATAGAGAATATATTCTGGGGAGCAATATTTGTACTTTTATGGTCAGAAGTTTACATAATAATTGGAAGTACGTATTAGGTTATGTAGTTGTAGATGAAAAAAGTATTTTAGGAGATAAACTTCTAAAAATGGTACAACAGAACCTAAATGAAGCTTTTAAATTGGGGCTTAATGTTCGGGCAATTGTTAGTGATCAGGGATCTAACAATAGAAAATGCTTCAGCCAATTAGGTATTAATCAGTTAAATCCATATTTTTATCAAATAACAATATAATTTATGGTTTATTTGATGTTCCCCATTTGTTTAAATCAATCAGGAATACGATGATAAAGTATGATTTGTGTACTCCTGATGGAACAATTAGTTGGTCAATACTTCAAAAATTTTACAAATGGGATTCCCAACACACTATTCGAATGTGTCCCAAATTATCGCAGCGCCATATAACACCAGGAAATTTTGATAAAATGAGGGTCAACCTAGCTACTCAGATATTTAGTAAAAGTGTTGCTGCCGGATTAAAAACGTGTATTTCACTACAAATATTTAAAGGGCAACAATTGCAAAAGGCCATAGCTACACAAAAATTCATTTTGAAGATGGACAAAACATTCGATTGCCTTAACAGCAGAACTTTGTATGATAAAAATATATTCAACTGTGCACTGCAAGAAAATAATCATATCGTAACTTGGTTAATGGAAATGAAAGAATACTTTTCAAAAGTTAGTTTGCTAGTTCAACAAAAAATTATTGTCTTGCCGGATTAGTTTTGAGTATCAATGCAGTTTTACAATTAAGTACTGACATTTTTCAAGAAAATTCTGATTGGCGCTTTGTTTTAACATCTAGGCTAAACCAAGACCCAGTTGAAAATTTGTTTGCTCAAATTCGACAAAAAAACGGAAATAATAGAAATCCTTCTGTAGCTATATTTAATTATTCTATGGCTAGAATAATGTCAATAAAGTTTATAACATCATCTATAAATTCAAATAAAAATTGTGAAAATTATGATGATTTACTTCTTGAATGGCAAGATTCCGGAGAGAAAATAGATGTTGTCGAATTAGCAGAAATTGAAGAAACAACAGATATATATGATGAAGTTATAACGAATGTACTGGCAAATATAACTACTGGAATTGGAAAAGAATCGAAGAACCAATTCGCAAAAAATACTTCAGATATAAGTGATACTGCAAAGAGATATTTTATTGGATATACAATTCTCAAAATTATAGTAAATAAAATAAATTGCGAGGATTGTATATCCATAATGATAAAAGATACAAGTGAGTCAATACCATTACCATCTGAATTTTTAATTTCAAATAAAAATTATGGAACAAATTTTGGAGAAATGGCGCTTCAACCGCCATCTGATTACTTATTTGAAATTTGTAGTATTCACTTCAAAATTTTTGACGAGTTTTTTAAAAAACAGTTACATTTATCTTCATTAAAAAAAACTATTGTCGAAGCATGCATAAAAGCTACAAATAATAATAATTCGGAATGGTTTTCCGAAGAAAATAACTGCTTTTCACACCGAAAAGCGTTGTTAGATTTTATGGTACTAGTTGCATTAAGAAAAAAATGTTTATGGCTAAGTCATAAAGCAGCAAACGCTCACGAAAAATTAAAAATATTGAAATCATAAACTGTAATTGAAAATATACAACACACAAAATGCGATCTGTGATCATATTTAAGAAATTCTTATATTATATATAATTCATAATATGCAATTTCCAAATTGTAATTTTTATAGTAACATTACATGTCAAATTACATGTTTTATGAGAATGCTACTTTATTATGGAAATTAAACTTTATTCTTCGGGTTAAATGGAATTTGTTAAAAAATGCTAGTAAATAATTCATTGTACAAAATAACATGTGTTATAAGAAATCATATTGAAAAACAGTCTTCAATACAAAATTTGTATTGCTTTTACCATATACTATAGTTAAAACCGCATTGTAATATTGAGGCTCTTACTTAATTAAGTATATTTACACTATATGAATCAGCCATTCTGCAAATATTATATAATAATATAGTATTTAAATATATACCTACTATACTTACTAATCAAAATTGCTAATTCTCAATATGATTATGTACTTATGCATTCTATAAAAAAACAAATCCGCAACTGTGAAATTTAATGATCGATTGCTCGATTGACAATTATTGACTTTCTGTAAAAAAAATTATTATTTTTATTTGCAAAAGATGATTTTTTTGTGGTTCATTGTGGTTGTACATTATGCCCACATAAATTTAATTTTTTTTGACCATCACAACTCCCTTATTTCTAAAAAAAATGCCATTTAAAACATTTTTTATAACTAACAAGTGATACAATAATTTATATAATGAAATCTTTTACTAAAGGATATTTATTATAAATGCTACTGAATCATGAATTTGTTTTTTCTTTGTTTATTATTCTCTAATAAATTTCGTTGATTAGGATTATTTTATGTGCATTAAGCAACAGAGGGATCTATATAGTCGCCCAGACTGCGGACCCCGACAATCAAAGTCAATATTTTTTTGACTTCCAAGTCCGTCACAATAACAAGACACTCCTAATAAATTTCATAAATACTTCAGATTCTTAAATATGAAATTTAAATTTTTGCAAAAACAAATTGAAAAATTTGGCCTTGACAATTTTGCAATGTGAAAATAAACAAAAAAAATGCAAGAAGAAACAACATAAAATATAAAATATATTTTATATTTCTTTCCTCTTTCTCAACATGTTTTTTATCCCTTACTATCACCATTCATTTATTTTCTAAAAATATATAACAATAAAAAAATTTACCGAAAATAAAAAATATTTGGTGTTAAAAAGCACATCAAATTATCTAATATCAAAACCATTTATATATAATAATTATTCTTCTCAACCATATTTATTACAAAGCTGTTTTTTTGGCTAAAGCACCTCCCCAGTTTTTAGTGAAAAATAATGTAAAAATATATTACTGTCCATCTTATTACATTATATAATTTTTGATATAACTAAAATGAAACATGTGGAAATTACATAATTTTACATATTTTGTATTAAAGTGCCCCAATACTGTTTTGCACTGTTTTGTAATATTACTGATGTGTTCCCAAAATAACAATTTGAAAGATAAGAATTTATATTCGCATGTGAATTTCTTCGCCTATATATAAAAATTGTTGAACAAAGTTAAATAGAAAAATGAAAAATTATAATTTCCCCGGCAGCAGACATTAATGTTATAGTTTCAAATTAAAATTCAAATGAGGCCATTTTGTATAATTTTGTTACGTGCTGTGCTGAAAACTTCAAAAACCTATAAGTAATTTATTGCGAAAAAAAATGTTCAATGATTTGGAATGGAGAAGGTAAAAAAACGTAAATTTAACTGGTAGGATACCGGAAATTACGCAGTACCTTTTGTTTTTTTAAATGAAATTTAATATTGTAATGTGTATGTGACTGACAAATTTTGAAAATTTGAAAATTTTTGTTTATATACTTTTATAAAATTTGAAAAAAATGTTGAGAATTTGTTATTTTGTTAGAAATGTCACTACAAAAATGTATGCCCTTATTAATATAAAAAAAAAAATCAAAATTCATTGGTATTCCAACTACATCACAATGTTTGTTACAATGCAGAATGCACTACGTATAGAAGACGACTAAATAAGATGTTTAGAAACCTGAAGAACTAAGTGCTTGTTGCTTGTCCAAGATAGGTGAATAATCGGGTCAGTTGAGTTATGGGCTTAAAAAGAATAAGTCCCTGCCGTCTGCTTCTATTACGTCTGCTCTAAGCAGGCTAAGTAAGTTTACAGGCGTTACAAATATTTGTGTAATATTCTTATATAATTTTATTAAAGCAATTTTTAAATTTTTTGGAATTGGTACATTATTTTTTTTTTTTTTTTTTTGTTGTATATAATTATCTAAGAACGCTACTGGAAAGTCTTCTAAATTGTGTTTCTTTCACTATTTTTTCTACTATTTTTTAATTATTCTGGTTCAAATTATAAATTTCCTGGCACCTAACATAATAATTTATTTAGTGTGAAACTACGGTATTTTTATAAGCTTATTACTTTGGACATTTTTCAGTTGTAAACGTTTTTCCATAAAGAAGGAAGGTCCAGTTAAAATTTGTGATGATAAGGAATCCTCAAACTTAAATGAAAATTAATTACATTCTTTTGTTCTCGTATAGATTTTTATTGGCAACATTTTCATAGATTTTTTTCCGTGCATTTTTAAATCTTGATGTAACACAATCTAAATTTTTTAATTGTTTTTAAGAACTTAAGAGTTAATTTTTCAATCAAGTTCAGTTGGTTGGTTCTTTATTTGCAATAAAACAATCTTGGATTCACTATAAATTTTCATTTGTATTTTTTTTAAGCTTCTTAAATATTAATTAAAGTAAAACATTGAATAAGAAAATTATTTATAGCACAATCCTTGCGAAATGAACAGAAATTCGTAATTGGATTTTATGAAATACGTAAATGCATTTTAATATTGTTTATAATAGATGTAATAAAAATTATGTTGGAATATTTTTAAGTATTTTTTTTTTTAGATGAATTAACAAATTATTGCACATAATATTTTAATTAAAAGTTGAAAAACTAATTCGTTTAATAAACCTTCCGCTAGGATCGAAATCTTATTATTTTTCTAGCTCATAGTGCCATCATATTCATATTCGAAACTTCAGAAAATTGTATTATAGATTGATTATATGTATAACATAAGTATTCGAAACTGAAATTATTCAAAAAGAAAAAAATCATACTTAAAATATTTTCAAATTTTGAATTTAAATTTTAAATAGAAAATTATTTATTTTATATTGAGATATTTATTATTAATTTTAAATAACAATAACTTTACCTTCGAAAATATTATTAAATTTTTAATTTGTTATTTTATATAGTATTTAAATTTACTATATAATTTTTGCAAAAATTATTACAATTTTGGGAATTATGGAATTAAACTGAAACTGAGTCCTGAAATCTGCAACATTGTTTTCATTTTATCAATTAATTAAATTAGTATAAGTTTACTTTTAATAGGTTCTAAATTCTGAAACAGCAAATTTAGAGATCTACAAATTTAATAAAATTACAATGCAGAGAATAATGTTGTAGAATTATGTTTTGATTGATATAAAAATTTTAATGTAACAAAAAAAAAATTATGAAAATTTAGTATTAATTATATCTTATTGAAATATTAATAATATTAATGCTCTCTTCTGGGAAAACTAAAATAATAAAAAAAAATTATATCAAATTGACAAAATTTTTGGATTGAATTACAAATATATTATAACCAAATCCAATTATATTCACAACAATTTCATAAATCTACATTCGGAACACAGTTACAGCATAATTTAGTTAATTATATTCATCATGGTAAATATTATTGGAATTTTAATCATTCCCCAAAAGAATCAAACTAGTTTTACCAATTTATTTATCTATATGTAGTTGAGAATATTATGTATGTATATGTACATCATGAAATTCATTTAATAATATCCTTGAATGAATTCAGGATGCACTAATTTAATGTCATTACAGAATACCACCACCAGGATTAGTGATTATGGTCATCAGAGCTGGTATTTAATTTAATCAAAGTAATCAGAAAATATTTGCGACAACAAACAGAATAATTAAAATTATTTTAAATCGGTATTTTACGCAATTAAGGACTTTTTAATTTCTTCTCTATCACAATCAGAGTTTTTTTTTGTGGTAAAATATATGCAAAAACCTTTGGACCACGGATAATTGATGAATGGCTATAGAGTGAATGGATACAGCATATTATAAAAACACTTCTCATAAAATGCATATTTTTAGGTCTTTTCCTATTATAATTGTATAATTTAAATTTTGAACAAAACTGGTAAAAAAGTCAATAGATCATAAAATTCCATAATTACAAGCGTTTTTGAAAACATTTCGAATTGGGGAAAAAGAACATAAAAAAAATGTTTTCCATTTCAATCATAATCTCTGCTATAGTGTTGAAAATAAATGATAATGTTTGCAAAAAATTTTATTTATTATAATTTATTTTAATGTTTAAAAAAAAAATAATATTAATTTAAAGAATTTAATTTTTTAGAAATATTTTTTTTTTAATACAAATTCTAATATAATTTACTAAAAAAAAACTGTGATTTTAAGTAAATTCATTGGTTTTTTTTAGTATATTTATAAATAATTCAATTATTTACTTTATTTAAAAAAAATATAATAATTGCAATATCAATGAAAAAATCAAAATCAATTTTATTTAAATGTTCTTCATTAGTAGTGTATTTATATACGTTATGTGGCTCTTACATCGATTCGAGAGGTTTCAAATTAACATAGTGCTTTCCATTGTTAATATTAAAAAATATATATAAAGTATGCTCTGCTCAATAAGGGCTTTCATTTGGTACCTTAAACGATTTCCCTACATCTAAAGAGTTCTCATGAAATTTTCAAGAGCTATGTATTTATGTAGTCGCCTAGAAAGACGTATAAGAAATCAATAATGTATTTTATATTTTGTAATTTTGATTAGAACCTTTTGAAATTACAGACCCCAGTTTTCATAAGTAAAACTACATTACAAAGCTACTTACTCAAAGTCAGGATATAAACTAAAAGAAATTTATGCTTGGACCCACTGAATATACCGATCCCAACTTGAACATCAACAAGAAGTTTAAATCAACATGTAAGCCATTTTTAATTAAATTCTGCAAAACAATTATGTATGCGTACCGTACGTATACACATACGCATACGCATATACATTGTTTCACATTTTAGGGAAAACAAGTTAAAGAAATCCTTTTTTGTCCAAGTCCATTGTAACACTCTGTTATACTCGTAATAAATACTTACTGTTGAACTGCCGGACTTTCAAATTTCTATTTGTTATCCAACTCAACTCAAAAAATTTTTGTATTAAAAAGGCTCTAATTTGTCAGTTAGTAAATATCCATTTATAATAGAATAATCTGGAATGAAATTATATAGAAAAATTAAAGCACATTAATATTATTTTATCTCAGCCAGCGGAGATAATCCTTGAAAGGAGTATAAATATTTTCAGTTGTTGAGATATCAAGATATTTAAAAAAAAAATTAAGGTTTTTGTTTTAATGTTTTTCTCATTATTAATTTGTCCTTTTAGTGTCCTTGGTACAAAATATTTCTTTATTTATATCGGATGAATTATTTTGGTCGACAAAAATTTAGTGTATCCACAAAAAATTAAGAAAAATAAACATTATAACACGAAGTTTACTGTAGCGTTAATCTTAAAAACAGAAATTTTATGGTCATGACCTAATCATTACTGAATTATATATAAGATGATTAATTTTTGAATTCCCTTGGCGCCGTAAAACATAAAATACATCCTGTAAAAAAATTATATAAAAAAGAAAGTGTAATTAATTTGTTTAATTTTATTTACATAAAAAGAGTAGAAATTTATTTTTCAAGAAAAGTTGGCAGCCACTTCATAAAAATTAATTAGGAAAACAAGAAAAATATTTTCATCAGAATTTAACTACCACAAAATTGTAATTTTTTGAACAGGAAAAACTTTATTTAATGCTCGATGATATAGTAAAAACCAAAAAAAAAGGATATTCTGCTGGCCAACAAACTGTAACATATAAAAGCTGCTTTCCCAGTTTATATGTAGTTTTATTACATACAAAAA
Source organism: Rhamphomyia laevipes (assembly GCA_963920725.1). NCBI lineage: Eukaryota > Metazoa > Arthropoda > Insecta > Diptera > Empididae > Rhamphomyia > Rhamphomyia laevipes. Next base: position 24,380,758 of record OY987259.1, on the reverse strand, counting down.
ATAGTCAAATTGTGAAAAAAAATGAAAATAAATCAATTTTGGCATACTAGTGAACATGTAGAAGTATTCGGGATTAACTTTAACAACAATTTTGTATTACAACGTTTTCATTACCGACTATTTTCACCTTAAAACTATTTTACTTTTAATTAATGCAAAAGAGTTTATGCAAGAGAGTATCCAAAAGGATGTAATAAAATTAGAAATATTATGTTTTGTTGGGGTTGGTTAGGTGTACATGAACTTCCAGCAAAATAAGACAGCAAAGAATCATGATTATGATAAAGTGCGTTATATCTCCGTAGTGTAGGACAATATTATTTTATGGATAATAATAATTTTGGAAATTCAAAATTATCACCGCTTTCAAATATAGCGGTGGTTTTTATGGTAGAGGTGTATAATAACAGTCATTTTGTAGTGAATGCTCTTAGAATTTTTATAAAAATATCCCAGGATTAAATTTGTTAATTATTGGTTTGTGATCAGATAACGAGATCCTAGTTCCAAAATATTTTCGATTTTATTAACAATATTAATTTGAAAAATTTTGAAGTTGAATTATGTTTTGTTGGGGTTTGATACGAAGTTATAATTTGAATTCACGGAGTATTATAATAATATTCTGAAGAAAGTAATTTCTCATGTTTTCAATCTGAAACCGACCTGCAGTAAGTGGTGGAGGATGTAAAATGTTTAGCAATTTCGAAACACATCAATCTACATTCTTTTCAATGACTAGATTCTAGCCTAAATATTGTTGATTTTATGAGCAATATTAATTTTGAATATTCTGAAGTAATCCCGCTTCCCTCAAATAGAATAGGTTTGAGATTTTCACGAATAACATGTATAAGAAGTAGTTTTCTGAATGTGCAACTTGTTTTACAAACGCATACTCTCACATCCTTCAGCAACTAAGGATGATTCCAAAAGAGCTCAAACTATTCTGGATGACCAAATTATGTTAATTCAAATAAATATGAATTCGAGGTTTAACATTGATTCACAATTAAATAATTAATGATTAATTATATGTTTTTACGAAATAAATCGTCAAGATTTAAATCTGCCTACTCATTTGCATCAATATAACCAAAGTAAATCCGTTTCTAGCTCATTGCTCTTATTATAATACATTATTATATATTTTTATTAAATATATCTACATTTGTATACTGATTCTTACAACTTTTTTTCAGGAAACACTTAAACCTTTTAATATTTTATGTATTAATATAACTACTCATCATGTCCTGTTCATTGTTATGTCCTTTTGTCCAATTTAGGAATACTTATATTATTTCAAGAAATTATTTTAAGTATTGATATCACTGCAGTATTGATTATAATAGTGGCAAAGACTAAATTTAGAACGCCTTCATTTTGCGCTGACTTTTCCTGCACTACTAAAAATTCTGTCAATTCGAATTATAGTCGTTGTGCGACAGAAATATCAATTGATTTTATTTTGAAAATGCTTTTATATTATGTATCAATAAAGGATTATATAAATATATTATTTGAAAAATATTATATATAAATAAAAATATTTTATTCTGGCATATCCTGGAGTTTGCACTTCAGTGATTTCAAAATAGTCATCCAAAATATAATTTTAATTTTCTTACAGCCTTAAATGTCTGACTATATTTTTAAAAGCGAATATAATTCCGATAATAATCTGAATCCTCATAAAATGTGACAGTTAAGGTGAAATTAATTTAAGAGATCGTTTATATTTCTACATATAAAAATGTTGTATAAATAAAAATTCAATAAATTAAATTAATAAATATATAAAATTTTATCACAGAAGGTTTACATTTAGTTGAAATGAAAAGCAGCAAAACCTAAAAATATAATAGCATAAAAGGTTGAAAAATATCCCAAAAATGTCAATTTGTATCGTGTTGCTGACCTTTATTCATGAAAAGCTTTTGGGTCATTCTAATTCATGCTGACACAAATAAAGTTTATTATATTGAAATTTAACAACAATTTTAATTTTAATTCTTAATATATTAAAAATACAATTCCGGAAGAGCAGATTAGAAAATTGTCTGTATAGAAAAAATAATATTATACATTAATATTATCTGATTATAAAAAAATCCTTAAGCTTTTTTAGTATTAAATAAATTTAAAAATAGTATTGAAGAAATGAAAACCATATAAGAATTATTTTCACAACCGAAAGTATTAACGTAAAACAATGAATGTTAAGATGCAAGAGCAGAACGTGTACCAGTTAATACCACTGTACCTAGTTATGGTGAATCAAATGGCACAAACATTTGAGACACCAGCTTAGCGGAAGACAATCAATCGTGATAATGATGGCAATCCGCCAAAAGATAACTGGAACACCGAGTCAAAACCCATAATGCAGGACTGAGTATGGTTAGACACCGTACTAAGATCTGCAAAGATTAACGGAAAAAACTGATGCAGCCCGTTTGTTTGTGAATAACGTGCCGATTCCTTTGTCTTATTCAATTCAATTGTACTATAGTTTCGTTGTTTGAACTAAATATGTTGCAGTAGTTTCCTTGTTTGATTACTCTCGTAAACCTAATGTAACATAAAATTTTAGGTTACTTTTTAAACAATTTTTTAGTAATCCCCACTCTGAACTTTAATTGAAGCGAAAAGCATTATATATCTCTCTCTGACACAAATTACAATAACATCGCATCGAAATTGGCAGAGCTATAAGTTTACGATCTCATTGAGTACGTCTTCATTGAGTAGTTTTACAACTCATAAATTCAAAGTTTACTTTCAAATCTTAATGCGAATAGCATATCGCATTTACGCTTACCGTAGACATCACAAAACTTTTACTGGATTTGTAATTCCAGTTTCTATATAAGGAACATTCTTAATACTCGTTATAATTATAATTAATTACCTATAAAGTTTGGTTAAATTATTGAAATTACCTCGATGTGAACTTCGTGTACTATGGATTTTTTATAAATCTCTATAGGTGATCACTCGATCGAACTATTCAACAGGTTACTTGTATTGTCGTGAAAGCATTTTTTGAAATTACTTAGTGTAATTTTTATGTATAAAATGTATGTCTACCTATAAAAATAAGGAAATCTAAATTATATAATTTGTTATCTCAAATATTATATCAAAATCAATTAAATAAATATTCATTTTTTTTTTTCATATATACATACTATACTCGTAGAACTTTCCATTTAATCAATAAATATAAATTTCAGGATCTGGCCGCAACCCGCAATCACACTAAGGTCGATAAGAGTAGTTGGCTTCTGATCCTTGTTAAGTTGAATTTAGCTTATTTATCAAATTGAATTTTTACAAAAAAAAAATGCAATTTAGTGTTTTTATTCAATCTCTGAGCTTTGTTAGAATATTGGAAAACTAAAATTTCGAAGATAAATTTATGTTATTGCAGAAAGTATATACTTTTGTAAGATGTTATCTAAGTTTTTATTGAAGTTTTTTCTAAAGAAAAAAATATTGTCCAATGACAACATTAATTTTTATAAGAAGTTTTTGAAAACTTTTATCTATTTTCAAATAATACAAAGTATTTCTTAAGAAAAACTCTAAGAAAGTTTTCCGTTTATCACTTGGCATATATTTTCCAATATTCAATTTTTATATACAAATTTGTATTATTTTTTCTATTTTTTTTTGTAATTTTGATACAAAATATTTCATTTAACCTTTGAATATCTTTGCTGTCAGAGATCAAATTTATAAAACTATATTTCACAAAAAAAAAAGGAAAAGATTTTCTTTGTATTTTTTATCGTTCCCACAAATCAACTTTAAAATAATTGTTCGACTTTTGGCACAAATATTGAATTATATTTTTCAAAATACACTCTAGAAACATGACACTTATAATATTTAATACATTATTTGTTAATTTTTAGTTAATAAACTATAAAAATATATATAAACATTTAATAATTATAATATACATAAATGTAGTTTGAGAGTTTGAGTTAATAATAATTATTGAAAATTTATTATTATAAAAAATGTAAAATGGAATTACCGGAAAAACAGAATTCTAGTTTGTCAATTTGTCTAACACGTTCATTAAGTCTTATCCTTGCTGCTTATAAATTCAACATTAATGTTTCGTTTTAATATATTGAAAGTAAAAAAAGATGTTATAAAAGTTCTTCCCGACGAGAGTGGTAAAAGATTTAATAATTTTAATCTTTCAAAATATAGTGGGAAGATAACGTATTCATTGGGATTGTGCAAATATATTAATGCATAGATATAAAACGGTTTTTGGATAGATTCTATTCTATTTCTGTGTACTTGAAAAATAGAATTCCAGATTGGACAAACATATTCGAGAATAGAACGAATGAAGGAACATTATAAAGTTGTTGTCACTCATATATTCTTAAATTCACGTGCTCTTTTTTTTATGAACCCCTGTGATTTGTTGACTTTTGAGATGATACTATCATAATGAACATTAAAGTTAACTTATTTAGTTAATTTTTATGGTTTCTGCAAAATGTCTAATTACATTAGATCAGTTATAGATCTACAGAGAGGAACTAATGTATCGTAATTTTATTAACAAAATTGTACGTCACGTTTACACAAATAGATAATTGCTATCATGATAATTAATTTTTTAATCTAAAATTATTAATAATTGAATAAACAAAGTTAGATTTAATAAATTGTTTACCGCAGATTTGCATATTCCAATTGAAATACATGAACACTAATTATATGGATTTAATCATTTAAAAATTAAATACATTTTACATCCATATATGTTTGGATTGCTTGAATAAATTGCAGACTTTGCTTGTTTCAATACCAAAAATTATAATTGAAAATTATAGTTTTGAACAGTTTAAACGAGTATTAGTTATAAAATAATTACGAAGTGTTGTGACGGAAAGGCTGCATTGAAAAATGGGTCTACAATATTTAATACAATGCAAGTTTATATATTGAAGTTTTTCTTCTTTAACTTTACAGATTCCGCTTTTTATTGTCCATTTATGAGTTTTTATTAAAATATGAATTCTTTTGATAATTCCATAAATGCTTTTTACCCACTACAAACTGTAAACGCCTGTGGTAAATAATTTACCTAATGTAAATATCATCCGGAATGGTGTCGAAAGTTTTGGTCTTAAAAATCGACGCCATTCGGTAGGTCCATTTTCGGATTTTTTTTTTCGAGATTTTGATATGCAGAACCCAACTAAAAAAAAAAAAACAGATAATATTAAATTAATTAATATTGTTCATATTTCCCATTTCGATTTTCGTTCTGGAATATGATAATACATTGAATTACCTTATAATTGCTAATTACCCTAAAAATAAATGCTCAGTAATTAGAAAATAATTTAAATTAGGTATTCATTGGTTTTTGTGGTTCATAAAAATTTGTGGATAGTTGAATTCCAAAGGTTTTTCAAAAATTTCAATATAAATTATTTGAATAATTTAAAAGTTTGTAATCTATCAAGCAGAAAAATTTATTATTGAATTTCAATATAAATTTTAAGATAAAATATATTTAGATTCTTTCATGAATTTTATTTATAAAGGTGGTTAACTAATGAATTATAAATCGATATTAATTAATGTGTAAATAATTATATCATGTTATAGATCTAATCTATTATAATAAATTGTGATCTTTATTAAGATTAGTTTAAGAATTCAATTAGAATTAAATTACATTAATTTAATTCGAATATTAATGCATTATATTTGTTAATTTAAAATAATGCTTTAAAAGTAATACAAATTATACGAATTAAATAATAAAAATAATACAAAAGTAATTCAAATAATTGAAATGAATTATTTTTTTAAATTCAGATATGATTGGGAAATTTAAATCACATATTAAAACGATATTTTTTAAATTGAATTTATAATTTTCATTTATTTTAAATAAAAATAGAAAAATTGTGGTTTTACTTACTTTTAAAAGGATTTTCTTAATATTCAACATAAATGACAAATTCAATAAAATAAACAATTTAATTACTAAAAATTGCATTTGTTACTTTAATTTACTATTATATAAAATGTTGAATGAATAATTAATTATATTTCCTTGCACTATTTTTCATTATTGCTTTTTATTTATTTTATATACAAATTTTCAGATATATCAAATAATTGGCACTAAAACTATGGATAATATGAGCAATGAAAATGATTTATCAATAAATATTTAGTTTGATTCTGATGATTCTGTTAAACATCCAAATTACTCCTGATTTATCGTCAGGATCTACCTCAGCGGATTTTAAAAATATTAAAATCATTTATGCTATATTTTAATCAAAATTACAATTTGTTTAGATAAGTAATACTAATTTCTAAAGAATATGGAATAAAAGTTGAATGTGGTGAGTAGTTTGCAAAAAATATAAAATTTTTAACTCAGCTAAAATCAAATTTAATTACTCACCTAAAAGGCCATACTATGATCAATACAATGAATATATTTCATTAAAAAAACATGACAACAACTCAAATAAGAAGTCGTTTCATCAAGTTTTAATAAACAAAAATTCTGAAAATATATTACCAATATCAATTGTAGAAAGTCCAAGCTTTTCAATATTAAAGTAATATGTTGAGAAACAGTAATGAAGAAAATGTATACTGAAAAAACCACTGCCGATAATTGGACTATGAAACATAGAAGATTTTAGGTAATATTGCAAATAAATACATTTAAACTTTATTAATCGAAAATTTATCTTCAATAAAATTATTGACAGCACCACGGACAACGCTTAAAATTTCATAAAAAATTAAATGATATTCACGGTACAGGAATAGTACTCGAAAATGAAATTTTAATTTTTTTAGAATCAAGAGATTTCCTAAAAATAATTTAATACATATTATTAGTTTTATTATTACTTTTTATATGTATTTCAGTCAGTTTTTTATTTAAATTATATATTATTAAGTTAATAGAAAAGTGTAACACAATTTCTACAAAAATTAACAAACCACAAAGTGCAGGAATAATAAAAAATATAATATAATATTCGCAATTTTGCAAAACGGAAGCTCAGGAAATTGAAGAGCGATTACGATTTTCATAGTTCGGTTTTTTTAGATCCAACCCGTGACGTTAAAAAAGTGCACTATTTCTTTTTGCTAGCTAGATCTTTTAGTTCGTTAAGGTGGAAGTTACCAAGAGAGCCATGCCTATGAGGACTAGCCAGCCTTTAGAGATGAAGTGCATGATTGTGTCTTTTCGTTAAGCTCCATAATTTTTTACTTTGCGTTTTTACATTAATTACAAAGTAAGAAATTATGTTAAAATAATTTCTAATTAAATTATTTAATTAGACAATAAAATTAATAAATATTAATAATTTAATTCTGATACTAATTAACTAAAACTTAATTCTAATATGTATAATTTAAAAAAATATTGGACTAACCATTTCTGCGTTTTCCTAAATTACTGTCAAGTACAAGTAAATTATAATTTTAAATTTAAGTTTAAAAAATATCGATTTAATATGTGATTTCCAATTAGAAAAATAATTCACTAAATTACTGAAATTATTTCTGAATAACAAAAAAAAACATCATTGAACTATTTTTGTCAATTCAAAAGTAATTCAAGAAATGATTAATTAATTCATGGATAATTTTAATTATTTTAGGTAATGCATTATTTTTTATTATTAATTCAAAAATAATTATAAATTTAAATTATATTAATGCATTATTTTGAATTAAAATTATGTAAAATATCAAAACTAAAAACATTTTTATTATTATGTAATGAAGTTTTTTGTAAAAATATTAAGATTTCAAAAATTATTACAGATTTATTAAATATTACAAAACAAATTTACGCAAATAATTTAAACTTTTTTTTTAGGTTTCAAATTCTCCCGAAAATAATACGTTTTGCTTAGAAATTATTCGTAATTGCAAGTATTATCATCGCACTTGGCTTAATGTTTTATAAGCATTTATCATCAAGAATTAATGGAATAAATAATTATTAAAAGTTAGGGCTGTCCGCTTTAAATTTTTGTACAAAAGATGTGACAATTTATATGTTAAATCAAATTTGTAGATGAATTACACTTTATTCTGTACATACTTATTAATATAAATATTTTTAAATGAACATATTGTCTTTATATACAAGCAGAAGCAGATGTAGCGTAAGACTTTTTATAAAAATATTTCCCAAAGAGAAATTTTTAAATAGAAATTATAAAAAAATATTTTGTAGCAGCTTCACTTATTGTACTGTTTCCTTTTGTTTTATATCCAATTTTAAATGTAGACAGTGTACAGTGAGTACACCATATGCAATTCTTCGCAAAATTATTTATTTTCCCTTTCTTTATCCCTTTATTCTTGTCGTGTGTGTGCAATTTTCACTTCAGTCAGAATTGATTATAAATATACATATTTTGTGTACATACATATAATTAAGTATACATACATACATACATCTTTATGCTCAGATTTTAATTTAAAATTTTTAATAAAAAAAACTGGGAATTTTTTATTTCGATTGGCAATGAATTTTTTATTAAATTTAAACAAAAAAAAAATGAATGATATATTAAAATTTCTAGTTTTTCCTCTGCTAACATAAAAACGACATTAATGAAACATTTTTATAGTCTTCCTCAGAATTTTGTATACAGAATTTTTTAAATCCTATAAGGATAATATGAACATAAGAGGAACAACATAAAGTCAACACAAAAGAATTATGCATGCTCATATTAAACTTAATTATTAAAGAATATCTGAGAATTGAGTTTTTCCTATATACATTCTTAAATAAACACAAGGGCCAAAGTACACACAATTTATAATTTTCTTTTTTTAAGAATTTTAATTTCTGCAAGAATTGACATGTGCAAATTTTTCATTAATCTGTAGACACAACATAACGTTTTTTATAAAAAAAAGATACGTAATGAAAGAGTTTTAAACACTTTCAGTACTCCTAAATAAAAAAAAGCAATTCTATAAAACAAAATATTTATTTATTGTTTATTAATATTAATGTGCTTATAAAATTGATCGAGATACGAAAATGGATAACAACTACAACAACATCAAGCATGATCTAGACTAGAGCAGTAATGAGCAACCAGCGGATCATGTCTTGCGTGAAAAACACCGATTCCAAGATTTCGTAAACACGAAAATTCTTTTAAATTATTTTCATCACCATTTGATATAACCCCAGAAAGTACTCAAGACGAATATCAAATGGAACTTATTGAGCTTCAGGGTAATATTATCTTAAATCAATACAAATTTTGGGATGTTAGTCTCATGGATTTTTATAAGCAGTACTTCCCTATCGAATAATTTCCGATATTGGCTGATCATGCAAGAAAGATGATTAATCTTTTCGGAAGCACATATCTTTGCAAACAGCTGTTTTCAAAAATAAAAATGATTAAAAATTTAGCATGAAACCGACTCGGCGACGAAAGACTTGAGAGCTAATTACGAATTGCAGTTTCCAACATGCCAGCAAATATTGTATTAAAAAAACAATTGCACTAAACTACTTCATAAGCTTTAATCTTCCGAATCAACATTCATCACACTGCTCTATAATACTCTTCTTTAAATTAAAAAATTCGCTCTGTATCTGGAGAAACCAAGGCTTTGGATTAGCTATCCAAAATGGTCACACTATAGGATTCGAATTTTAAATTAATTCAAATTAAATCTCAAATTCATAATTATGAAATTATTATTATTCTAATTTTATAACAATTATTCTAATTATTCTAACTAATAGTATACACTATCCATGGTCACCAATTGTTGATGTAATGAATAATAATTATAAATTGCTTTTATTTAATTATTAGTAATATTCCAGTAATTATATTCCAGTAAATAATTTTAAATATGATTCAGATCATAGACTTGTGCGTGCAAAAATAGAGATTAACCACAAAACAAGAAACTGGCATGCGACGAATAGAACAAAATCTATACCACAAAATCTTACAGAAAGTGAAATAAACAATTATAAGCTAAATTTAAAAAATAGCTTAGATACAATAGACATGTCATTGCCACTGCAAGAAAAATATAATCAACTGGAAACAGCGATAATCTCTTCAGCGACTAATACTATAAAAAAATATAAATCTAAGAAGGACTCAAAAATATCAAGTGAAACAAAACAATTAATTGAAGAAAGAGAATTGCTGAGGACTATCGCAAGTAGAACTGATGGACAGCAAAACAGATTAAAATACCTAAAAAAACCATCAAAAGAGAGATAAAAAATGATATTAAGAAATTCGATGAAAAAAATTTAACAAATATAATTGAAAATACAAAATCTATCAAAAAAGCAAAAATTAATCTTTTATTAGGAAAAAATTGGATACCGGAGTTAGATATAAATGGTCACCATATTAAAAATAGAATTGCAATAAATAGAGAAGCTACTACCTTTTTTAAATGTTTATACACATCGCAAATACCAGAGTCTGTACAAAATGAAGAAAATATATTAAGCCATAGAAATGATAATACTCCAATATTCTTAAAATCTGAAGTAATAAAATCTATAGATGAGCTTAAAAATGAAAAAAGTGCTGGCAGCGATGGTCTATGGGCCGAAATGCTATAAATGGCAAAAGATGAAATAGTACCAACTCTATTAAAACTTTTCAATGAAATCTTAAATGAAGAACATGTCCCTACGCAATGGTCAAAATCTACAATCATTTTATTGCACAAAAAAGGTAACAAAAATAATATCAATAATTACAGACCTATCAGTTTAATTTCAACAATCTACAAAATATTTTCGAAATGTGTATTAAGAAGACTTAACAATCAACTAAATGTAAATCAACCGAGAGATCAAGCAGGTTTTAGATCAGGCTTTTCGACTACAGACCACCTACATGTCATGAATCAGCTAATAGAGAAATGCAATGAATATAAAATTAAAATTTACTTTGCATTTATAGATTTCAGGAAAGCCTTCGATACAGTGGAACACTGTGCAATATGGAAAGCACTGAGAGAACAAGGTATTTTTCACAAATATATCAGAATTTTACAATCTTTATATAAAATAGCTGAAGCTACTATCTCTCTTGAATCAAAAGGTACTCCTTTTAAGATACAACGTGGCGTAAGACAAGGTGACCCTCTGTCAGCTGCACTATTTGTAGCAGTTTTAGAATCGATATTTAGATTACTCAATTGGGACAACAAAGGCATACTTATTGATGGTGAAAACCTAAACAACTTGAGATTTGCTGATGATGTAACATTAATTTCGGAGTGTCCTGAAGAACTGGAAATTATGCTTAATGAATTAAAAATAAAATGTACAGAAGTTGGTCAAGATATAAATAACGAAAAAACGAAAATAATGACTAATAGCGACAATAAAGTTGATCTTGTAGTTGGCTCTGAAAAACTTGAATATGTAGATAGTTATGTATATTTAGGTCAAAATCTAACATTCGAAAAGAGAGGTGAAAAAGAAGTAGATCGTAGGATTATAAGCGGCTGGAACAAATTTCGAAGTGTCAGAGAAATAATAGACTCAAACAAAGAATCCAAAAACAAAAAATACATTATGGACGTAGCAGTACTTCCAACATTAACATATGGGGCACAGACTTGGAGTATGACCGCAATTGAAAAGAAAAAACTGCAAGTTTGTCAACGCTCAATGGAAAGGTCTATATTGAACATCAGTCGCAGAGATAGGATTCGAAACGTACATGTTAGGCAAAGAACTGGAATACGCGATGTAATAGAGAAATCAAAAGAGTTAAAATGGAATTGGGCAGGACATGTTTGCAGATTGTCGGATAACAGGTGGACTCAACGCTTAACTAGCTGGATTCCAAGAGAGAATAAAAGAAGCGCAGGTAGGCAGCTAAAAAGATGGAAAGACGAGCTATATTCTTTCGATAATGAATGGATGAGAACAGCTAAAAACAAAGATGAATGGAAATTAAAGGGGGAGGCTTTTACTAACTTACATTGACATTTATATTGGAATTATTGTACACAAATTTAACAAATTTATAATTAATTAATGAAATTTTATCACATTTTAAATGAATTAAAATATGTAAATGTAATTAGTATGTATAGCTTTATAATAATAATAATAATCCAGTCGAGCTATGTAGCACCGCACGATTGAATACGTATTAGAATGTAGCGTACGCTACATACAGAATTCTATACAGAATTGTATTTTTATATAGAGCTAATTAAATTTTATTTATATATTTTAGATGCACTTTCTCAAATTATATTCTCTCTGGAAATTTTCTCAAATATGGACAAATAATCACCTAGCGGAAGGTTTATGAAACGAATTAGCTTTTCAACTTTTAATTAAACTTTTATCGTCAATAATATTTTAAATCATCTAAAAACATACTTAAAAATATTTCAAGAAAATTTTTTATTCTATTATAAAAAACCAACCTCTTAAAATACAATTGCGAATTTCTATTTTTTTTTTTTTTTTGGTAATGATTTTTTTTTGGTAATGCTGAAAATAATTTTCTTAGTAAATGTTTTACTTTAATTAATGTTTAAGAAGCTTTACAAAATACAAATAAGAATTTATAGTACGTCCGAGATTGTTTTTTTTATTGCAAGTATAAGACACAATCAATTGCAGTTGATTGAAAAAATAACTCATAAGATCTCAAACAATTAAAAATTTTAGATTCTGTTACATCACATTTGCAAAAGGAACGAGAAAGAAACTATGAAAATATTAGTTTATAAGTTTGAAGAATTTTTATCTTAACTAGACCTTCTCTATGGAAAAACCTTTACAACTGAAAAATTACCAAAGTAATGAACGCCTTCTGCATTGAAGGTGTGATGTATTGTGATGTATAGTCACAACTTAGATAGTTAGAATATCAATGATATTTAATAGAAGCATAAACATTTGAAGTGACATTTCTAACAAAATAACTAATTATTGTCATTATAAAAAACATTTAATAATCCCAATATTTAATAATTTTCAATTATTTTTTTCCATATTTTATAAAAGTATATAATCAGTAAATAAAATAACAAAAAATTTCAAAATTTGTCACCCACATCACAATGTTCTGAGCATAATGTTTGCCACTGGTAAATGAACGAATTTTTAAATATATCGAAATTTAATTAAAAAAAAAAATTCATTTAAAAAACAAAAGAAATACTTTAATTTCCGGTATCCTGCGCCTGCCAGTCAAATTAACGTTCTTTTAGCTTATCCTTTCCTCAAAATTATTGAATATTTTTTTCTCAATAAATTACTTAAAGATTTGCGAAACCTTTCAGCACAGCACGTAACAAAACTATACAAAATTTGATTTAAAATTTTATTTCAAAATAATGAAGTATTATTATTACTTTAAGTTTGAATTTAATTTTGGAACTAACATTAACGTACCCAGTACCCTACCGGGGAAATTATTTATTTTTGCATAATTTTTCATTTTTCTATTTAACTTTGTTCAACGATTTTTTATATAGCATAAGAAAAACATTGAATTTACTCACCTGAATCTTATCCTTCAACTTGTTATTTGTGGAATACATCAGTAATATTAAAATATACTATTGGGACAATTTGATACAAAATATGTAAAATCATGTAATTTTCACATATTTAATACATTATATTTATTTTTCCGCCATTCGTATACGAAGTAACGAAAAAGATATCAAATTATTTGTTGTCATTAATTATTTATATTTGTCCTATTTCTATAAATTCCCAAAGATGAAAGCCTACAGAAATATAAATATATAAATTACTCCTAGCCAGCAACAATTTTCTTAACACTTCTTGTGTGTCACTAGTATATGGAATAACTATGAAGTATTGCGATGGACATGAACCTAAAAAAAATAGATTCCGCTCAAATATGTTTTTCTTCAGCTTTTCGTGGTTGGCAATTCCGAATCTGCAAAAAAAAAGTTATGCATATGGTAGCTTAGCATAGTTTGTTAGGATAGTGAATTTATTTGATTTGAAATCCAGCCTTAATAAAAAAGTATTTCTGTTTCTTAAGATCGAACAAATCGTCAAAATGTTGAAGAAAATCAGTACCAATAAGTTTGAAGCATGAAAAATTTCGCGGAAGTCCATGACTAAAATTTTTCACCAAATGTTTTAATTTATATTCCATTAACAGCAAAAAGAATTACATCGTTTTGTCTTTTTGTCGATGCTTTTTTTAGTTATTGGATCAAACAGAAAGATGCGACTATTACACTGCAATTAATTAGTTGTCACATATTTAAATAAAATACATTCTTCGTATTTTCAAAGATATGATATTTAAAGCTTGCTACAAAAGTACGAGTATTTACATATAATTGTTGAACAAAACTACGAGTTATCTCTCCCCTTAGTTTAATAACTTTTTTTTCTTTGTAAGATGAAATCAATATTAATAAGATATTTAACCGGGTGAACAGGTACAGCAAAACAGAACGTTCAAATAATATTTTTTATCCCTAAAAATTGTTTAGTTGAGTAATTTTTATGAAAAAAAAAATAAGTTTTATCCTGTATAATCTAGTGTACTATAAAGTCTATCATCTAAACATTGTATAATTCAGAAATGATGGACAAAGTGGAGTGAGGAGGTAGAAAAGTAATCTGACGTTGCTTAAAGGACTAAAAATAGCAACAGAGAAACAGGTTGAAGAAAAAATAAGTCTTGTATTTTGATTAAATATATAATGGAAGAAATAATGAAGAAAATTAGATAATAACTATAAAATGTTCCTATTTAGGTTTAATACTGCCAGGACATCTTAAATATTATTCTTATTATTTTTTTAATGTTAAATATATTGGATAATTTTGAACATAAATTATCTACAATTTTAATGGAAATATATAAATTTTTTGTACCTTTTTTAAATGTCCTTTGGAATATAATTTCAGAGTTTTCATGCGGTTTAACATTTATGACATATTTTATTTAATTTTTGTGAGGACTTATTTTTTAGGAATTCCTTATTTGTAATGTCTGACTTTTATAATGTTTTTTTTTTTCGTATTTAAATGTTATAAAGTAAGTTTAAAGCAATAAATTTAACCTTGTATATTTAATAGAAAATTTCATTTTAATTTGTATATTTTTGTAAATATTCCAAATTGATTATCTCTTAGAAACTCAATTCTAAAGCTTTTCGGAATCCTTAGCAATTATTTTATATAATTTTCGTTAATATATCCTTAAAGTATAATTTATTTTGCTAATATATCCTTAAAGTATATAGAAAGTTATAGTCATTTCATTCAAAATTATTTATTAATGAAAGAATTGTAATTTGTTTATTAAAACCGACCAACGAATTTTAAATTCTTTTTTATTTAACCATAAATTATTAATTTAATTTTTAGTTATCGAAAACATAAATAAAAAATAGAAATGAATTTATGAATATTGAAACCACAACTTCACCAATTGCAACAGCTCCATAATAAAATTATGAAAATATTTTCTCATACATAATACTATGAAGAGTGAAGAAAGTTTATGTGACGGCATTAATTATTTTTTTTTATCTTGAATGCGTGCGATTTCTAAATGTAAAAAATACAATAGGTAACTTAAATTATGAAATAAAATTGGGAACAGATAAAACTGATAAAATGGCTACATACATTCTAGTTAGATCTAAATGAAATTTCAAGCAAAATGAAACTTATTTTCGTGTATCGTAAACACAGGAGTTTTGTACACATCAGCTTATCTCACAATAAAGTTCTAAGTTCTAATATAAATTAAACTTTCAGCTTTGATTTTGTGTAGCCATTTCTGAATGTGACACTTGCTTCATTTTTTTTAAAAACACTATTTTTCCACAGGAGTTTTATTATATAAGTACGAGTTATCTACTCCCCCAAATTTAACTACTTTTTTATATATCATAATAAATAATAAACTTTAATAAAATTTTGTTCTTTAATTTGTGCAGAAGTTATTATTTTAATCTTGCAGCATGTTGAAAATATGACAGTAATGTAATACCATAGACCAAATAACTTAAAGTAGATCCCCAATATAGAACAACAGAATTGGTCTTTTTTTTCTTCATATGAACAATATTTTGAATATCTAGCTCCACTCACACAGAAACAAATTGCTGCTTAAGTTCAATTTTCGTCTATTCTCATTTTTTTATTAGTATGAGAGAATAAAATCAGAGTTTAAGTGGGTTTGTTGTGATGTACAAAATTTAAGTGTGTTTCTGTGTATTTTTTATGTTGTTATGTATATGGTAGGTAAAATTTGGAGATAGAGAAGAAATTAAGCGTAAAATTTTAAATTATGCTTCTAATATTTTAAAGAATTTATGATTGTTAAGATTTTATTATTTTAAGTTTTCTATTGTTTTTTTTTGCAATATATTCTTTTTTAATCAAACTTTCGCATAACCATGTAGAATGTTTTCGTAATAGTATTAAAATTAAAAAGTTAAGTAGCTGTTTACGATGATTTATACATTCTCCTTCATTAGAAAACCAATTTTTAAATTCCTGTAATTTATTAGTATTTTCAATACATAAATTAATAATTTTTTCTTTAATGTTGGGTGTACAGCAATTTGCTTCGAAAAATGAATCAAAAATCTTTACATGAATTTTACAAACGTCAAAAAATAGATCAGTTGGTACATGCAACGAAAATTTATTATTAGAATAATTTTTATTGAACAAAAACCATTCGCTGTTTAGATTATATGACTCATTAGACTTAATTAAAATATTTCGGCATCTCATGCAATCAATTTTTTTCAAAATTTGATAGATCACATAACCACAGACATACTTCATTGAATTTATTTCAATAATATTTTGATTATTTTTTTCTAAAGGAATTTCAATAAATTCTTCATCTTCAAATAGTGAAGTAACAGTTGTATTTGTATTGAAATTGTCAGTTTCAGTAGTATTATTTAGTTCATCAACATCAATTTCCTGATCTATTAAAATCATGGTATCATTATCTTCCTCACAATTAGCAAAAGCTGAATGGTTATTTATAATTTTTATACATATCAATTTTCCAATAATATGATTAAATTCAAATAGAGTTGGATTTATGTTTCTTGGATTTCTTGATCTGACAGCAGAAACCAAATTTTCTATAGTATCTTGATTCAATCTTGATAAAAGCATAAAAAAAACTTCATTTTCAGATTCCAAAAGATCATCAGCAAGACCGAGTATTCCTCTTAAAGTTTGAATCATTCCCTTGAAGCAATATATTGTTTTCTTCAATGTTTTAGAAACATTTTCAAAATAAATAATCATTTCTTTTAAATATAGATATATACGATTATTTTTTTGTAATGCGATAGAATTAGGATTAGAATCATTCAACCTTTTGCTATTTAGACCATCAAATAATTTATTTATTTTATTTAGAAATTCAGCAGTGGCTAAAGCATCATTTTCAACATTACTAAATTTCCCAGCTTGTACCAAAGTTTTAATTGTAGATGAAAATGTATGACTAAAAATCTGTGTAGCTAAACTAACTGTCATTTTTTCAAACGTGTTAGGAAATATATGTTTTAAAGTAATTTTCGGAGTCATTCTAGTTATATTTTCAGAATCTATGGAAAAAGCACGTTTAATAATATTCCATGATACCATACCATCTGGAGTCTTTATATCATTTTTCATTATTGTATTTCGAAATGATTTTATTAAGTGTGGATAATCATAAATAGCACAAATCTTTTTATCATTGATATAAAAAAATGGATTTTGTTCTGTTACATTCAATTTTTTGTATGCACCTCTATTATTAGATCCTTGATCAGATGTTATTGCTTTTACATTTAAACCTATATCAATTGTAATATTAAGATATAATTTTACAAGATCTGATAAATCATTGCTATGTAATCCTGTACTCGTGGCCGAATAACCTAAAACGTATTTCCAATTTGAACACAAACCACGTATTTGAAATACGGCAACATATTTTGCCAAGGATTTGTCCCTTTTCAAACCTGTATCGGTAAACCCCTGAATTTCATCATAATGTAAATTATATTTTAATTTTCTTTCAATCATCATTTCGTCAAAAATAAAAACAGCTAATTTAGATTTATTTTCCATTTGTTGAACAACTTTTCTTAAATTTTGTATTATATTTTCGTTTACTCCTGGTTTTAAAAACTTTATAGGTGTCCAATTATTTAATGATGATTGTGCAGGTAATTTCATGTTTAGAGTATCTTTTAAATAATTGTAAGTTCGAGCAGATCTTAAATTGATATTTTGAGATAAATTTTTTTCGTCCTCGGTATAGCGTTGTTTTTTATTTAAAACCATATTACATAAAATTTTTGTATGTGAAGAAATATATTGCAAATTATTTATTTTATTTTTTAAAGACAATTTACTTGATTTTTTATTTATCAAGTTCTTATTTTTTTCACGCAACAAATCTTTTTTTAATTTCCTAATTTTAAATATAAGGTTATTTTTTTTTATTGATAAAGTTCTAATTTTAACTTTTTTTTCTTCTAATAATTTTTGATAAATCTTTTCTGTTTTTATTCTTTGAATACAATTATTACAAAATTCATCATTATTTGTACAACTTTGTAACTGTGAAATTTCGCTTTCGTGTAAAATAATTGGTTCTTTTTCATTTAAATCTATATTTTCCAAAATAAATTCAAAATTATTAATGTTGTCTTTGTTTTTATTTATGGAACTATAAGGGATAATGTTTTCAGTATCGTCGACTAATAAAAATTCATTAATGTTGTTTTCCGTAATCTTAAGTTCATTTATTTGTTTTAAATTTAATGTAGGTACTGCCTCCTTTTTTAAATATTTATTTCCTAAAAATTTCGGCTCAAAATGTCTACTGCACAATCTTGAATTTTTATTAATATTTTCAGTTTCTGTGACTGATTTCCATAAATTAAACATTTTGTCATCTTTAGGAAATCTAAAAAATTTTAATTTATTATTTTTTCTCTTCGTGATTCCACATGACCGAATCACACATTTATTACCCATTTGAAAATTATTTTTAAAAGGTTCTGCCATTCTAAAATTTTCTTTATTTAATTAAAAAAAAAACTGAAATAAATTTTCATACATAAATTTTGCTGCAATTCGCAATAAAAACCAATAACCAAATAAAAATGCTATGATATTATAAAGAAAAAATCTTAACAATAATTGTATTGTAATACATTACATATGCAAACATACGCAACATACGTGTTGTGAGTTGTGACGTTGCGTGTAATCGAAATTCTCAAATTCTCTTTTTCACGAAAAAAAAAATTCTCAAATTCTCTTTTTCATGTAATTTCAATTTCAATATAAAAAAGAAGTAAATAAAAATAAGAACTAATTTGAGAGGAGCTAGCTCAAGTTCAATTTTTCTTATATTGAGAATAAATTTGAATGTGTATATAAAATGGAGCTAGCGGTCCGAAATTTTAATTCAGATTTTGAAATTTAGCTGATATATGAATTTGTGTCTCTATAATACTTATTACTCTGTGGTAATACCCTAATACAAAAATTGATACATACCAATAATATGATCTGCAATGTTTATATATAATGTATCTGTCTTAAAATTTTGCATTGTTTTATTTCACGTTATTCCGAGTTTTTTTTAACATTTATCTTCTCATTCTCACTATAGTTTTTATTACTTAATAAATTAAAGACGCTCAAATTTAAGATAATTTTTCTATCTTTTTTGTCCACCACTTTTTTATAATCAATCACTCAGAAGTAAATTATTTGTACATATTCTAAAACATACTACAAAAATCAATATTTTTCTTCAGCCCATCTTATTTTTTTGTAATATACCATTCCCCGTATGATTGAAATAAATCACCATTTAACATGATGAGTAATTAATAAATGAGATAACTCTTATTTTTATCATATAATTCGGAAGCTCGAATTAAATAGAAAAATGCAATTATCTTGTTTTTCATACGCGAGTCTATATATACTTAAATATAGAACTAGCCCAACGAGCAACTTTTAATGGAACTTATTTCTTTTTCATTGAGTGCAAAAGCATTACAATCCGTAATATCTTTCAATTTTATACCAAGCTTCTAATTTGTATGAATGATATCTTTGTTCTGCGTCAGTAGCTCTTCTACTCATATACATGGCTGATATTATCAATGTTCGGAGCTCGTTTTCTTTATTTGTGTTAAACAGTGTTGCTTTTTAAATACTACTCTTTCTCAATCGACTTTCATAAATTTTGTCCTTTAAACCTTTAAACTATATTGTTCTAAAAATTTTTTGAGTAAATAATGAAAATCTTACAAATTTTCTCGTGTGGAAGCTGCAGCTCGGGTCATTGAGTAGATCCATATCTAGTTTTAAAGGATAACTACCAGTCCCATCCAGCTATGCCTTTAGTTGCATTAAATGTTTTTTTGAAACTGAAATGCATATCTGCAAACTTCGTTTGCACTTACCCCAAAACCTTTGGACTGAATTTTGGTGATATAAGATACCACCTTCATTAGATAGATAATATATTTATTAGTTCGTTTGGAACTATATAAACTTTTAATTTGTAATAGAAATTGTACTGTCCACAATGACCGGATTCAAAATATTTTTGTTCAATACTTGCAATTTTTTTATTGTATAGTGCACAAATTTTAATAAAGCACTTTTGAGGAATGCATGAATCGCTCCACAATATTAGTTTTTTACTCGATGGTTAAAATTGTTTGGATTAAATTGCCCCCTTAATTGATATGCAACAAAAAATCATAATTTATAATTTTTAAATATTTTGTACTTACATTATAATTTTCTTTTTGTGTAATTGCATTTTTATTGTTATACCTATTTAGCTATCCCCTGAAAATGACATAAATGGATGACAATCACAGTGATTACCGCTTAACAAAATGCTTTAAATTTTTTAGCGACAGTCTCCTATCGCGTATCCCTTTACATAATTCCACAGCTGTTATTTCCATATTTTCCCATAGGGTAAGGAGGGAAAGGAATATGAATGAAAACTTATTTTTAATTAAACATATGATTTATTATTGAAGTATTTCTGTTAAATTTATCAGTGCAATTAATATTGTAAATATAGTTATTTTAATTTTCCATAGGTCAAATATTAAAGAGCTTTTAAAAAAAATAAAAACTACGATAACATTAAACATTACTATTCTCCACAAAATTATAAATGACATATTGCATTAAACATAACTAAATAACATAATACATTCATTATCATTACCATAATTTTAAATTCATTATTTCATATTTTGAACCGAAATTTTTATATAATTAGGAATGGCATTAAAAATTAATTGACAGGCTAAATTTCATTTAAAACACAATTTTGAAATTTATTATATTTCTTAATTATACTTCACATGTACAATTTTTGCAAGTCTTCATTTAATCAGTATATAGAAAATAGATTTAGAGGTAATTTTAACATGAGAAAAGAGAAAGCAAAATTATTTAAATAATATTTAAATTTAATTATAAAAATATTGTAATAGCTTTTTCAATAATTTATCAGAATTAATAGAAAATAAAATAACAATTTTATTTTCATTTCAATCATAAATTTCTTTCTTTGGTTGGTAGATTTATCATCTACAAATTGTGGTTTTTTTTAAATCGTTTCGATGCTACTATGACGTTTTATAATCTAATTTTTCGTTTTTTCAATCATTATCAAGATATTTATGTTTCCACATTTCATCTATTTGTGATTCATTATCTGACTTGTTTTATTTTTTAATAGTTACATGCTAAAATTGTTCATTTATGCTAAGTTCCGTCTTTTTCTAGTGTAACAAAAGTAACTCAGATTTGAATGAAATTATATTAGTGTTTCTTCAAATAAAACAACTCAGCCTATTCTCTGCTATTGATAAGGTGGTACCATACAATGAATTTAATACATTTGTTTCTGCGTTCAATGCAATGTTCTAGTTATAGCATAAAGTAACTATTATCCGATTTCAAATTTGATATACAGGTTGATTATCAATGTATAATTGATGTCTGTAAAATATTTGGTTGATGGCTCGAATGGCTCCATCAAAAATTCTCTCGAGACATTATCTTCACAGGGTTCATGGAAAACTAATATATGTCCAGTTTAATTTCTTAAGTATATCTGATTGTAATTATTAGCGAATTTCATTAATATTTGGTATACAAATTTCCGATTTACAAAAAATTTCCGATTTACATTTCATCAATTTTAGAGTAGTCCTTGTTTCTGCTTTGAATGTAATATGGGAAAGAGGTTTGAAAAGGTTGGTGCTTGTTAAATTTGGGCTTAGCAGATTCAGTGCATCTATACTTAATTTTCCGAATAATAGACCAAATTTATTTATACATCTTTATTACATTTTCAACACATGCTTTTCGGAGAAGCTTAATCATATTGCTACAACATTTTTAATGTAGACTCATTCATATAAAAAAGAACTTGCTATGATAGATATTAGTTAATCAATCGTATAAGATATCTAAGTGATATATTAATATCGACGTGATTCTATATGTGAGTTTGGCTCACTAATGTAATTCGGTTCTTTTAAAGTACTCTTCTATGATTAAAGTATTTATTTATACCCAAACCCAACCAGCTAAAATAAATTAAATATTGATGAACAGAAAGATTTTTTGGAAGAAAGTTGTTATTTTTCTTATTGGATATTTTCATATTTCATCAAGAAGATATAAATATTAAATATAAAATATTTCATTTTTATTCTGGAACAATCATTACTGAAATAGTTAATTAATTTTTACAAGGACAATTCATAGAATACACATGGAACATTGTTAGTAAGAAATTATAGAAGGATATTAATACCAGTGAAGACAAATAGGTGTAAGCATCAATTGTTTTAAGTGTAGATTTTCTATTGATATATAATGCTGTTATGATAATCTTAGATTTTTCGAAATCTAATAATTTAATTTACAAAAGAAATTTGTTTTTACCAAACTTTTACTATGAATAATCAAAACCAGAATTTAATAAAAATACAAATTATTCCCTACATCAATCTTATTTACACTTATTGTTCTCAAATAAATTTAAATTCTATATTACAAACACTAAATAGAGCTGCAAACAATTTACATACTAAATTTTGTAATATTTAAAAAATTAACAAAAAATAGTTTATTTTTTAAAAAGTTTTTGTAAAACAGAAATCTCAAGAGAAATTTTCAATCTCCAAAAGTAGAATTAACATTTTTTTATTATTTTGATTAAATATATAGTACTTTATTCTGTAAAATTCAGAATATGCTGGAATAAGCATAAAATTATTCTTGGCATAACAACTCTCTATTTTATTATGATTATGAATATTATATCCTTTTTCTGCTTCCCTACACGCTTTTTTATAACAACGACAATAATAATAATAACAATACCAACCTGATTTATACAATGTAGCGTGACTTTACACACAAAAATGTATAAAAGTCAGAAAACCATGAAGAAAACATTATCGATAATAAACACAAAGAAAGAAGAAAAACTTGAAAAACAATCCCCGAAAAAAAAAACAGATGTTATGGAAGAAAATGTAAAATTCATGAACTGCGATTTTTGTTTCTTGAAGAAAAATAAATCCATGTTATTAAATATATATATACAACATTATATACAAATATGTTTGCAAATTTATTTATTCGAATTCTTGAAAACACTCAATTCGATGTGTCCCCACGTTAAACATCAGCAAATCATGGCTCCAAATATGAAAACTTCCAAAAATAAACTACTATTATACAAAATTTAAGTATCATGCTCAATTGATTTTAAAATATATTACATTCTAACATAATTTAATAAATTCATACTTGTTTTAATTTTATTATGTACTTAGTTGGTTAAAGTTCTTTAAAAATTATTATATACTTAAAGATTAAAGTTAAGAATCAGGAGCACAATTTTCAAAATTTATTAAAATAAACTACTTTTAATTAAATGTCATTAAATTAAAGTGACTACTTTTGTATAACTCTAATCAGAGATATGAGCATATGAGCCTATTAAAATTTAGAATGTACTTAGCACATACTCTTCCATTATTCTAATGACTTGTTGTAAAATTTTTGGTGGTAAAATAGTATATAAAAATAGAATCTTCAAAGTTATGGGTAAATGTAAAATTTTCAACCTGATATTTTTTTGGTTTTGCTTTAATTTTACCATTAAAATTTCTTAAACATATTTGTACCTTATTCAGGTTTATATATCCGCTCTTATAGAAAATTATCTAATAAATGTTATATAGGAATGATTAAAAAAATTAATATTCAAGGCAGTAAACTAATAGAGTTTTATGGTTATGCTATTAAAGTAAGTTATCTGTTGCCTATACTTTAAAAAAAGTAAACTCTCATTCTAAAAATAAAAAGCTGCTAACTAGGGGGAGCAGATAACTCATAGTATGTTGTTTAACAGCGATTTATGTCCAAAAGTTTTTTGTAATTAACATTATCTTTGTAACAAACAGTGGTTTCTTCAAAAATTGCTCATCTTTATTATTTATTGATTTAATTTTATATTTTTATTTTTTTAATAATAAATAATATTATTAAAATAACTATAATAAGTATAAATATGCGTAATCACGAATCCAACCTGTGTACAAAATTTCATTGAAATTGGATAATATTTACCATATGTTCTAGAATCTAGAACATATGAAATATTAATCGGAAATTTTAGCATGGACCCCCTAGAGCTACTAACGTCTACCTTAGTCTACACATGCGTAATCACGAATCCAACCTGTGTACAAAATTTCATTGAAATTGAATAATATTTACCATATGTTCTAGAACATATAAAATATTAATCGGAAATTTTAGCATGGACCCCCTCAGGCTACTAACTTCTACCTTAGTCTACACATGCGTAATCACGAATCCAACCTGTGTACAAAATTTCATTGTAATTGAATAATATTTACCATATGTTCTAGAACATATGAAATATTAATCGGAAATTTAAGCATGGACCCCCTCAGGCTACTAACTTGTACCTTAGTCTACACATGCGTAATCACGAATCCAACCTGTGTACAAAATTTCATTGTAATTGAATAATATTTACCATATGTTCTAGAACATATGAAATATTAATCGGAAATTTTAGCATGGACCCCCTCAGGCTACTAACTTCTACCTTAGTCTACACATGCGTAATCACGAATCCAACCTGTGTACAAAATTTCATTGAAATTGAATAATATTTACCATATGTTCTAGAACATATGAAATATTAATCGGAAATTTTAGCATGGACCCCCTCAGGCTACTAACTTCTACCTTAGTCTACACATGCGTAATCACGAATCCAACCTGTGTACAAAATTTCATTGTAATTGAATAATATTTACCATATGTTCTAGAACATATGAAATATTAATCGGAAATTTAAGCATGGACCCCCTCAGGCTACTAACTTCTACCTTAGTCTACACATGCGTAATCACGAATCCAACCTGTGTACAAAATTTCATTGAAATTGAATAATATTTACCATATGTTCTAGAACATATGAAATATTAATCGGAAATTTTAGCATGGACCCCCTGAAGGTATTAACTTCTATCATGGCCAACACATGCATAATCAGAAGGTCTACCTTTCTACCAAATTTCATTAAAATGAGATAATAATTACATGCTATAAAACACGTAATTATATAAAATTCGGAAACTAAAACTGTTTTCTAGGAACCCCCTGAAGGTCTCCAAATTTCAGGAGAGCCAACTAGATCACAAAATTAGCCTATATATAAAATATCTTTGAAATCGGTTAACAATTACTATATGCTGTAGAACATATGAAAAAAAAAATTAAAAATTAAATCGGAAATTTAACATGGACCCCCTAATCCTACTAACCTGTAATTTGGTCAACCTATGCAGAATCATGAACTAAACCTGTGTACCAAATTTCATTGAAATCGGATAATAATTACAAGCTGTAGAGCATAAAGAAAATATTCTTCGGAAACTAAGTTGCTCATATATTAGTTTCCCATGAACGTACTGTACCTACCAACTACAAATTTGTGTAGTATCAAATAGATAACTAAATGAAACTGTGTGTTCAATATCATTGAAATTGGGTGAAAGGTACTGTAGATATAGATAGTTGAACTTATGAAAAGTAATTACGGATTTTTACATGGACCCACTGAAGTATTGACTTCAAATTTTACAGACACTAAGTACATACGGAAACTATCATATGTACCAAAATTTATGCTAATTAGATAAAAATTACTATATGCTCTAGAGTATACGAAAATTTAATCGGAAATTTTACCATGGACCCCCTGAAGTTACAGACCTGTATCTTGGTAGGCTTGTGGACAATCATGATACCAACCTATGTTTTAAATTTCATCCAAATCTGAGACATGAAATTTTTTTTTACATTTTCCCGTAGAACAAAAACACGTAGGTTCCCACATAAATGGGGAAATCTAACATGGTCCCACTGAAAGGATCAATCTCATCTTGTACCGGCATCTGCGCGAAGTCTGTTAGAGCCTGTGTGCCAAATTTCATTAAAATCGGACAAGCGGTTCTAGGAGATGTTGCTGCGCACATAAAAAGCGTACGTATACGCGTACGCGTTCTCCGGACACTTTTTTTTTTTTGCATTTTCGGACTCCCCGACCTCGGAAACGCCTAGAAAAAAATTTTGAGCGAACTTTTTTTTTTTACCATCCAACCCATCACCAGACTTCATAGTATTTCATACTATTCGTAAAATGATAACTTAAAGATGGTATCTTTCTGTTTTTACAGGAAAAGCTTTAAAGCGTTATAGGAAAAGCTTTGAAACACGCATTAATATAAGTTAATAATGTAATTTTAGTGGTAAATATTTTTAAATACCTAGGAAAATACAATGTTTTTTCAGTGTAAAATATCACTACAAAGATCGAATAACTATAAATAAAAAATTATGATGTCCAGATTATCAGTGCAAGAATCTGGGTAGATTTATTGCGTATTGTTGCCTTATCGAAAGCAATGGCTCAGATGCTTATATCAGAGATTTTTGTTTACGAAAAAATGAAGAAGATTTGTAGGATTTGGACAATGTTTTTGTTCAAATGTGAGAATGGGCTGCCCTCGTTTGGTTTGGCGGATCTTTGTTTACTATACCAATATTCATATTTTTCAACAGGTCGAGAATATTTTCCTCCTGGTATAATGTACAAGGTTTTGTTACCAAGGATTGTGGGATCTGATTTGATATACAGACTTCCATAAAGTCTGTGTATTATTATAGAAATCATTACTACTATATTCACAACTACAATATAGGTACCACAGAGCAATAAGTAAGCAGCGTACGAACAAACGCTCACGAATAGAGGTATTACTAAGATATTGTTGAACAAGCTTGCTAAGAAATGGTTCAAGAACTTCGGTAGTTGGGGGGGGGGTATATATAAAAGCTCCCATACTGAATATAATAATCTGCATTTCCATTGCAAAAACCGAACAGGTTTTCATGGCAAGGTAATATACTTAACCATGAAAATTTTATATGTATCTATTATTTATCTCATAATTTTTTGGAAAATCCGATAATTATAACAAAAAGAAATTCACTAAATGCAAAATCACTTTTGCTTATGGTTGTCATTTTATGTTCGCCCTATACAAATTGCCGTATTTTTTAGCCAATATCCATGGAAAAAAATAATTCTGCCTAAAGTAAAAAAAGACACGCTACATTATTACACTCATCTATAGGCTTCAGAAGTTAAGTTATAATATACCACCTTAGTTTCCATTTAATGTTTTGGAGAGTATATTGAAAAATAAACAAATAATTATTAAAAATCGATCTTTTTGTCGTCGATTAATCGTTGAATCGATTCTCATAGTAAACTTCATATTAACTTAAGACGTCATTTAAAAATGAACAAAAGCTTAAAAAATCTGAAAACTGTACTATCAAAAAGCGTATATAGGAAGAGCTCAAAACATGTACACAACTTTTTGTATGGATGCAAATTTGGAAAATAAATCCCACAAGAATGAGATCTTATTTTCATACTTATTCTTCCTTAAAAACAAAAAACATTTGGATGCACAGCACACGTACTCGAGTATATAATACAATAAGTTCTTTCTGGTTTTATTTCAGTATGTATATTTAAAAAGGTTTAGACTTGAGCTTTGTGATATTTAATCTTCAAATCTTGAGATTAAACTTTTATAAGACCTTTGTTTAATTTCTACACATATACATTTTGGTACGTAAATTTTGTTGTATTAAATACTAAAAGCGTGTAAACCATAAATAGGGATACACGCTTCAAATATGGGCATTCTTTACATATATATGTTTAAAATCCCAGTTAAAATGTGACTAACGAATTTTAGTTCGAAATTAAATCATGAAGTGTCATTATAATTTTATATTGGCCCTATTATAAGCATATTCGTAAATTTTTAATTATAATTATTTTATGTAATTTGTAATTAAATTTTCGCACAACTTTTAAGAATATTTAAATTATTTAAAACTTTTCCCATAACAAAGTAACAACGTAAATATACAAAGGCGAAAGAAATTTTACAGGAAATTCCAAAACAAAATATTTGATACGACTGAAAACTTCTTCATGTAAACAAACATAATTTATTTAATCCTTCCGGTTCGGAGTATATAAAGCATCTTTTACAAATAAAGACAATATTATTTTTGGAATGCATTCAATCTGACTGACAACAAAACTTGCACAAAGTTCATGAATTCTTCAACTTACAAAAAATTTGTAAAATTTTATTTTGTTGTAAAGACGTTGTACATAGAGAAATTCAACATGTAATACATTATTCATCACATATTTAATTATGTTAAGAAAAAATTGCACCCTAAAATTTTTGTAGTAGATATATTTTTGAAGTTACTGAAATTGCTATTTATGTCTTATGTCATTCTCAAGGTTTTTTGCAATAGGGATGATACAATTTAAAAATTAAGAAGTACAAATAAATTATTCAGTGAGACACAATTTTTTTTTATTTTTTTTTTGAAAGGTTACATTATGCCATTATGTATGGAAAGTAACATCATTCAAATACCACCACGACTTCTTAGTACTGCATTCTGTCAACCCAATTTTCCATCACTTTTTCACATAAATTTGGCTGTATTTCATCAATATCAATTGTTGTTGGATTATCAGCATAAACTTGTGACTTAACATATCCTCAAAGAAAGAAATCACAGGGTGGTTAACCACAAACTATGGGAGGATATATGGACCATTTCTTGTGATAATTAAATCACCAAATTTTGTTTTCAATAAGCTGATTGTTAAGGTGACTGTGTGGCAGGTAACACCGTCTTATTGAAACCACATATACTCCAGATTATTCTCAACAACAGCAAGAAAAAAAATCATTTAATATTGTTCTGTATTGTTCTTCATTGACTGTTACTCTTCGACCATTTTCTTCAAAGAAATATAGACCAATCACTCCACCAGCAGTGGAACCGATAAATTTGGATTTTCTCTCACACTTCCTGCTACCAAATCAATACACTCTTGTGTGTTCTTTGTCGTAATGGTCCTCATGTATCGTAAAGAAAATTCATTTTCAAATTTATCTACAATACGACGAATAGTGATCAACTGAATAATGTCGTCCATAAATTCTTCTTAAATTTCTTTCAGTATTCACAAATGAGCACTCATTTCGATAAAATAATATAATAATTTCTAAACTTTGTTGAAGCGTGTATCACCTACTGAACACAAATAACACAAGAAATATCAAAACATAATACGCAATGTTGCCATTACAACCATTTTAAATTGTATAATTCCTATCCCTAGTACAAATATTTAAGAATTTACTCAAACAATTTATTATATTCATTACGAAAAATATTGCCAACTCTAATCACAGCAAACTTAGATCGTTAAATATCAACATTTTATATTAAATAATTGTATATATTTGGCAAAAATCATTATATGTTTCAATGACAATGTAGGTGTAAATATTTTCCAACAATTCCTGAAGGACTTATTCTTCTTTACAGATCAGAGTTATTATTTTTAGAAGATATTTTCTTTTGTATATTCGTTTCATAAGGCAATTCTTTTTAGATATCCTTCAAACCTGATAGGCTTTTACGAAGTGTAATTAACAAATTTCATTGTTTTATTCCTTCTTATTTGTATTATTTGGAGAGAGAAAAAACTAAATTTATACTATGTCATCTACAATATTGAGAAGACGGGTTTGTAATTAATGAAAAGTATCCCTTTTTAGTGAAAATTCCATTCTGTGTAATTAATAGTTTGTAGTACCATACACAAAAATAGTTTGTAACATGACATTTATAATTTTTTATATTAAAATTGTCATATATGTTGGATATATTATTTAAGAAAATTATTTTAATACAATTCTTTATCTTCAAAATTTTTGACGGATTCAAGGATATTATATAATTTATTTTATTACTTATTAAAAAGCATACTATTCTTATTATTTTTAGAAAATGTAAAATGTACTTTAAAATACATATAGTAATTTTAGCAGACTGCATTTATTGAAAATATTAATATTTTTTTTCAACATAAATTTTAAAATTATCCTTCGAAAAATTGAACAATTTAGTTTTTAAAATAAATTTTTTACATTTATAAAAATTCTTCGAAATAACCTTGTTTTAATTAAATTCTTAAAAATTTATTTTCTATAAGTTTCCATTAAGAATTTAATATTAAATTAGTAATGTAAATTGAAACGGAATTTAAATTAAACATTTTGTTTAACCCTAGATTTATAATAATATCAATGCAACTGAACTAAAAACCGAAGCAAGCTGACATCATTTTTTACTTACAGCGTTATTTATAGTTTTTATTTACAGCGAAAAATTCGAGAAATTTTGTAAATTGTTTTTAAAAAGATATAAATTTTTAAGATAGTATAAAATAATAAAATATTAATTTAATAAATTCACTTTTTAACATATTTATTTATATTTGCAACATAAATTCACTTTGACATTTTTTTTTTTAATATTTTAACATTTTACAGCTTTATGATCGTAAAAATTTAAAGTTGGGCAAGTTTATTGTATTAAAATTCAAATTTGCTATGTTGCTGACTTTGGCATTGTGAATGGAAATACTATTTTCATATAGTTTAACTTTGTAATTTTACGTTCAGTTGCGTTAACTAGTTAACTTTGTAACGAATCCAACATGATGTTATTGTATTTTTATATATAAAACTGTTGTGCATCCTTTCTTAGTTTACGCTGTTAATAAATACCAAATTAATAAAAATGTGTGCCGCTGGATAGACTTTAATATTTAATAATAAGTATCGTATTTTAACAACTTTTCAAAACGAAGAATTTAAATAATGATGGCAACTAAAAATGTCAACAGAATATAATTTTGATAAAATCATTTTTGAATGATGTTTGTTTTACAGGTGCAGATGCAGATATAGATATTGTGTATAACACTATGTAGATCTAAAATATAATACGTAACTTTGAATATAACATCCAAGGATCCAAGCAATTAGTAATATTTCTGATTCGAAATTATTGGTCAATTTCTAATGCCATTCATATTATATAATGACATTTTAATGAATTCTGCCATATTTTTGGTTAATATGAAAAAAATTATATAAAAAATATATAAAATCATATTAAAATAGAAATTAAATGTTAAGACACACATTAAAAGCCTAATTTTATGTTAATTTTTTTTTTACATTTTTTGGAAAGCTAATAATTTAATTTGCAATGTTTATTTTACTTCAACATAAAATACACAAATTTAATATATAAAATGAAGATAATATGAAAATACAATTAATTTAAATATATATTCTTTTGGTACATTAATTTTACAACTTTTTCAAGTATAAAAAAAGGAAAATAAAAAGCCCCAAAATAACAAAAGTAATAACAGTCCCAGTCAAAAATTTTAACCATTTTTATTAACAACAACAAAACCTTTTTTGTTTCATTACATAATTTTATTAAAAAAAAACTCTACAGTTCTTGTTTCTGCAACATAATACAATTTATATAATACAATTAGTCCACTGTTAAATTTTTCCATCGAATGTAAAGTTAACAATTTAATGGACCGCTGCTAAACTTATACTTATAAAAGAAACAATAGAGTCTTCATTTATTTTATATTACTAACACAAAAACGGAATGTATAAAACAGTTATTCAAAATTATGTATCCCCAATTGAACTGAAAAATTAAATTACAATCAAGGAAGGTATTTCTGAGATATATAATAATTTCTCATATTTATTTTTTTTAGTTTGGTTTTGTTCTAAATAAATCCATGCAATTATTACAGCTCGTCGTAATGCTGCTGTTGGACATACGAAGCGGCGCGGAGTTAACTTATTATGATATATGAGTTTGTTTGAAAATTTAATAAAGTATGACGATAACAACAACAACCATAAGAAAATGTTAGATTTTTTTTTATACAGGGTGTACCGATATGTGTAGCCTCAAAAAAATAATGCATATTTATTGGTTGATATTATGATAAAAATTACAATACAGACATTTTTGTCAAAAGATCGTCACATAATGGCAGACATTATGACATTTTTTAAATTTTATTTTATTTTTATTCAATTAGGGCCGAATTTATTAACCACATTCTTACACAAAACTTAAGTAAGCACTTGGGTATAAGTATTCAAATTATATCATATTTGTTTATCATTGAGGTTATGTTTATATTTTGTTACAAGAAAAACAAAACATCAAAAAAGGTACAAAGCTGGTAAGTGTACTAATCGTTAGCACCGTCTTCATAAATGTCACATAATTTGTATTTTTCAGATAATTTAATAAGCGTAAAAAATATGTTCATTTTCGTAATTTTTCGGCACATTATCGTTTCAAATATTTCAAAACTACTCAAAATTACTCTAAAATGTTATACAAAAAAAGGAAAATTAGACTTTAAGTATAATTTAAATCTATAATTACGATATTTCTAAGTGTTTACCTATATGTAATCCTAAATTTTCGTATATTTCTATCAATTCTGCAAAATAGCATATATCATAGACACCCGGTATATTTTATATTATATCTGGTATATTTTATTGTGTAAATTATAAAATTATTTTATCTTTTAGCAAATTTATTCAAAGAACAATGGTTTAATCGTATACTGTGCCCACCCTTGTTGTTGTTGGTTCTCTAAGGTCTAGAGTTTTATTCATACTTTATTTTCATATTTCTGAAACAATAAAATTTATGTTGAATAGAAAATTAATTTAATTCCCAGTTTTAAGTTTTAATTCCTAACAATTTTTAATAGTTAAATAGTTAAATTCGATATTTCCTAAATATAGAATATTTTCTACTCCACCCCATCGTTCACATTTTTCCATTTAAACACTTAATCTCCATATAAAAAACCCTATAAAATTTTTAAAAAAATCTATAATTTATCTTTTCTGACAATGTAGAATTAAATCTTTGAAGTCAAAACAATATTCTAAAATGAAGACCCAATATAGTTGCTATATGTTGTATTTCACCATTTTACCCTACCACATTATATTTGCTGGTCCAATGATTTAGCTAAACAAACATATGTACATATAAAAATATAATCTTACTTTCGATTAAAGTCGCAAAACCAAGAACATAAATTTAACCTGAAAACTATTTTCTTAGAACAGAATTTTGGTTGTAGTAAAAAACATCCTGATTTCATCCAAGAGATTCGAGATTCTCTTCATGTTATCAATTTAAATCGAAAATTAAAAGATAAATTTTTTGGCTTACTTTACGATTTTTTTATTGTGTTAATGACTAACATGTGGAAGGTAAAATTTATGTTGTTTGAAAGGGTTACTAATTAGGCTAAATGATAAGCATTGTATATTTTCGAAAGATTTATATAATCTTTCTATTAACTATCAATTAATAAATTTTGTATTACATATTTAAAACTACAATATTGTTTAGGATATTGATACATTTCTTGTATTTTTCCTTTAAAATTTTCTCAGTTTTGAAATCACAATTACAGATTCTAAACATTTATTAATGGTATGTTACTCACTTAAAGCTGAGCGAGCAACAACAACGATTCGGTAAACAAATTAACCTGTGACCTAATGTACAACAGCAGAGCGCTCCACTTCCGCTATGCCATTCCCGATGGTTCGTAAAGTTTAATTTATACTTAATAGTTATATTTTCCCAGAATTTAAAAGTATTTAAATTAATAAACTATTGCAATTTATTTAAAGATTTATTGGGGGAAAAATCATACGTTCATTTAGCATTTAAAAATCGTTTTTCTTACAACTCTTTAATTTTACCAAATTTAATTAAATTTTAAGTATTTTTACAAGTCAGTGAATCCTTGTTAGAACAAATCTTCCTTTACAAAAACGAAATATTCATAAATTTTGTTTGTAACCTTCATTAAATCTATCTTATCATCAAATATTTATACAAATTAATAATCCAAAGTAAAAGAAACTCTCAACTTCTGAATAAAAGAAGAAAAATTTCTATCAGTTTCCTATTGTCTTATTGTAATTTTGTGTATTTTGTATCTCTGTTTTTTATCTATGGTAAAAATGAAAACATTACTGAACTTCAAACAAAATTTTATATTCGAATATGAAGCTAAGTTTTGGTTTTGTTTATAAAGTAGCAAAAATGATCTGATTATCACATTTTATAAAGAATAAATAATGAAATATGAATATAATTTAAAAATATATTTTAAATAAACGATTTAAAAAATGGACTTTCTAAATATTAGTTACATTTATATAATAAAAATAAAAAATATCAAGAATCTCCAATCTACTTAACTTTATTTTCTTAAATAATTAAAGATACAATTTATAAGTCTTATATAATAAATATGAGAAAATTTTGTTGAAATCTTTCTAGTGTATAGTTATTAATGTTATTATTAATAAATACAAAATGATGACTCAGTAAGGACATAAATTTCTATCCATTCATATATTTAATTCTATTCAGTAGCTTCAGGAGAGCATTCTAAAAATAAATAAGAAAAATACAATTTTATTTTCGGTAAGCAGAAAAATCCTTATAAACTTATATAATTTAACTATCGATAAAATAAATTTGATTTCAGTCTTTCCTTGAGTAAAAGTTATGAAACTAAATTATTCAAGACACGAAAAGCCCATAATATGTCATTGTATGATTTTCAGTAATTTATTGCTTATTTCTAGTATTTATATTTTGAGTCTATTTCGATCTTCTAGAGATCTAAAGGTTGAAATCTGTGGTTATTTTTATCACCTGGTTTCAAAATTAAATTTGAACAGGTTATAAAATGATCATTTTAATTCTCTAATATTGGCTTTAAAAATATAAATTATACAATTTTTTTTACCGTGAAATCGTAATTATTAAATGTTAATAATTCTAGTAATAATTAATTATTTTGTTGTAATTATTTTATTAGCATTATTTGAATTTG
Organism: Rhamphomyia laevipes; assembly: GCA_963920725.1. Taxonomy (NCBI): domain Eukaryota; kingdom Metazoa; phylum Arthropoda; class Insecta; order Diptera; family Empididae; genus Rhamphomyia; species Rhamphomyia laevipes. Next base: position 24,345,116 of record OY987259.1, on the reverse strand, counting down.
ATTTCACGCGAAAAAGTTTAAGTTTATTTATTTAAATCAATTAAAAAAATTTGTATATAACTTTAGCAATACTCAACGCATTTTTAAAGGATTTAAATAGAATATTTTTAAATTGTTAATGTTTTTAATCGAATATTTTTAAGTTTAGGTGGTCGGAAGATTATAAAACGAATTTCAGTTCAAGCGTTAGCTTACACCTTACAGTTCAAATAATTATTTCATTAATCTATTTTGCATTGTTATCTATAATTCTTATTAAAAATTGAATTGAAAATATTTACTTGATTCAAGAAAAATGATTTTTCTTGTGATATAAAGTAATGATTTTTCACAAAATCATTGTTTGTGAACAGTTTTAGTTGTTCTTGTGGAAAATGCGTCAAATTATTTATGGATTTATGGTTACAAGACAAATAAATATAATAATAAAATCGCGCTAATGCGGAACAACGACATTTTCTCATTGATTTCAGAGATTAAACATTTTTTTTTATAATACCGAAAATATGTAATCAATGTTTTTTGCTGTCATAACGTACATGGTAAGAATTGTGATTGATTACAAAAACTGACTTGCAAATTGGTGTATTTTTCTGTAAATAAAATTAATTTTTTTTGTGATGATATTGCTATGTTTAACAACGAAAGATTTTTATTATGTTAAGCTATTTATGAAAATAATATAATGTGATATGATATAAGTACAAAATAATATTGAAAGAATCTTTAAAATAATTTTAAATAAATATTTGAATTTGGATAAATAAAATTATATAGATCATAAAGTAACTTTTTTACTATTCTCGGATTCACGATGACCAACTGAGATATTTTCCACTGGAAACTCCAGCTTTTAAAGCTCATCTCTAATCTCCATGTTATGTGGAATTTTTCCAAATTTTTAGGAAAAACCATCGATTTTACATAATCGTTCATTTTGTTAACAGTATAAAATAACATTAGAAGTTTTATTTTGTATATGACACAAAACTTTTTTTTTTATTTGAAAGTTTACATTATGCCATTATGTATGGAAAATAATATCATTCAAATGACCACCACGACTTCTCCCTACGTACTGCATTCTGACAACCCAATTTTCCATCACTTTTTCACATAAATTTGGCTGTATAACCCCAAAGAAGGTGTTAAAACACAAACTGGGAGGATAATTAACTGGACTATATTTCTTGAGATAATTTCATCATCAAATTTTGTTTTCAATAATTCGATTGTTAAGGTGGCTGTGTAGCAGGTGACACCGTCTTGTTGAAACTATATTTCCTCCAGATTATTTTCAACAACAGCAGGAAAAAAAAAATCATTTAACATTGTTATGTATCGTTCTCCATTGACTGTTACTCTTCGATCTTTTTCTGCAAAGAAATATGGACCAATCAATCCACCAGCATAAATTGCACGCCACACAGTGACTTTATCTGGATATAATGGTGTGTGTAGAGATTTGTGTTGATTTTCATTATTCTAAATTCTGCAATTCTGTTGGTATACATAACCATTTAACCAAAAATGACCATCATCACTTTAAACACCTAATCGACCCAGCTTAAATAAATTACTGAGAATAAAAAATAATAAAAATTCGAAAATTATACGTAATCAGTTTTCAATGTTGTAATACATTCGACTTTATTGTTTTATAAATGTAATTATAAAATATAAAGTTATGGACTTTTACAAAACAAACACTTTAAGAGGCTTAAAATTTGATTATAGAAAGTATATTTTACCTTCTTAAGCTTCTTATTTCGACCCTTAAATAAAAGCATGTCCAAAAGTATATTTACAAAATTAATTTTTTTTTATAATTTTGTCTGAAAATATAAGTTATTTTTTGTTATTAATAAAAGTGTAAGTGTAACTAAACTTTTTAGTAATTTATTTTAACATAATTCCCCACTAAAAATAATCAATACAATTTATCACTGAATTCATATAGGATAGCACCATAAAATAATAATTTAAATTTGTCATCTGTTTTAAAATTTTATTCTCTTCTTTTCATCTTTCTAGCGACATTTTAGATTGTAAGTTACAATCAAGATCTGGTAACGTTCATAATATTCTCCATTAAAAAACGACCGTTAGCTTATATTTTCAATTAATACAAAAAAAATGTGTTGATTTATTTCTATTAATAGGAAATATGATAACAATATTCACACTTTTAAAAAATTTTGAAAATACAAATTATAAATAAATTATATATAAATATATAAATAAATTTAATAATTTTTTTCAAAAAATCATTTTTTCAAATTTGGAATCATAATTTTTATTAAAATCAAATTACATTTTTGAAAAAAATTTCGGTGCACTAGAAAAACGTGGAATTCCTCAAAAATGCTACTGCTATCAATTCAAATTTATCAACGACATCAAAAACGTAAAAAAAAAATATATTTGATCGAAATCGATATTTTAAGTTAAACCCTGTTGAAATATTCATAATTAAATTATTATAACTAATATTCAAAAAAAAAAATATTTTTAAGAAATTTCATTTTGCTAAATAATTTTGTTCATTTCAGAAGAAAAATTTTTTCCAACTCTCGTAGCTAAGTATCGTTTTTTTGTCAGCTTGGGGTGTGTGAATAAATCTTGGAAATGGTGGTACAAGTTACAAGTATACAATTAGTGAAATAAAACAAAGCGAAAAAGTTAATTGGCTATTTCTAGCGTATATGCATAGCAACCACATAAAAACACCAACTGTTCTCGGGTACACAGATTATGGTAATAAATTTCAAAATTGTTTGATACAAATTGGTACAAATTATGGTATAATTAAACGTAAAAGAGTAACCTAATTATAGGTTTTTCAGAATGTTATTATAGACCTTTTCCATAAAGACGTACCTCCATAAAGACGTAGACGTATCTTATCTACAACCCGTTCTATTTGAGATGGGTGATAAATTATTTAAATAATTATTAATTTCCAAAATTTCTCATAAAATCGAGAATATTTTAGGTGTTCTTCTAACTTATACGTTCAATGGACTATGTTGAGGCTTTTGGTATTTTAATTTTACCCCGTCATCTGCATCCTATCCGTGGGAGCTCAGATTGCAAAAACTAAAAAAATGCCTTCTTCAGAATATTATTAAGACCTTCTCTATAAAAACCAACCCTATGTCTATAACTTACTTGCAGATATCATAAAATAATATCATGATCTAGGCTAGGTACTTTCAAATTCGTTATTTACCATTATTTTATTTATAAAATGCATTAATAAAAGTTATAAAAAATAATTTATATAATTGGTTTTGGTAACTTTTCGTAAAAGGAAATTACATTTTTAATGAATTCTAATAATAAATAATATTAGAAAATGTAATAATACCTACCACATGTGAATTATTATAGACATTCAAAAGTTTTATATTGATAATAACTACTTGTTACTTATATAAAGTAAACAATATCTGCAAAGATAAATTTCTGACAATTTAAATTTAACGAAAAAATTCTAGTAATTTCATTTAATAAATTATAAATTAATCGTTATAATTTTTTTTAATAATAATATTCTACTTCTTAAATTAAATAGGTACTACTCCTCCAAATTTAAGACCCTAAAAAACTCAATAAAATTCTATTTCAAATATTTGAAAAACTTTTGGATTTTAGTATAGAGATTCCTTCCAAATTTTTCAATATTTATTTTTTTATTTAAAAAGTTTCAAAAACTCTCATTAATTTTAGTCAAACAAGAAAAATTGTATGATCGTTTTACTTTGTTAATCCTTTAATTTTTGTATTCGGCTTCCTTTTGTTGTGAAAGTTTTCGTAATTATTTGATGTGTTTGTATAATTGTGTGTAACAAGCTAAAATATTTATATTAAGGGCTGTTTTCAATCTCATTAACTAGACATGTGGTTTTTATACATACGGTAATAAGTTAATACTTCGTTCCTTTCCTACTGTTTTAATTATATTGTAAAAATTTCATATTTGTCATAAAATTTGTAGAAGGATATAATTTTGACTATTACAAATATGACTAGGATATGGATTAATTTATAATGACGAAAATTTAAAATCATATTCATTGTCATTCCTGTTCTCATTATATTACGGGTAAAATATGCTTTATTTCGAATTTAACTATACAAAAATCAATATTATTGAATTGGGGATCGATTTCCTTTAATTTAGGATCTTTAATAGTTCATTTTTACCTAATACATTAATAGTATAATGATTAAACCAACAAAAGAATTAATACATCAACATTTCATTACAATTTTATGATATTAAAAAAGCTGCTAATTAGACGTACCAAGCAGATAACTCGTAGTTAGTTTTTAAACCGTGATTTGTATGCAACAGCATTTAGTAATTAACAGTATGTTTGTAACAAACACACTTAATTAAAAATTTCACATAGTTTAACACACCTTTAATGTATTCTAAATTGTGATAGGCACCAAATAAATTACAAAAACGCTTGGAAAGAACGTATCTTCCGAAGTTATTAATGATTTTGGCAAGAAAATTATCTTTATCGATGACGGTCATTTTTGGTATATAAAAAACACAAAATTGTCGTTGTGGATTTTGGAATGGAAGAAGGTATCATGATGCAATGTGGTTACAACGAAACGGCACAACATGTCATATTCCTGATAAAAGAATCATAACATTATGTAATTTAAAATTTTCCAGAGGAATTTACTTACGATTTAAAATTCATTAAGCTTGTAAATGTGTAAAATTAAATATAGTTTGTTATTGGCAAAATGTTATCAATGAATTTATTAAGTTTATCATATTTATACATTAAAACTAAACGTAATTCTTAATGGCATTAAAGTCAATATTAATTTTAAAGAATTAAATCTCAAAAGAAGTTTACCTAGACAAATCTTTGTGACCTACAAAATTGTGAAAACTAAAAAATAATTAAATTAATTGGCACCACTCCAATGATTCATAACTATATAATATGTTTACAGTACAAACTCAAAGTCGTTATTGATGAATTTATAATATCATTTATTCTAAAAAGGGATAAAAAAAAGGATTTTTTATTTCCTTTATTTTTGCTCTTTAAAATACATCCAAACATTATCCTAAAATAATGGCTTATTGTGTGCACATTTCAAATAAATAAATATATAACATGCGGTCATTATTGAATTTGAATTTCATAACTTTTGTCTATCCTGCTTCATAATATTTTTTTTTTGTCTCTATTCTTTCTTTTAGAGTTTATTTAGTTGAATATTTAGTTGAAAGTGACCTAATTTAAAAAAAAAAAAAAATATTTTAACAACGTCCCGGAAATCCTTTATAGATATACTTTTTTAAAAATTGTAATTTCTACATTTAGTTTAGTTAGACTACATACAACAAAGTGTTCTTTCAATCGTATGGGTCATCCATAGATTTGTGTTCGCTCTAGTAAACTATAATATTTTTATTTCTACTATAATAATAGTCAAATTTTCCATTCATTTTTCCATCATTTTTTCTTTAATTATTATATATTTATGCAATCTAATATAAAAAACAATAAATAAAAGAATTTGAAATATTTAGTAGAAAATCTTTTAAAAAGAATGAATCAAATTATATTTGCAACTTTTTAACTGTAATTTAATTACTCCTTTGGCTGTTCCTGATTTTCTTATATATATGGTTGGTTTTGGTTGTTGGTATGTAAAAAGGATAGGTGCACTTAAAAATTATTGTAAATTTTCTTCTTAAGTAAACCGGATGCTCTTCATTTCCTCGTATAAAAAATGAATAAAATAGTTCTATTATTATAGTGATATAAAAAATTACTTAACTAAAAAGTAAACTGAGAAAACATTTTCATTTTAAGGAAAATATGCAATTATAATGCAAGATTTTCGGTACTACTGCCGCCACCTTGACTAATATTCATACACAATATTGTACTTTGAAACTTTGGTAATTGTGGAGCCGTAGCTTTTTGAATATTAAAAGCTTTTCCTTTGCATGGTTGAATAATTTCATAAAAAATTATACTATGCATTATAATAAAATGCTTTTTATGCTCTTTGCATTTTAATTTAAGATATAAATTAATTTCATTTAGTTTACAGACTTCACTTACATTTTTGGCAAGTAAAAATAAGTACAAAAAAACTGAGTAAAATTTGGTCAAACAAGACATAACCAATTTATTTTTGTTTGTAAATTTCTTTATACTTCTGCAGGAAAATTACATTAATTTAATTAATACCCAAGAAAATTTAAATTATATATAAAATGAAACTTGTCTGAAGCCCATCAGAGATTTTACATACACTTTTAATGTATCCCAATTAATTTTTCGTTTGACTAATAATTATGTATTGTTAATAAAATTAGAATTGACATCCTGCTTTTAGACTCCTCTAGAATTATTTATATAGTTAAGAAGTCTTTATTCGTCCCAACAAATTTAAATGATTGTGTCTGTTTATAAAATACGAAGAGGTCATGCATTCACATTATTCATTACAACAAGGATATACTGAAAAAAAATGCTTTCTATTATGCTAATTTATTTTTCCCTCAAGTTCTCTATGTTATTTTTTGTAAACAAATTTGAAAAAATAAATATGAATTTTCCAAAATGAAATGAAATGAAAGCTCATTTATCTTCTTAGATTAACAAAAGGTACTATTTTTTTTTTGGAAAATTAAATTTAGAAAATTAAAGTTAACTATATTTTACATTGATAGTAATTATTCTATGCTTAATAATTGCAATGTCTTATATTTCATATTACCGACATTCATATTAAATTTAATTAGATTATTAAATTGTTGCAGTCAACTTTCAATCCAGTTAACCACAAAATGAAAAGAATTTAACATAATATATCGAACGTAATATCGAACGAATGCGATAATTCTTCATCAATTTGCATTTTCTATAATTTAGATCGACACATGAAACATTATGATTGTCACCGCATGAGCGGCGATATTTCAAATGCATCTTCTAAGAACACCGCCGCTTCTCTATGCGGCATTATAATGTTTTTATAATATAAATAACAAAAACTCGCGCCTGAATAAATTTTCATCTTTGCTCATACTCAGTATCGAAAATTGAAAAAGAAATATAATTTACTTGAATATTAGCTATATTAAACAATAACTAGACATTAACTTATAATAGCAGTGTCGTAGTCAGGAAATACAATACTGATAGTAGTCAGGAAATGTTTTCATACATTTTTATTATTATGTAGTAGTGCCGCTTACATCATTAATCAAAATATTTCTGAAATTCTTTAATCTTGAAATACTGAATTTTTTAGAATGCTCAGACAAATTAATGAATTTTATTGTTCTTGGACTAGGTCTTCGTTTTGCTGTTACTTTGGTTATTTCCTCAATATATTTAAGTAATTACCAAACATAATGCCACGTTTAATATGGAATTATCGTATTATACAAAAATTAGTCTATAATAACAAAAATTAAAATCTGTGAAAATATGCTTCACATGGAATCTATAAATAAAATACTAGAACTTCAGAAATAATTTGTTGACGTTAGTGAGTTACACTATTATATATGTAACTAAAAAAACGTAAAAAAATCAATGTAACTAAAAAAATACACTAAGGTATAATATTAACAACAAAAAAGTGCCGAAATTCTTATTAACGTGTTATAGGGTACAGATAAACACATTTTGCTACGCCACTGAGCTATAGAAAATGTATCAGATATATGAAACTGTAATACAAATCCATATATTCTTTATAACTTTGTAGAAAATAAACATAAATTTTGTTATTCTTAGCAAATGAAATTATATTTAACACAAAATTATTGAAAATTGAACAAAAAGTGTTAATGAAAATGGAGTTAATCATCATAGGAAAAATAAGTTGATAAAAATTTGCGGAATGTATTTCGTAAACCTTAAAAGTAGTTGCTTATACTATGCAAACCGCAGTTATAGTTAAATAAATTTGGTATAAGTAAACCTCTACTTATTTGTTAAGACCCTACGAGGTACGAGGTGATAAATAAGTATATTAAATCTCGGATCCTTCAAAATACTCTCAATACACACAACAGCAAATGAGTATTTTGTGGAGGTGTTGGATTGGGTACATTTTTCTCAATTGTATAGTTATGAACAACACATTTAGAATCAAGTATGCAGTTAAAATCGCTTTTTAGATAAACACAAAAACAAACTTAAAACAAGGATTTGATTGAAGTATATCTAAGTTTCATACAGCAATTAAATCTACTCTGTACGCTTTGCATGAATAACCGAAAAATTCAAATAACAATAATTTATTGTTTCACCGCATATATTATACAAAATTTTCAAGTGCGGAAATAAATCATATTTATCGTGCCAAATCACGATAAACGCACAGCCCCTTTTGTTAAGTGCAATAAGGATTTTTTACGGGTTGGAATTTAAATAAAGAATAATAATTAAAAATATTGTTTTTTAGACCACTTATTTTAAAAACAGGGGACATTCAAGCCTAATTATTTGCCTGGCAGATGCAAAAATATAAATAAACTGAAACACTCAACAATATCAAAGTATTATTTATCAATCATTATTTCTTACAGCTTGAATATTCAAATAGTATAAACCTCAATATAAAAATAAAATTTATAGATAATATTTCAATGTAATTATTTCACTACCACTGAAATATTAGGTTAAATTGTTTTTGAATTGTAATACAAATTACATTAAATTTTTATTATCTTACGACATCCGGTGACATTGCATCTTTTAAAAACGCATCTGCAACGTCAAAACCTGATCTTAAAAGTTAATGTACATTTCCAATAAAATAAATTTAAATCATTCTTTCATTTCTTTTTCTATACTTATCCTAGAACCTAGAAGAATTGCTACTGTTGAGTGCTAAAAATAAACTAATATATAAATTTAGCTAATTAGTAATTAGCATATCTTAAATTATTTTATTTTTTAGTTTAATAGTGAAATCACATTAAAGTTAGCGCTCTTTTAATAATAATAATAATTATTATTATTATTATAATCAATTCTTATTATGAATTACATTAATTCGTTAAAAAAATTAATACAAAAATCTTATAATTCCTTAGAGTATTCGTGAGCTCGTAAAGTAGTATAAAAATTTGTTTTTATCGGGACTATGTCATTATCTTGTCAATCAATATCACGACATGCAAAATTTCGTCAAAAAAATCAATCTCGATTAAAATTATCTCGATTGGGAAAAATCATAAAAGGAAGCAAACAAAAATCAAGCCATATAATTAAATTTCCACATTTTTTCATGTACAGAGTTCAGAGTTAACCATAATACTCTTTACATTACCAATAGAAGTAACACAGTGGGAATTTAGTTTCATTTTTTATTACGTATTGCATAAAAGTTTTAACATTCTTCTTATTATTATTCGATATTTTGTAATTCCAGATTTTGATTCGCGAGTTTTTAACCCCAACTAAATGAAAATTGGGTACCAAGAACAACAATAATTTTTAATAAAAATTTTAATTAATAAGATTAACTAAACTAATATGGTTCATACATACTTAATCTCCAATCAAGTTACTTGGTAGAACTATTTTTATTTACTCTAATTTTAATCAGTGAAAATGTACACATCCGGTCTGACAAAATAACCTCCGGCTTTGAAAGTGATTCGTTAAGTTAATAATATATATACACCAGGGTTGCCAACCGTCCTCGCCTCGCGAGGATTGTCTTCGTTTAATAATTTTGTCATCGCGTCCTCGTCGATCGCGAAAATTCCTCGTTTTGCCTTTTATTTTTATTTTTTAAAATAAAATTTTACTTTTAAACGGAATTTTACGGAATAATTCAAACAAAAAAAAAAAATATAGCTATTCAAATAATTGTTTGTAGGGAATTTGACATAATTAAAACTATCGATTTATTGAGGCTCTAGTTTATATTAATGAAAAAATTAATCAAAATATTTCAATGGATTTATGAAAAAAACTTTGGATGCAGAATTTCATTCTTTGATTGTTTTATAGAATTAATTGAAACATTACAATTAAATAAAACCATTGATGTTAATATTAATGAACTATTTGTCGAAATTGTATCAGCTAAAATAATTGTTCATAACAATTAATTTAAAAATCTGAGTTATGTTGAGATAATGGTCGAGTTTACTAAAAACAAGAGAGTTACCAAATTTATTTAGTTTTATCTCTTTTTTTTAGTATACCAAGTTACCAAGTAGTTCATCTTATGCTGAATGTGTATTCAGCGTATTGAATATTAAATACCGTGATGATAGGAACAGGGCTCTTCCAGATCTTATCAAGTCTGAACTACTTATATATTTCAATAATAACTTAAGCTGCCATGAATTCTATATAATATTAAAAATGATAAAATGGTTTTAAAATGTGCTAAATCGACACAAAAATATATATTTAAAACCAAAAATATATCTTAATATGACGAGTTAAGAAAACTGTGCAATGAATGCAAATTTTTGTTACATTATTTTTATGTTTTTAATAACTTTATGAATAAAATTTTATCTTATGTTACATTATATGTATGTTTTGAAATTACTAGTCTGTCTTAATTTAAAAAAATCTGGAAACAAAAACTTATTAAATAATTTCTTTTCTATATTGAAATTAAAAAAAATATTTTTAAATAAATGTCCTCGCTAGTCATTTTGAAAAGTTGGCAACCCTGATATACACATACTTTATTAAACTTAATCTGTATTATGAAAGAAAAAATAATTTTTCCTTCCGCTAGAAAATATGATCGCTATCAATGACAATATAAATTTTAGCATCAACGCGATTCTTTTTAATAAAAAATAATACCCACGCGATAGTAAGATTTTGCAGATCATCATCCTAATTAAAATTATGTACTTGAGACCTTGAGTGAAGAGCCTTTTCTATTACTAAATTATTTCGATCAGAAAATATTAATTTATATTTTTTTTCTTATTTTATAATATTGAAGATACAAATTTTAATTACTTTAAAAAGAAAACTAGTTTTTTTATGCTTCTTACTTGAAACGTTTTTTTTTCACAATTTAAATATTCCGAACTCAATATCTTTTTAGAAAAAAAAAGTTTAAATATTATAGTGCAGAAAAAAAGATACAAAAGTTGTACAGGTTCATCAATTACAAGACCGGATTTATTGCACACATAAGTAAATTTCACGAAAATATAATAGGAGTTTGCGAAGAGAGGTTTGGTATCATTTCCTGTCGTACGTAAGCTAACCAAAATAAAGTCGTCTTCTTACTACGTATCTTTTTGTGTTTGGCTTTGGCGTCTTTTCTAGTACAAATTAAGCAAAGACGATAAAATATTTTTTTTTTAAATAAATTTATAATTTTTTGAATAATCCGCGAATACACACAGCTCCACGGTGTTGTCGTATAGATCTGAAGCTTGTTTTTCAGGTGTACAAATCAGTAGTTTTTTTTTATCTTAGAAATCCGGTTTTGAATCAATGTTTTAATTCAGAAAACTGGTGAAATGGATTTGTTTTGTATACAATTTAATTTTTTTTTTGTTGAAACATATAAGATGTAAATTATTGTTGGAAAATTTTCTGACAACCTTCTGGGCTACGAGAAGTGCTTGTGCAATAAATAAACGTCGCGTGGTTCCATGATGTTCAAGTTCATTCATAAATTTCTACTCTGTGATTATTATTTAATGAGTTCATTTACTTCTCCTAGTAATATGCATAAGATATTTTGAATTAATATTTTCAAACCTGATCATTTCGACGAACAAAAATAGATAGAAAGGCTGGCTCAAATATATTAAACATGTTCACTGATAAATAAATTACCTAATTTCGGACAGGGATATAAGCAAATTTAAAAATTTGATTCTGTTTTTGATAATATTTTTTGTATTTTTCCATCATATTTCAATTAATTAAGAATAACTTTAGTATAATCATTAAAGTTATTCAAATAATTTAATTTTTTTTATGACCATATAAAAAATTATAATTTAACTACAATTAAATAAAAATTCTTTATACAAACTGATGCCACTAAATAACCTATTCCTGAATATTAATTCAATTATTAATTATATCAGCTCTGTTTTATACAGAAAAAAGAATTTGTCTTATCAAACTTTTGTTTCTATGCAAAATTCCCAAAAGGACCACAAAAATGCAAATTTTTCTTCCTCTATTAAAAATAAAACACAAATATTATTTTTGTATATACCTTTTTTTATGTCCTTCTATAAAAAGCAAATTAGTTTTTTTTTAATCTTTTTCTGCAAACCCATAAACTTTTATCCTCATTTAAGACAGATTTTTTTATTTTTTTGGGCAAGGACCTACTTGTACTTGTCTGGTGTACATAAATTGTGCCATGAACCATAAAAAAGATATGTTTAAATTTTCAGGATGATTATTTTTCTATGGAATACCTTCAAACTATTCTAATATCTTTCATAATAAAAGAAGAATAGTCCTTTGAGTAAAATTATATTATGACTAGACAATTTCTCTGGTATAATAATATATTAGACTTAGACGCAATATTTGTTCTAATCCAATTTGGAAATTGGGAATATCATTTTTATCTCGAACTTTAGTAAATTTCTAACATCATTTAATATTTCAATAAATCATAATTTTGATATGAAAAATTTGAATTGTATAGGCACAATTGTAAATCGAAGTGCTGGTGTTGCTAAAATCATTAAAGCATTAAACATTAACGAATTCAAAATCTTTGACTTTTACTATTTTCATTTTAATTATGGTCTCGTTTCAGGATAATGCTGTTCAAAATTTATAGTGCCATCAAAAAAATATTACTTGACATAATAATTATGCAAATTATTTCCCATTTAATATATTTTTGCGATCTAATGAAATTTTTTCAGGTAACTAAATGTCCATTTTTAATGTTTAAAAAAAAATGTAATTTTTTGGAAATAAGTATTTAAATTTATATATTTTTATTATATATTTTAAGCTCCTGTATTTAAATTAGCTAATTTATTCTTTCATTTTTGGAAGATATAATAATTGGATGATTTAATTAGAAAATCAATTATCCACCAAACAATATGAAATAATTCAATTATATTCATTTTTATATTTTATAGTCATATCTTCATTATTTAAAAAAAATAATATAAAACGTAATTACTGCCACACAACAATAAGATTTATGTGTCCTCTTGGTCCTTATCAATTTCCTATAAAAATAAATCCTAAAGACTAACCACACGACAAAATCACTTACTCATATATTTATTTACTTTTCTATTTGCGACTGATGGTTGGGCAGATATGAGCTAGCCGAAGGAAGAATAAAAGTAGTTACAAAACCAATATTTCGGTTAGGTGGAAATTCAGATAGGGTGGTCATTAAGGATAACTGTATTCGATTAATAGGCTTTACTGTGTAATAATCCCAAAAATATAGATAGATAGAACGTGATCAGTTCGATATTGTACGTGATCAAGCAAATAAAATTATTTATTTATAAAAAGATTTACCAATTTTCCTTGGAAAATTGGCATGTCTAATAATAATATTTTTACGAGAACTTTTCTTTTCTTGTTTATTTTGCCATAAAAAAAAAGAAAAAAGTTTTCTCATATTTACTACGACATTTTAAAATCATAATCGAACCGTTGATAATTTATTTTTCTTTTATATAATATTTTTCACAAAATCAACTTTTTTACCAGAGAGCAAATAAATCCAAAAAATGGATTTAGCGTTAAATTCAATATCTTCCAGAACCAACCAAAAAAAAACTGGCAAACTTTTTCACGGTTGTGCAATTTTTACCCACACTGATAAAACCAAAACAATTTTTTGTCGCCAGCTTTAACCAGAATTCAGGCCTGATTCATAGCCTGAAAGAAAACTGCCAACTTCTCTCTTAAATTTTTCTGTGATCTGCAATTTTTTTTCCCCTTTTTTTTTTGTAGGAAAGTGAACTAGAGCGAAGCAATCTATAATTGAATTTCATATTAAAAAGAAAATACTACACTGCAGATAATAGCAAACTTTTTTCATTTTCCTTTGACATTTTTTATTTGAAAATATTGTTTGTTTTTCAATTTAAATTTTTGCTGAAGGTATTTATGGAAAAAATTGATAAATATGAATTATTATCACCAGATCTAGCAAAATTTCAATAAAAAAATTATCAGAAAGTGCATATCAATTTAGATATTACAAAATATTCCCACTGATTAGTATGAAAATCAAGTTTTACAACACTTCTCAGTAGTTTTTGCATATTCAAACTATTAGTTCCTAATTCAAAATGAAGCTCTGTTTCGGTCAGAATAAATGATATTGTAAAATGAGTGAGAGCTTACAAAATATATAAATACTTCATTATATTTGCATGTCCGTCCACTATCAACAACTGAACCTAATACTACAGGTCTTATATTAATCGTGAAGAGGAAATCATAATTGAATATTTAATTATTCCCACACTTTTATTTATCTTGTCTGAGACAATAATGGGAAATTTTCTGGGAAATTATTACTAAACTTTTAAGAGGTAAATGACACTCTAACTAATTTAAGCTGAGACCTTTTTACTATCTTTTCTTTTTGTATTTCTATTCCTAATGCGTCGACAGTATATTAATTCCACGCAAAAGTCATTTTCTGTAAATAATTCTGCATAAAATTAAAGAAATTAAAAACGCTACTAAAACTAAATTTAAATTCATATATTTTTATTACTACTTACAATAAAAAGGTACAAAAAAAAATATTATTTAATAGCAAAACGTAATTACCGATCTACAATTAAAATTGATGTGAATCTTGACAGGATAAAATAATTATTAATTAAATTTTAAAATATAATAAAGTTGAAAATATGTTTTATGAGAATACAAAAAAACAAATTGAATTTTTGTATCTATATAATTACTTCTATTTTTTAATATAATAAATTTGTTTTCGTCTATTTGTTTGTAAATTTTAAAAGGATTATAATTTTATTTTACTTTATAATTATATCAAAAACTTAAATGTGGTTCGAACCAAGTGTTTCCTATAATAATGTTATATACGCTACGCATATATAAATAAACTAGAACTAGAAGATGATATTGCTTGATAATTTCTCATTATGACTGAAACTCATAATTCAAATCATTAAATTTTATTAAACTTTGTGCATATGACAGATGGAAAATATTGTTACATGGTGGCACAATTTGTCTAATTTTCTTCAATACTGCTATGAAAATAATTATAAATTTTATATATTTTATATTTTAATTCAATTTAGGTGTTGCGGTTAGAATCAGAGAAGAGGAAAATGGAAAACATTTAATTATTTTGATTTTTTTATATAATTATATTTTACAAAATTTGAATAACATTCAGGCACAGCGTTTGGTAATTTCATTTATTGTATATATAGTAATTGAAATAATTAATTAGAATTATGACAAATCAATTTTCAAGCGTGCAGGTAATTTATAATAAATTTCCACACAATTATTTTATTTTAAAAGCAAATTTATTTGTATATTGTGGAAATGAATAAAATAGAGGATTTGTTTTAACGCTATTGGAAACTAACCAATCATAAAAATTAATTATATTTCATAGAAATGCTGGTGATGATGGAAATAGATTTGAATAATAAAGATTTGATAAAAAAAAATATATCGGAAATTCAAATGAAATCCTAAATTTTGTGCATTTTCATCATATGATTATTCCCTTATTATTTTCCCAAGCGCTGTTTTAACAAACTTCATTTTGTCTAGGATTAGAAGCTTTTTATGGATTTTTTTTTTTAAACTTTAATTTTGTACCATTTGAAAATTTTGTTTTTTATTACCTTCTGATTATACCACATTTTAGTACCTTTTTTTAGACGGTACAGAAACATTTTCATGACGACATGGGATTGTTTAATTTCAACCCATTTCAAAATACGTTCTACACAGAAGAATAAAACTTAATTTGCTAGGAAAAAAAACTTATTTAATAAAGTAAAAGTTATTGACATAAAATCCAATATAAAACTATTTTCTAAAGTTTTTGCAATAAATTGGAAATTTCCAAAGTTTGTCATGACACTATACATTTTTTTATTATATCGAAATATTTTAATTCGTTCAAAATAATATAAAAATAAGAAGCATATTCGACTGTGATCTCTTGCTGAGTCGATTTACCTTTACCAGATTATAACTTTCTTTTATGTATATATAAATATAAACTTTTATCCTTTTAAAGATTCCTTTATTAGAAACTGTTTGAAACCAAAGGAATGAATAAATAAAGATATAATTGAAAAAAGTTTATTTTGAATTTCGATATGTTTTGGGAAGGCATTAACCAAATTAAAATGTCAAATTTAATGATATTTTATTTGTCTTCTAAATATAATTACATATAAATTTCAAAATTTATTAAACTCAAAATTTTGTACAATTCATATTAATAATTTAGTCATTTTTATAGTGGCAAGACAAATTTTATTACTCCATAAATATAACATAAAAAACGTCTTAAAACTAAAAGCAAAAATTTATAAAGAAAAACAAGAAGGGAGGATTTAAAAATTTTAATGCCAAGTAAAAAATTTTCAGGATGAACAACATTTTGTCCGATTCTAAAAAAATATTTTTTTTTAAAGTCCTGTAATTAATTATCTAGTCTAGATTAAATGGGAAAACAAAAACAAATTATTTAAAGAATCTTATAAATTTACCTTACGAGTAAGAATTACGTGTATGTATGCCAAAAAAAATTATTTTTGGTTCTACTTATAAATACTAAATTTGACAATTTATGCGGGTTGTAAGTTGTATGTTAATGCAGTGGAAATATTCTAAAATTTATTTACAATCGTAAAATTCGCATGACTAAATTAAAGTGAAATTAAATTTTTAAAAATAGTTTTCTCCCTTTAAACAACTTCAAAAAAATTGTAATATTTTTGCTACTCGCCAAAATAAAGTAATATTTTTGCTATACATAAATGTAATATTCAACTTTATGTTTGTACAGAACTAGAAAATTTGTATTTTTTAAAGGCAAAGATACTTAAATTAAAAAAATAGTATATATAAAATAAAAACAAGAATCTTTCTTTTCTGTTTATTCAGAAACATAAAGAAACCTTTTACCAAAAAAAAAACTTTTCAACACTTCACATTCTACGGATCATTTACCAATTATTATTATTTTTTACCTTCCTCATCGAAATTCATGTCACAACAAGGAATAGAACATTATGTAATTCCCATCCTTCTTAGACGACAAAATTTGTACATACCACAATTTTTTTGCTTGCAATATAAATATTATAAAATTCTAGTATAATATAGTTTTTTTTTCAGTTTTCTTGCTTACCATCGTTTTGCAGGTCACTGTACCCTAAAGTACGAAGAATGAAATGTACAGAAGTCATTAAATCCTTGACAGAAGAGAAAAATGCATTTTCAAAAACTGTAAAATATTAAAATCATTTTCACGACAATATATACAATTTTGTTGTTCCAATCACAAAACAGCTTCAAGGCATTAAATTAATGTGAGAAATCATTTACCAACTTTTGTAAAAGAAAGGATTATAAATATTCCTGATTTAAAATTTTTGTTTGCTCAAAGCTACCAGGATTAAAAAATATTGTTTTGTTAACAAAAAGGATTAAATAAAAATTATTTTACAATCGCAAACAAAAAAAAAACTTTTGGAATGAATAATTCAATTTATTTATATGATTTTAGCAAAACATTATTTATGTTTAATAAGCAAACCCAAAAGCAAAAACCAAACTATCTAATCGATAATCAAATATTTTTTTAAGAAAATAAGATTTATACTGAAATAAATATAATGCAAATAAATTCAATGCAATATTTATACAAGCCTTTAAAAATTTTAAGTTGAGACTCTGATTTATGATGTGAAGAATCTTGTCTGCAGAAATAATCTTGATCCAAAATTTATTTATAAATAATATAACTATAAAACACTACATTCTATAGAAGTGTATCCCAATATGTCAATAAAATTTAGGTTTTTGTACAGGCATAAAGATTATAACAGAAAAGTTCTCAGGTTCTCACGTTGAACAAAATATTTAATCACTATTTTTATTTTGCCTTACATCCTAACAAACTTCACATCGCCAATAAAGCTTTATTGCAAAACAGCATTTTTGAAGAACTGAATTGTACAATTTATACAAGCTTTATAAATTTATTTTTTAGAAGAACTCTTTTTCCAGAAAGCTGTATTGGTTATGTGAATGTGCGGCATTAAAATTGCTTGAATGTGACAGGACTCGTATTAACAGCACTCGTATGGCGTACGACTGCTGTCAAAATAGACTCATGTACATATACATTTTGTTTTTGAGCTCCCGAACCGAAATACGTTACAAGTCAGTGCACGTACTATTTCAGGAGATACGTACGGATTAAGTCAACGCATATAAAATTTAGAGATTATGTGTACATATTTTATTCTGCGTGAAAACGGTTCATTTTATTATCTGTCCGACATAGGAAACATTAAATATATTTTTCAATTCAAATCACATAAATTAGAAAAATAGTTTTAAATATTTCGCTCCTAGCCAATTAATGATTGAAATCAGATTACAAAATTCAATTGGCCACCTTCACCTAAATATATTGCATAATTTTATGAAATCACTGAAATAAATTTAATTTCTATTAATGATATATACCAGCGAAAAGCTTTGAGGTCATAGAATACCATCAGAAATTTTTGATATGGGATTAATTCAAGCCTCAAGCGAGTTGAGTTTTTGCGTTTTTGGTATTTGTATAGATTTTTATCAATACTATGGTCGCGTTCCAATAAAAATGAATCTACGGATAAAAAATATATACATACTTTTTTTTATTAATAATGATGGAAAAATATAAAATTTATATTAAAATTAAACTGATTTCATTTTTTTTATTAATTAAAATTTATTTTTAAGTTTGTAATTATTATTTGTATTATTTAAATTGGAAATTTGATATTTTCATAAACAAGGAATCATTACCAAAAGAGAATTTCTACTTAAGAATATAAATTATGTACGCATTTTGTATTACAAAGGCAAAATTAGATTTTACTTCCATTTTGTAATCATACATTTTTTTTCTTCATTATCTGTTATTAAAATTTAAATAATGATGCAAAATTTTGAAAAAAAACAATGTTCTACTTTGTAATCCTGATGCCAAGGATTCCTGCGTATATACAATAATTCCACAGTATTGACTGCCTCTTGAAATAAATGATCTTATAGCATAATCAATTTTTTTTTATGTATTTAGAATTACCATTCCATTACCTCCCCTTATATTGGTAAAAAAAATTATTTATTGCCTTATAAAATATTTCCAATTTGCTTTGTGATATTCCCTTCAAATCAATTTGTAATTAGCTTTTAAAATTCTTAGAAAAGACACAAATTTACAGGGAAAAAATAAAGAAATTTTGTGATATTTTGTTAAATGAGTAAAAATGTTTGCTTTGATCAATTGAGTAAATTTGTAATTTACAAATTGTGTAATTAAATTTAGTATTACTTCGTCAAAGTAATTTAAAAATGGATAATTTAAGTTTTTTGGTTATTATATTTTTATTTTTAATAAGTTCAAGAGTTAAGACCTAATGCAATAATAAAATATCTGTTCCAAAGTTTCATTCAAAAATGTTATAAACTCCATTATTTTATGTAATGTATTTACTTTGAAAGATTTGATGCTGAAAACTATACGCCTTCAAAATGACAACACACGAGTAAGCGTATCTAAAGGTACTATATACCCATTACTCTATAGCTATTTAACAATAAATTGTTTTCTAATAGAAAGTAGAACTGTATAGAAAACTCATGGGTTAAGGGATAGGAGAAGCGGTCTTTGGATAGTGCAGAGTATGTAGATATTATACTGAACTGAAAAGGAAATATATAAAATATTGAGAAAACAGCGAATGCAAAAAGCGAGGTAATAAACTGAATGTGGCTCACACTAGTATCGTTAAGCTACACATTAAGATATCAATGAAATAGCTCAATCACAGTAGTATTTTTCTGAAGGAGTCTCTGTAGATATATATCGAGCAGCTGAGCTTACTGCAGCTAAAGTTCTATCTTGAAAGGACATCGATATCTATGTTAAGAACCACCAATATTTAAGTTTGTTAGTTTTATTTTAAGGATTTCTGTTTATATACAAAATAAACTATAAGATTAAATACTCTTATTAAATGTTTTAGTATCAATTTGCAAAAACTCTGGAAGACTTAACTTATAAAGTTATTTAATATTTAGGTTCAATTTATCTTATAATGCTTTTGGTTGGTAACAGTTATTACCAAAATGAGACATTTAATAATAATTATTTAATACAAACCACAAAAAAAAAATTGATATAGCGTTTCGCTTAAGAACAAATATTTATAATAATAACAAAATTACTTAAATTAACCCATTTTGAACAGATATTTGTAAATTATTTAGACATTTATTTTATATTCAAATATCTAAATAATAAATTAGTATACAATTATAATAATTTTCACCCATTAAATTTTAACTATTAGATTTGCTTTCCCACAAAAATTTATTCTGGTTACATTTTAAATCAATAAAATATTGAACATATGTAAATATACACTAAAATAGTGTCATTTATGGCATATGTAATTAATTTTGGATGGTAAAGGATTAAAAATATAGAAAAAGTGATTGTAAATTATGATTACTTATAGCAGTGACACAGGACCGAAAAATCGGTTTTCAAAGTTTTCAAAATTCAAACATGAAATTTAAAAAGGATTTTGTTAAGTTTTCAGGAATAAATTGAATATTCACATATTTGCAAGGTTTCAGCAAAATCTCAAGTTAGCGCCATCTATGATAAAGTAGCAGAAACGATTTTTTTACTTTTCTACAAAAGTTGCCAATACATATTTCATTTATGATTCTTTTTATAGTTTATACTTACAAGGCACCTCTATTTATTGTATTTTTGTTCTCTAATAGCTGCTATTATATTTTCTTTCCTTCGATGAGCTTTGAATTCCGTTTCATCCCACCATGATAGAGTTTCATTCATATGCAGCGATGATTTCCTAACAGTTCGCGCGAACCGAACTTTAATTACTTGACAACACGTTTTTTATATCATTTGATGCAAATTGATACTATTGTTCTTAAAAATGGCAACTTCTGTAGGAAAACTAAAAAAATCGTTACTACTACTTTCTCATAGATGGCCATCTATTTGGCGAATGTTATGAAATTATTAATGTTCTTTCATATTTAAACATATGAAATTGTATATGTTTAAATAATTTATGTATTATATTAGTTTTAATAAATATTAATTTTTTAAAAAAACTTGTAAATTTATAAATATGGCAAACTAAAAGTCAAGTGTAAAACAATACCATAATTTTAAATATGGTGATGGCAAAGATCAAATTAGACATTTCTCCTATAAAACCGAAAAAAATAATTCGACTGTTTAAAATAAGTGCAGAGAGAAAAAAAATCAATAAGTGATGCACGATTTCAATATTTAGGAAAATAGGAAATTAAATGCATAAAATTTCAATTAAATTTTATTAAAGTTGTTCTCGATTTATTTATTAATTAAACAATTACTTTATTCATATCTCTTTTTAAATTCATTATAAAATTATATTTTAATCCCTTAAACTTTTCAATTATTTTTTGATATTTTACCTGTTGTACTTTAGAATGAAAAGCCATAAATATAATTCTAGTTTTCATTTTTACCGGATGTTAATGTTGCATTCAAATTTACAATATGTGTATATGTTTTATCTTTGCATCGCGAATGGCCTATTTCCTGTTTATAACTTAAAATTTATAATCGGATTGATTTAGTATTAAATTTTACAATATAATATCAACAAACTTTGGACTTTTATCTACAAATGTTTTTTATAGTGATTAATAACTTAATAATAACTAATGCAATAGAAATTTAAAAATTTAGTTCATTTAAAATGTGAAAATCATAAAGAACTTTGGTGTCTAATCTATGCTTGCTTCTTTCAATGATTGATTGGTAATCTGTTCTTTTAATTAATTTATAAATTATTTTGATTTATATCTTTTTAAAGCTCAATGCAAACAGATTTTTATATGCGTAGTCAGTCTTAATTCTTAATTTATTTCACATTTCTTGAGAAATTTTAAATTAGTTTTTGAAGTTTTTAGATTATGTATCATATTTTTCTTAATGTATTCTCAAAATCTCAGTAAATAAATCATTAAGACAACAAGTTTATTTAAATATCAAATATAAATTTTTATTATTTTTAAGTATATGCAATTTTTATAGCATATATTTGAAGACTTATTTAATCAACTTAATTTTACTAAATTTATTGACCTGTGACAAGAAGTGACTATCTGAGTTTATTTGAATCAAAAAAAAAAATTGTTTTTAAGGTGCTATACTCGTTATATACATATTTTGCCTTCATAATTTGAATAAATATTGCATGATATAAAATATACCAAAATTTTTATTGTATACAATAAAAAAATAAATAAATAAAAAAAAACATTTTTTTAAAATACTTTCCTTTATAAATAGTAATATGGGACTAAAAACTAATAAATAATACTAAAATTATATAATCTTTCATTCTTGTATCTAGAGTTTCAATAATGGTCAATTGTAGTAGGGTTAACTGCAAACGTACTAGATTAGAGATTCAGTAAAGGTAAAGTATAGTAAAAGGGAAGTAGACCCTTTATAAAGGGAAGTATAAATGATCAAAATTAATATGAGAATTAATAGAATTTATCAGAATGATATTTATAAGGGGTCTACTTCCCTTTTACTATACTTTACCTTTACTGAATCTCTAATCTAGTACGTTTGCAGTTAACCCTACTACAATTGACCATTATTGAAACTCTAGATACAAGAATGAAAGATTATATAATTTTAGTATTATTTATTAGTTTTTAGTCCCATATTACTATTTATAAAGGAAAGTATTTTAAAAAAATGTTTTTTTTTATTTATTTATTATTTCATACTTTTTAGTCGGTCAAATATTTTAAGTTTTACACAATATATTTGTTCGACTAAAAATTGTAGAATTTTTATATTGTTTATATATTTTTACTATAATATAACATATTATAGTAAAAAATATATATTTGAGCGGTAAATAATAAATAGGTCTAACTCATGTTTCGCGAAAAGTCACTTGCAAAATTAACGGCTCATATATATATATTTTTATATATACATATGTATATTTTTTTATTTTTTGGCCCCGTATGGCGCTCTTTACCTGAAACATTACCCAACGAGATGTACTCATCGAGACCTTTAATTTCATACCCCACATGATTTTTTTGGACCCCATTTTCCAGGCCCCCACATGGTTCTTGTTGCCCCAAATACTACAATTACTTGCCCCAAAAATATCTGTTCTACCAGACCTTTAATTTGATGCCCATATGATTTTTTTTCATTTTGACCCCATTTTTTGGGGGCCTACTTGGTCCCAGTTACCCGAAACATTACCCAACGTGATGTACTCATCAATACCTTTAATTTGATACCCCACATGACTTCTTTAAAAATAGGCCCCATTTTTTGGGGACCCCACATGGTCCTAGTTACCCGAAACACTACCCATCGAGATGTACTCATCAAGACCTTTAATTTGATACCCCACATGACTTTTTTGAAAATAGGTCCAACCCCCCGCCCCCTCTCCGGGCCCTGAAAATTATGTGGCACCGACTGGGTAAACGCTGGAGCTTAAGTTCCAAATTTGCGTTAAATCGGTTAAGCCGTTTAGGAGCTATGCCCAGGTGAGGAAAATATGAATTGTAAATTTAATAAAAGGAAATTAATAATAATTTCAGGCCCCACATGACCCGCGTTGCCCCCAAACACTTCCTTTACTTACTCCAAAGATATCTACTCTTCCAGACCTTTAATTTGATACCTTTCATGATTTTTTTTCATTTTGGGCCCCATTTTTGGGGGGCCCCACTAGGTCCTAGTTGCCCGAAACACTACCCAACGAGATGTACTCATCAAGACCTTTAATTTGATACCCCACATGAATTTTTAGAAAATAGGCCCAACCCCCCGCCCCCTGGAAGGGCCATAAAAGTTATTAAAGTACCGAGTGATTAATAACACGAGCTTAAGTTTCAAATTTGAGTTAAATCGGTAAAGCCGTTTAGGAGCTATGCCCAGGTGAGGAAAACATGAATTGTGAATTCAATAAAAGGAAAGTAAAAAAAAGCTGCCAAGTTGGAAGAGTGCTTCATATATCTTGTGTTCAATCACCCTTTTGTGGCATATATTCGCATCCCTTTAAATTATACCCCTGTAAAATAGCGGGGGTTGAGGTTAGAGGGTTGATTTTTTCGGTAAAGATTTAAGACTATATTATTAAGAAACTAATTTCTCAGTTTTAAAATCTACCCCTCCGCAGAGGAGTAGTAAGTTATTTTATAAACACACCCCCTTATCCATCCAAAGGGGGCGGGTGGTAACAAAATGAATTTATTTAGAATGAATCTAATCTGATAGACCTAAGTTAAAAGTTAAACTATCCCATCTCTTATAGTTTAGTTTTTATGGACTTTTAAATCTTAAAAAAATCAAATTTAAATAGAAAATGTATGAATTTTCAAAATGTTTACTTTGTCCCCCCTGTAAAAAAGCGGGGATTGAGGTTAGAGGGTTGATTTTTTCGGTAAAGATGTAAGACTATATTATTAACAAAGTATTTTCTCAGTTTTTAAATCTACCCCTGCACAGAGGGGGTGTAACATATTTTATAAACACCATCCCTTTGCAACCTGAAAGGGGTGAGGGGGTTAATTTCCATATAATTTCGAATTCCTTTTACCCTCTCTACCTTATGTAAAAAGTACAATATCCTAGTTTAAATATAGAGGATTTTATTACTATTTTAAATTTCCAAAATTCAAATTTCAAAGCCCCATAAAAACGTGGGGCTACGTCTGATACCCCCCATTTTTTAAAAATTTAATTAAATAGTATGTATGTACGTACTGGGGAAACGGCATTAAAATCCCATAATATATATGCAGTGTTTTTTCGTGTGCATAAAAAGGGGTGTGTTCGACCCCTTTTTTAAGGGGGTTGCAATTGACTTATTTGAAAATGCACTCCACCACGACATACTTCCAATATTTGTTTACATTTATGTAAAATTTTGTCCAAATCGGAACTGGTTTACTACTATTTCTAAGCATTGCAAAAAGAGCATTTTTACCCTGCGTACGGCGTACGGCGTACGGCGTACGGCGGACACAGAAATTTTTATCGCGGATTCGGATTCACTGATATCGAAAATGGATAAATCCATTAAAACCTCAATTTTTTTTTTTTTTTTTTTGCATCCCCACGGGAAAGCTTCATATATCTTTAGATATATGAAGCAAAAATGAATCGATGCAAATTTGTTAAGGTTTGTTACCGTTTAACAGGCTCTTCTCACAATACAAATCTATACAAATTACATTGTTTCTATTTACTTCAAATTTTCGCCCCTTTTCAATTCTATTGAATAGTCTAAATTCCATTTTACATTTTCATTCAATAAAAATTAAATTGATGTCCTTTTATTTCTATTTATAGTTTGTGATGTACATATTCATTTTCTTGTATTCGAATTGTAAAAATGGTTTTCGGCAATATGGTTGAGTGGTGCTCATTTATCACTCGAATAAAGTATCCACCAGTTCACAAAAAAAAAATTATGAAAAACCAAAATGCAAAATATTAAAAAAAAAAAATATGTGAATACAAAAAATGTCCTAAGCTCAGCAATATACAGGGTGATATAATAATCTGTGAATATTATTTTAAAAAAAGTTAGAGTAATTAAACATTAACAATCGAAGTCAATATATACTATATGAATTTTTAGTTAAATAAAACTATTGAAAGAAGAACCGGATCCGGATAGTATCATTGATTTTACCACCCTAGTAAAAAAAGCTGTCAACTTAGTAGGTAGAGCAGATAATTCGTAGTTATGTTGAATAGTGATTTGTAACAATATCAGTTATTAAAAAAATCGCTGCTTTCTTAAATATTTCAGAAATTTTAGAGACTCCATGAGTGTAGTTTAAATAATTCCGAATATTGACAGGTACCCAAATGTCGGCTAGCAATTATTACTATATGTTGTATAGCATGAAAAATAATTCGGAAATTTTTAACATAAATCCACTGAAGCTATCGACCGCAAATGATTTTTGCCTACATTATATGGAGGTCCAGGTCAGTAGCTTCAGTGAGTTCAAAATAAAAATTTTGATTAATATTGCATATTTTCTAGTCTGAAAACTACGCCATACATCGACTGCAACCTGGTTTTCATTGAGAATTCATGACCATTGATATTTAATTCTATCATCTCTATAGTAGCATATAATTATTATCCGATTTTAATTAAATTTAGTACACAAATTGAGTTGGGGATCTAGTTGGTGCCTGTCAAATCCGTAACTTGAGTGGGTCCATGTTAAAATTTCCGAGTTTTGTCCTGAATGTGCAATTCGTGTAAAATCTTTTGAATTTGTAATCAAAATTAATTGAATTTGTAATCTAGTTTGTAGTTTATAAAATCTGGGTTGGCAGTTTCAGTGGTTCATTATCAAAATTTACAAAGCAATGGTAAGAACTAATAATTTGGTAATAAATCACAGTTAAACCAGTAGGTTTGAGTTATCTGCTGCCTATAGTTTGCAGCTTTTTTGTAATTTTTGGAGAAAAAAAAATTTCATAAAATTATTCAATTGAGAAATAAAACTATATGCGAAAAAATCGCGTATATTACGCTGCTCCTCACGCACAAAACATATGAATTTTAAAGGAAATAGTTACCATAAAAAATTAAAAAATTAAGATCTATAAATGGCAAAGAAATATACAGAAATTGTGATTTTAGTAGAATTGGTGGCATAAACAATTAATCTATTTTTTTTATATAAAAGTTAAATCGATGTAATTATTATATTTAACCATAAGTTAGCACAATTATTGTTTAATATAAACTTTTCATATAAATTGATGATGTTTGTTTAGACCTTTATATAATCTCATTTTATATAAGTAAATTACAGTTCAAACAGGTTATATTCAAGAAGTCCACTTATAAAATAGCCACGAGTTCTCAGGTTTGAAACTCTTTTACATTTCTATATTAGAATTACAATTTGAAAAACTATAAAATACAAAAAAAAAGTTTACTAAATCTTGTTCCGCTAATGCCACAAACAGCAGCACTAATAGAATATCTTCTCTTAACCTAAGCATCATTATATATTCTTCTTCAATTAACTTCAAAAATACACACATAATCTAAAACTATAAAAATGATGCAGCACACGTTCTGCCGGATGCTTATCTTCATTTCATTCATAACATCGTGTTAATAAACAATTTTATATAGTTAGCCGTTGTGCAAAGAAAAACTATATTATAATTTATAAATATATTATGCCCGACTTGACTGACCACTATTATAGATTTAATAGGTACGACGCCATCGTAGCCCGTGTTAGAAAACGTCACATAGTCGTAAGAAATAAATTATCACAAATAAATATTCTTATAGCTATTTTTTACATCACCATAAATTTCATTTATTATTAATGTATTGAAAATAATTAGTGTATTTGTGTACTATTTAAAATTGATACTTGAATGTTAATTAATAAGTAAACTAGGAGAAATATATTTAATTATTTATAAACGATATAAAAAGAATTATTGTACTATATTTGAAAATTGTTTTATTAAAATTTTAACGAAATTAATTTCAAAAATGCCAATATAATTCAACCTTATTCCCAAATGATATTAATTTTGAAAATTCAGAAAGCTATAAAAATTCAAGGTCGACGATTTATGACAATAAT
Organism: Rhamphomyia laevipes; assembly: GCA_963920725.1. NCBI lineage: Eukaryota > Metazoa > Arthropoda > Insecta > Diptera > Empididae > Rhamphomyia > Rhamphomyia laevipes. Next base: position 24,317,130 of record OY987259.1, on the reverse strand, counting down.
AATTACTTAAGATTTAAATACATCGTCAAACAATGCAGACAGAATAAATTTGAGAAAGAAATCCTGCTAATCATAGTAGAGTGCTTCATTTCCCTATTGGGATCCACTTAAGCTTTCCGACATATTTTGGTTTAGACAAAATTTGAAATTTCTCCACCCTAAATACGTTTGGCTATAAAAAGGTTTAAATTATACAGAATTGTGCGGAATGGAATAAAACTAATGGAATTATTCTAATGATATAAGTTTTATCGTGTAGTAAATTTTTGTATTAACTTCAACTTTTTCCCACAGAGTTTCGGATAAGAAGTAGAAAATTTAAAAAAAAATGATACCAAATTAATATAGTTCCACGGTTCCACCCATGTTTTACGTTTTACCTAGCTAGCCTCCGCATACTGTCGAAATCTCAAAATATGTAGTACAATATTTCTTTTGAAAAATTTTGGTCTGAGTACACCGGGCACAGTACAGGTTTCGGATTATTTGATGTCTGTAAAGTATAGAATAGACAGAAAAACACAAATTTCTAACTTTCGACTGGACCATATGAAGGAAAATATTGTAATGTAAATTTGAAAGTCATCACATAAAGACTGTAGACATAAATATAAATAAAATCTTATAATATCAAACCGAAAATATTTTTACCAATTTAAGACAAAAATTTAAATAAATTTATTACTTTAACAAGTTTGTTTTTTTCTTATTAATTAATAATATATTCATATCTCTGAGGATGAGCAATAAATGATGACTTCAATTTACTTTCTCGAAAACTTAATTTAACTCCATCACAATATAAAATTTTACTAAATAAGCCATTAATATTAAAAATTAAATAATTTATTTTAAATTTTCGATGGAAATAATAATTTTAATTTTAATTTAGTTAATTACTCATATTTAATTATCTATGAAACTTTCCATTTTAACCAAAAATTTTAAGTGTGAAAATTAGTAAAATATGCGGGGGCGTCTTTGACTACAATAATTTTTTAAGAAAAAACGCCTTCATTTAATAATTTTGACACAATGTTAAATTTTATCTAAAGTATTTTATATAATGAAATTTAATAGGCGTACAACTGTTTCTGTAGCGATACGACAATACGAATATCTATAATATGGTGTTAATTAAAATATAGTGTATGTGTACATTGATTAAAGAGATTGATTTAATCAGATATTAAAAAAATCAAATAAATTCAGTTTCATGCTTTGCAGCAAAATATGAATAGAAATGTTGTTCAAATTTTTAAAACGACAGATGCAAACATTGATGAATAGAAAGTCACATAAATGTCCTTAATTATCCTATTTCATTCTTTTTATATGTAACCGTAAATGTATGCTATCATCATCAGGTTAATGTACACATTGACCGGTAAATGTGGAATTCTATACTATACCAATACCAAAATTTGGTAATTTTCCATTACTTCAACTTAAACTGGTCGTTATTTTTGATATTTGTAAATATTTTTAAATTATTAAAAATATCACAAATTAAGGAAATATGTTTTAACTTATTCTACTAAACTATATTGCATTTGGAGACCAAATTTAATTTTATTTCAATTTTGGTATGGAATTTAGACTATCATTATATAGAATTTTAAAGTAACTTGTTGATTGGACAAATTAATTGAATTATTTTTGTAAAATGAATTTTTTGTAAGTTATATAGTTAAAAATTAATTCTCCCTTATACAAAGTAATGTATCTCTTCTAAAAGTCTGAAATTGGCTAACCCAAATTTTTAGACTCAACAACTGCAATGCATATTCTTTTAAAATATGCGTGTTTTTTAAAGTTGTGATTCCTTATAAATTATAGGCTAAATAAAAATCAATATTTTTTAAGGGTTGTTTCAAGTATTTTTAATATATTACATTTACATTTGGTGGAAGTTAAACCAATAAAACCATGAAAACCATCAAATTTTCCCACAATTTAAAAATTGTTATATTTATAATTATTTTATAAAATATAAATTATTAAAAGTTTTTCATCTAAAATAATAACTAAATTTAAATTTTTTAAATATTTTGTCAAAAGTTAGTTTATGAACTAATTTTAAAACTTTATTAAATAATTTAAAAGTCTTCTATAAAAAACATAGATTGAAATAATATAGAATAAAATTTTATTAACTGACCATGTGACAATTTGAATTCTCATAAAGGATATATCTTCAATTTTATAGTCAAGTTGCAAGACTTTTCATAAAATCGTATAAAACATTAAAAATTCTGAAGTAAATTTTAATATGTACTAACAATTTTTAATAGAAAATCATGATTGTGGGTATAATTAATTCAGGTAATTATCTTAAGAATACAACACGCATAGCCAATTACAAATGGTTAATACAATATACAACGCTCAGTTCCGTGCACAAGAAAATGATAAGAAACTTTCACACAGATACAATTAGCAAGGTTTAGAAATGCAATTTTGTTCATTTTACTGGGAATTCTTTTAGTAAGAATAATTAATGATGCAATAAACCTATAGCTATTATTATATATTGTTATTTTCTAATATTTAATTAAATACGAATTACTTTGATTTTCACAACCCGACCTCCTTTGACAGTTTTATTATACAACATTTTAAATTCAGTTACTCATCACTACCTTAACAGTTTTCGATCCACACTGATAAGTAAATATACAAAAAAAAAAAAACAATTTTATTGAGGAAGAACTCATCCCAAAAAAAAAAAATACTTTATAAATTTTTTCATTCAAATCGATCTACTTTTTATGTTATATCAATTTTTCCAAAAGTGCCTAAAAAATTTAATATCGCCACACACCAATAAATATTTTGAATATTTTAGGACTTATCTAATAAAATTTAGAAGGATGATTTTATAATGGGACATATACTTCCTCTATTAAGAAGGCTCCTTTGGTAACAATCAAATAAAAAAAGTTAAAATCAAACGAAAAATACCGACTGCTTCCATTAAACTTAAATAAGAAATTTTTGTCACCCAGGTAGGTCAAATATATCTTACTGATAAGGACAAAATGCGTGTTTAGTGGTGGCCTATAACAAACACATTAATAAGAATAGATGAGTCAGGAAATTCCTGTAAAATAGAAATCTTGTTTTATTTATTTTTTCACAATACAAAGTTGACTATAAAAACGACAACAATTTTGATATTTTGTTAAAAATAACATCAAAAGAACAAGTCAAGAAGGGACAACATTTTACCTGAAATTAATTAGCAATTTTGACAGTTTGCAGAGTATTTTTTTCCTTATTTCTGAATTGAATACTTTATTTAAATAACATATCAAATAAAAAATATATTTAAGAAATTACTTTGAAAATATTATTTAAATACATTTAATAATAAATTATTGAGTACATAATTTTTTAAATATCTTTAACCAAAAATTGCGCCTTAAAACATAATTTTCTTTGTTGCTCATATATATGTATGTAATATCTGTTTTGTAATAAACAAGAGACAGGATTTTATAAATACATATTCATTTACAAAATTAAAGACTTTCTTAAGGATCAAACAAAGGCACAAAAAAAAATAAAAAAAAAAACACATCCAATTACGAAAATATTAAAAATATACTTTAAGCCTTACGGATAAATTCCTACAAAGCGTATATACATAAATATTGGGCTCCAATATAATTATTTTAAAAAAATATCTATACGAAATATGCCACGCGAACCGAATAAAACGTAACCGAACCAAAAGAGAATAGGTATGTAGACAAGAGAAAATAGGCGTGTGACTGACTCTGTATTCTGAATTCTGACTTCCATACATTTTTTTTATTATAAATTATAAACCAAAACTTTTAGTGTTTTAAATTCAGCCATCTATATACTAATACTTCGAAGCTGAATTAAAATATCTTATAGATACATATAGAAGAGAGTATGAGAATATGTTGCTAGCTGCACTGCGACTGCTTAACTTGTTGTATTTTTGAGAAAAAAATGTTTCTACTCCCATATTTTTTATATTATTTATGTTTTTATGTTTATGTTTTTATTCTGATGATATTTACAACGCACGAGCACAACATATTCCGAAGACAACAAAAAAAATATTTGTATTTTAAGAAAATTTATATATAAAAATAAAAATTTCATCGGTTTCTCATTGCAGCTTCCAGTTTTTGCGTTGCGCCGCAATTTAGTTCGACTTCAGCTGTGCTGCGACACTGACGGTTATTATATATAGTACGGTCTAATGTTGGTTTAATTTAATTTTCTTTTTTTATGATAATAAACATAAAGATACATACAACATAGCTACATTGTTTTTGAAATTTTACATGAAAAATTATATTAATAATTAAATTTTAGTTAAATGAAATAATTAAGTGTTTTAGTAGTAGAAGAAATAAAAATTTAACTAATTAATATAGTGAAAGTGGAAGCATCCTTTCGTGGAAATATGAAATTAGAATTATTGATAATGAATGGTCATAACGTCATAAATACTCTCAATTTCCATTAATGTCAAATGAGAATATCTCGTTTCGTACAACTCAAATTTTGAGAAAAAGGATTTAATTAATATTAGAATGTGAATAAATTATTAAAATATTAATGTTTTTTAAATATTAAACTATGAAAATAAACATTAAAAAATTAATTTGTTGCGTGTAAAATAATAAAAAGTCCTTAATATAATAAAAAGTAAAAAAATTGTCTTTATCAAAATAACGTTTTTGAAGGTTTTCAAAAAGAAAATAAGGAAAAATAAAACATAAATTTACAAAGTGGTCTATTGCGACAGTGAATTGTGTCACAGTTTTTTTATATACATATGTACATATATAAATAAATCCAAAGATTAAAAAAAAAAAAGAAATAAAATAAAAAAAATATGCCTGTAAGCTTTTGATAACAAAAAACTTTTCTCATCCTTCGTCCTGATTGTTTTCCTTTTTGTTTTTTCTTTTTTTTTTTTTGGTTAACAATTTTTCCTTTTACTCTGTTTTTCAACTTGTTCAAGGATTTTATTTCGAATTTTCTTTTGTGTCTAGTAAATAAATAATAAAATAAAAATATTATGTTATTTTAACTTGTAAAATATTACGAGAAGTCCTTTATACAAGGATATAATAACAACAATATTGTGTATATGTGTCTGTGGAAAGTTGATTTTTTCATTCTGTAATGAATGATTTGTAGTTTTTTATCATTCCACCCCCGAAAAAAGTATATAAGAAATTTATATATCTATGATGAACAAAAAAACACACAAGTTTTAAGGATGAAAAATGTGTAAATTTAATATTATTTGTTCTCTAGATGTGCATGTTTTTTTATATATATAAACTAATAAAAAATTGGTATATTACAAAAAATAACTAAACTGTTTTTTTTAACTTACTGTCCATTTCAAAAAAATTTCAAAAAGGATTTGCATACGAAATTTGTCATTTTTTTTATTCATCATAAATTAGTAGTTAGACAGAAAATTGAAACTTAACAGGATATTAAATGATTTCAATTAAATGATAATAAAAAATATATATAAATAAGAAAAATAACTTTTTCTAGAAAATAGAAAATGAGTTTCAATTAAAAATCAAAGATTATATGAAAAATATATAAAATTTATATTCTTAAATCTAAGATTTTGTTTTGCTTTTTTTATATACGTATTACCTAAATAAAATTCAGAGGAAAATTTGATTATAAGCTGGTTACATTTCGTGGTATGAGAGCTCGAATTTGTTCCTCGAAAATTGATTTGAAATGTTTTTGCTTAACGTATTGCACATTTATTGTATGCAGCTGTTCTACAATCTGTAATTGAAGATTTAACTCTTCAAGTAAATTATAAATTTTGAAGCGTTTTATGAACTTTTTCCAAAACTCCAAGCAATAGTTTTAAAAATTGACGACACAGCGGAAAAGTGAAACTAAATATTGCATGAGGTCTTCGAAACAAATTATGTTCTATTTTCTTTGTTATTCTTTATTTTACTTATTGTATTTTGGTTAAACTTTATAAAATTCTTAACACCATCTTCTAATTTTCGTATAATATCTCTTTTTTGTTCAATTGAAATCACATTTGTTATTTTTTACATAGTTCAACTTTCTTCAAGTTTCTTATATTAAATTTATAAAATTAAAAATTGTCGACTATATCAGGGGTTGCTTATAACGAAAGTTTCTTATAACAAATTTTCCTATAATGAGTTTTCACTGTAATTACAAAAACATAACCAAATTAACCAAATTAACCAAATTAATATTTTCTATATAGTTTTTCCTAATGTTTAAATATATATAATAAAAAATATGAAAAAAAAAATTATACGCAAAAATGGAATTTACAAAAAACTTATGGATTAATTTATCACTTTTTATTTATGGTAAGTAATTTATGAATAATCATAATTTTAAAAATAAATTCGATTAAACTTTACTTCATTAATTTACTTAGTATTAAATTTAAATTCTACCTAAGTTTTTCTTATTCCACTTTTCTTGTTAGAATTTTATATGAATAACGATATTCTTCATTAAGGACTTCCTAAGCATTTGTCTAAGTCTTCTTATTTTTTTTTAATTAAAACTAATTGCAAACTACTATAATAGCGATTTGTTACAGACTGGAATGTAGTTGTCTTAGCGACAAGGCAAAATACTAATTTAATTTAAGTCTAGTTTGGTCATTAGAAAGAACTTAAAACCAATATACTGTTGGCATTGGCAGCAACAGGACCAATCTCTGCTATATATTCTTCTTTAATTAATGAATTTCGATGTGAATACTGATTCTTAAGGTTTTTCAATTCAGTACTACATAAGATTTTGAATATTTTGAAGATAAATTAGGACCAAATATGTTAACATTTTCAAAACGCTTTTCTCTTGAATTCTTCAAAAAAAAAAGGAAAAATGTTAATATTTCTCATCTTATTTTTTTAATAAAACAACAAAATTTCAAATATTTTTTGTGACATTTCAATTTGAAATTTTTTATTCATCATTTCATTTTTATTTCTTTTTTAATTACAATTCAAAAAAATTTTTCAAGATGTCATCTCCGCGGAAAAAACTCAATCTTTGCTCTAAGATTTGACATCATGATTGACACTTTTTTTTCATTTTAGTCTTCTGTTTTCGTCTTTGTTCCTTTTATTTTTATTAAAAACAAACGAAATTTTTTTTTAGGTAATGGCTGAACAATAATCAAAATTAAAATATGAAACCAAATTTAATCAAAAAATCAATCGCAGTGAAGGCCCAACATAAAATAATATTTCAATTATCTCATTTTCTTTAATGAAATAAAATATATTTGTGATTAATTTTGTTGTTTGAAACCTATTTAAAACGAGTTTTATTCCCTAAAAGTCTTCAATTTCCTGAATGTTAACCTCTTTCAATTCCCCTAACTTCTTCCTTCTTGTTGACTGACCTTTTTTTTATCATGTACAAAAAGAAGCCACCTAACTAACACGCTCATTGTCATTATTTCCTGAAATGTCATGGGTACCTAAATATGATGTTTATAGGGGCGATTTGTATATAAAGAAGTGCAATTTTTACCTGTTTGTTTGGATATGAGTCACCTGTTGGCCGTTTTTGGTCAATTTGACGAAATCGTAATTTCCAAAAAAAAAAAAAAAATATTGTGACATTTTCTTTTGTTAAGTAAATAAATTATATTCAATTTTATTTTTTTCAAAATAAAAATAATAATACGGCGTGGTATTTAACGCTTTTAGTCTATAGGTGGGAACTACAGTGTGCGAACAACGTACAGTGTGTGGGTTTATCTTATTAAAAGTCAAAATTATATGGAAGTATTAATATTATTATTGTTGTAAGGTTTATGTCTTTAAAAAAATCAGAAAGTTATGCAAATCACGTACACTTCATATCAAATTTTATAATCGTAAAATTGAAATATGCTTTAAACTATAAATATTGTAAACAATTTAATCGCATTTTACTTTTATAAAACAACAAAATTTATGTAATTTATATGAACTAACTAATTATCAAATTATTCTTTATATAAAGTCTTTTGAATTAACAACAAATTCAATTATGATTATTGTCTAATTAACATTTATTTTTATAGAATTCTGTAAGAGTTGATTGTATTTGATTAATTTATAATTATTAATTCAATGAAATAATAATCAGCCTTCTTCAAATGTGAAAGCCTTTATTAATTACTCTTTACAAATTTTTGGAAAATAATTTAATTTTTTCTTGAATTATAATTCAACAATGCTTGAAATTAAATATTGAATAGAAAATTATGTGTATCCTTCCATATTTTAATTTTAGGTTATTATTTAAAGAGCATCCTTTCTGTTAAAACATCAAAATCTATATTAATTTCCGCAATGCGTCTAATACGTTTTTACAACCACGAAAGTTTTTTTCCTTCGAAATTTTTATCAAAAATATAAACAACAACGAATTATTTTAATGGATTTTGTCTCTATTTGTATATAAAATATATAAATTTTCTGTATATCCTTTTCGTCTTTAGACTGAAATTTGGATTTTACTAACAAAAATATTCAAGAAATAATATGTATATATATATTTATACGCAATAAATTTTACTTCGAATTAACATTTCTAAAATGTTCACAAACATTTTTTATTTAATATTTTGCAAGAATTTCAAATGTTTTCTCATTAAAGATGTACCTAACTAAATCCATAAATTGAATATCTATGAAATGCTAATTTTAATTGAAAACATTGTCATCTGTTGCGCTATAACTTTATACTTTGGAAATATGGTACAAGGATTTGGCACGTGTCAACTATTTACTCGATTTTAATGAGTCCCAAAATACAGCGCCTTTCTTGATACTGAAACCAGTTTCAACAATACATTAATAGATGCCATAATTTATTATTTATTTTGTTTTGTTGAACCAAAAATGATGATACAATTTTATATTTATTTTAGAATTAAAACTATAATTCCAACAAGAAATTGAAAACACCTTTATATGCAGCTATATTTTAAGCACCTGCTTAAACTCCTTTACACTCTTCAATACAATTAAATTGAACAAGTCTTCCATTGCCTATAATTTATTCCCACTTTTTACAAACTGTAAACAGCAGCAGCAAAAAAACGACAGTAATTTAGTGTACAGAAGATGCAACCGTCGATATTTCTTGAAATTTAGTTTTGTTTTTGTATTCATATTTCTTGGCTGCTCCCAGGGATCTTTTAATATACTATAAAGGCAAAGTAATCTGCAATGAGAATGCCTAGTGAACGTGAACACCTGCTCTGCTCATCGTCCGTGTATTTATAATTTTTGTTATTTTGTTTTTGATATTATTTTTGAATTTTACGAATATAGTATGAAATACTATGAAGTCTGGTGATGGGTTGGATGGTCAAAAAAAAAAGTTCGCTCAAAATTTTTTTCTAGGCGTTTCCGAGGTCGGGGAGTCCGAAAATGCAAAAAAAAAAAAAGTGTCCGGGGGACGCGTACGCGTACGCGTACGCTTTTTATGTGCGCAGCAACATCTCCTAGAACCGCTTGTCCGATTTTAATGAAATTTGGCACACAGGCTCTAACATACTTCGCGCACGTGCCGGTACAAGATGAGATCGATCCTTTCAGTGGGACCATGTTAGATTTCCCCATTTATGTGGCAACCTACGTGTTTTTGTTCTACGGGAAAATGTAAAAAAAAATTTCATGTCTCAGATTTGGATGAAATTTAAAACATAGGTTGGTATCATGATTGTCCACAAGCCTACCAAGATACAGGTCTGTAACTTCAGGGGGTCCCTGGTAAAATTTCCGATTAAAATTTCGTATACTCTAGAGCATATAGTAATTTTTATCTAATTAGCATAAATTTTGGTACATATGATAGTTTCCGTATGTACTTGGTGTCTGTAAAATTTGAAGTCAATACTTCAGTGGGTCCATGTAAAAATCCGTAATTACTTTTCATAAGTTCAACTATCTATATCTACCGTACCTTTCACCCAATTTCAATGATATTGAACACACAGTTTCATTTAGTTATCTATTTGATACTCCACAAATTTGTAGTTGGTAGGTACAGTACGTTCATGGGAAACTAATATATGAGCAACTTAGTTTCCGAAGAATATTTTCTTTATGCTCTACAGCTTGTAATTATTATCCGATTTCAATGAAATTTGGTACACAGGTTAAGTTCATGATTCTACATTGGTTGACCAAATTACAGGTTAGTAGGATTAGGGGGTCCATGTTAAATTTCCGATTTAATTTTTAATTTTTTTTTTTTCATATGTTCTACAGCATATAGTAATTGTTAACCGATTTCAAAGATATTTTATATATAGGCTAATTTTGGGATCTAGTTGGCTCTCCCGAAATTTGGAGACCTTCAGGGGGTTCCTAGAAAACAGTTTTAGTTTCCGAATTTTATATAATTACGTGTTTTATAGCATGTAATTATTATCTGATTTTAATGAAATTTGGCACAAAGGTAGACCTTCTGATTATGCATGTGTTGGCCATGTTAGAAGTTAATACCTTCAGGGGGTCCATGCTAAAATTTCCGATTAATATTTCATATGTTCTAGAACATATGGTAAATATTATTCAATTTCAATGAAATTTTGTACACAGATTGGATTCGTGATTACGCATGTGTAGACTAAGGTAGAAGTTAGTAGCCTGAGGGGGTCCATGCTTAAATTTCCGATTAATATTTCATATGTTCTAGAACATATGGTAAATATTATTCAATTTCAATGAAATTTTGTACACAGGTTGGATTCGTGATTACGCATGTGTAGACTAAGGTAGAAGTTAGTAGCCTGAGGGGGTCCATGCTAAAATTTCCGATTAATATTTCATATGTTCTAGAACATATGGTAAATATTATTCAATTTCAATGAAATTTTGTACACAGGTTGGATTCGTGATTACGCATGTGTAGACTAAGGTAGAAGTTAGTAGCTTGAGGGGGTCCATGCTAAAATTTCCGATTAATATTTCATATGTTCTAGAACATATGGTAAATATTATTCAATTTCAATGAAATTTTGTACAGAGGTTGGATTCGTGATTACGCATGTGTAGACTAAGGTAGAAGTTAGTAGCCTGAGGGGGTCCATGCTTAAATTTCCGATTAATATTTCATATGTTCTAGAACATATGGTAAATATTATTCAATTTCAATGAAATTTTGTACACAGGTTGGATTCGTGATTACGCATGTGTAGACTAAGGTAGAAGTTAGTAGCTTGAGGGGGTCCATGCTAAAATTTCCGATTAATATTTCATATGTTCTAGAACATATGGTAAATATTATTCAATTTCAATGAAATTTTGTACAGAGGTTGGATTCGTGATTACGCATGTGTAGACTAAGGTTGAAGTTAGTAGCCTGAGGGGGTCCATGCTAAAATTTCCGATTAATATTTCATATGTTCTAGAACGTATGGTAAATATTATTCAATTTCAATGAAATTTTGTACACAGGTTGGATTCGTGATTACGCATATTTATACTTATTATAGTTATTTTAATAATATTATTTATTATTAAACAAATAAAAATATAAAATTAAATCAATAAATAATAAAGATGAGCAATTTTGAAGAAAGCTCTGTTTGTTACAAAGATAATGTTAATTACAAAAAACTTTTGGACATAAATCGCTGTTAAACAACATACTATGAGTTATCTGCTCCCCCTAGTTAGCAGCTTTTTTTATGTTATATTTGTATATATTTCGTTCCCGCAAAGTTTAAAGTCATCGTCTTTGTTATAACTTTTCCATTCGCTTTTTTACAGTCGAAGCAATTATGGAACTCTCATTTCAACCTACGGGGATCTGAAATTATAACGAGTTTGTTTTAGTTAGCCAAGAAGTATATAAAAAAAAATGTTTTATTATGTTAAAATATATTGGAGTTATAAATATAATATACATTATAACATTTTCTTTCTGCTATACATACTTGAAGTTGATTCCTGAATAAAACTAGATTATTCAGAGAGCGTTATTATACCAAAAAATTGATATAATTTAAAAATATTTTGAAAATACTTAAACACGTTTTAATTCATATAGGCTTGTTAATCGCAAATTTTAATTATGCACTCGACTATTGAATAATGAAATACGATACTCTTAGAATTAGAACTCGATTTCGATATTTTTAAATTAATGTAAACTCTGTCTAAACAATTTGTTTCTGAAGGTTTTCGAACTTTTTAATAAAAAGGCATTGTATATATGTCATTTTATATCAATAATATTCGCAAAAAGTTGTGATGTCTAAAATCGCGAAAGTGTTGGACATATTTTTAATTTATATATTAAAATCTTTGTATGTATAGTCATAAAACGACTTGAACATAAATATTTATATATAAATATTATAAAAGTAAAAATTGCTTTCATTGAAACAAAAAACTTGTTACACATTATTAAAATCAATTTAAACCTTGAATCACAAGTTTTAACTCTATAATGTTTCGGTACAGTTTCACTCTTAAATGTTTTTAATTCATTAATTTTGTTAAAATAACAATTACCGACAATAAGAAAAAAAAATTGGAAAAAGTAAAATTGCCAATCATTTGATTTCAAATGATCGTAATTAATAGAACAATTTGAAGTATTTAAAACCAGAAATCCTTTTTCATTTCTGAAATAGTGAAAAATTATAATTATATTGACAAAATTAATTACTATAAGATGAAAAATAAAGTAATTTTTTTTAGGTTTCTAAATATTATAAATGGTCATAAAAAGACAAAAGTTTTTCGTCAATTAGAAAAAGTATTTGACACCTTAAAATAAAAATTACAAGGCAAAAGTAATCAAGTGTAAACAACCAGACAAATTTATAAAAATATCTTTTTACTTACATACTTATATATAAATATGTATGGATATATTTGGAAACTCATTAATTTTATTGGGAGAGAGACTAAGAAAATTTGCTGTTAATTCGGGGGACCGATCGGTGTAGAAGTAAATGGTGGAAGAATGATTCCTCTCTTGTAAAAGTAATAAAAAACAACCTCCGCAGGTAGAAAAATAACAAAAAAAAAATAGAAACAGTGAAACTTTTTATTCAAAGTTTTTTTTTTATTATTATTATTATTATTTATTATTATATTGAGGAAATGACAAGTTTCAATATAATTATGTCAGTATTTAGAAATAAGAGAAAGACTGTGTGGAGTTAAAAATGGTAACAATATAAAAACTACAGAAAAAACGTATAATAACGACTTAGGTTCTTTTTTTTTTTTGTTAATTGTCCACAGTAGAACACATAAAGATGAAGCCAACCAAGTTTTACTCATATTACAATGTGTTGAACTGAACCAGATCGAAATGTGACCCGTTTTGAAATTGCTTACCTGGCTAACAGACGACAATAAATAAAATTAAATTGTGGTAAAAAATTTGAGTGTTTTTTATTTGTTACAAATACTAATTAATTGGTCAACTTCCGTTAAATAACTTTCTGTGTTGAACTAAAAATGAAACCATTTTTTTTGTATACCTAATAATATTTTGGTTGAACCATCAAATTATTATTACGTTGATATAATTATTACGTTGATATAATGGAGGCATAATTGCTTTTTAAAAATATTTCTATATACTTCATTTCAAAAATCTAATTATAACTTGGTCACATATGAAACATCGAACTATTTAATATTTGCATTTTTATTATTTATGTATAAAAACTAAATGATATTCACAATTCTGATTTTAAACTTAATATTCATATACGATTTTACTTGCTGTTGTTATTACGCTTCTTCTTATCTTTAAAAATTATATATTTACACAAATATAAATATTATCATCTCATGATGGAAATGTCCCTGTTTATAATAATATTATGTATCCAAAAGATTATAAAAATATTCTATATTTATGTATAAAATTTATATTTTTCGTATATTAAATTTCTGTTTTACACTAGCCTCAAATATGCCCTTAAAAAAAAAAAAAGGGTTAAAAAAAAGGATAAGATCGTAATAAAAAATCCTCATTTTATGAAAATTATATTATTATGCTCACAACTACAAACACCACACACGCAATAAGCTGCCACATCGTTACCGATGAACATCATATGTGTTTCGTTTACGGATGGAAATAATTTGTAAATGAAACTCCAAAGTCATATAGTCCTCACAAATTTACGTATGTCATAGTATCCTTGATTTTTTGGGTATATCGGATTATGTAAAATATTTTTTGTTTCAGGATTTAAACCTAACACTAATCTGAAAATATTTTTGATTGTTTTTGCTTATTTTGAATTTTGTCAGTCTATACATTACCAAAAATAAAAATTTTAAATCTTTATATAAAAAATGTATTAACGGTTAAAGAACTTTAATTTACATTATACTGGGAAAAGGGATAATAATATTATACATATACAAAATTTTATCCTTTTAATTTGACTATCAAAATTGTATTTTAAATTATAGTAAATAGTTTCGTAATAATAAAAAGGGTCGTAAATTGTTGTAGAGTAAAATTATCATTTTTGTTTTAAATATTTTAATGCTACATAACGTATAAAGTTTAAACCGAAACAAAAATTAGGCAGAATAGTTTGAAAAAGTTTCACAATTTTTTATTCATCTTCTTCTGTCCGCATCTTCTAATTAAATATAATTGTCCTTTCTAAGTGCTGGGTAGTAAAATTATGTACGTGTATAATGTGCTTATATTTTAAGGATTTACTAAAATAAAATTATACGACATACGAGTATATATCAAAAAAAGGTTGAAAATTTTATGAGCCAAAAACTATTTAATTTAATTTCCACAAATTTTGTTCAGAAAATTATTCCAGTAATTTGACATTTTTGATACGACAATTGAATTTATATATTGAAAATTATATTTTGTTCACAAAGTTGTTGGGAGGTAAAATTTTATTTTACTTTATAAAGTTTTTTATGAATATTAGTCAATAAAGTTTTTAGTAAATAATATATAAATATTTAACTATCAAAATTTTTAAATAACTTTACAACAATTAAATTTAACTGAGCATTAAATAAAAAAATTCCAATTTGTGAATCTATAAAAGTAACAAATAATACTGGAAAAGTATGACCTGGAAAAGTGACTTACAAAATATGTTTATACATAAAATGAAAATAGAACGTAAAAAAATTACATTTCTTAAATAAACAAATTATTTAACGAAAAATTTCCATTAATACTTGAAACGTTATTAACAAAAATAACTAACTATATAAACAAACATAACCTTTTATTAAGGACGATAGTTTAACAATATTGATCTAAACATCCTTTTTAATAATTTAAAAATATTTATTTAAAATTATTTTATAAATAAACTAAGAAAAATAAGGCGATTAATTATCAAAAAGAAAATATATTTACAAAACGTATTTGGAGTGTTAGCAGTTCAGTAACATCAGTGGTTAAAAACTCTGTTGAACAACAAAAACAAAAGCGCGTTAATATCACTTGAATTTTTTGGTTTTCAGTATTACTGATATGATAATTTTTAAGAATAAGGGACATTCAAAGGAGATCCAATAAAATATTTATTGTAGGTATTGACTAACAGTAGTAAAAACGTTCAAGACTTTACAAAACACTTCAAACTATACAAACACAGCAGGGGGGCCAAATTCATATGTTTTCATTTCATGAATATTTCGTACTACATGTGTAATACAAATGCTTCAAAAAATGCATTATAATTTTTCTTTGCTCAATAAAATTTTTGTTTTGATTTCGAATATTTTTTATTTTGTTTTGTAAATATAACAACCTGTCAACTCTATTGCTAACAAATTTCGAACTCTTGAAATATTATTAAATAGTATAATTTTTATGCTTGCCTTATTTATGTATAGATATAATTTTGTTGACGAGACAACTGCGTTGTTAACATATGAATTGCTAAAACAAGCTATAAAATTCCAATGAGAACGAAAAAAAATTGCAGTTGTTGATGATTGCAATATGCTATTATAGTGATTTCGTATCATTCCATAGCGGGGAAGACAATTACTGAAACTAAATGTATAACTTTGGTATGGATAATTATTCAGTTAGTTAAAATGTATTGTCATAATTTTCAATTATTTAATACATCAGGAAGAAAATAATACACACATTTGGTACGTAACAACATACCTAAATATATACAAAATTTATGTTTCCAAATTTGATCTTCTTTGTATAATATGTTTTAATTTCCATGTATATCACTATAAAATATTTCAGTGTTTTGTATCTACAATATAATAAATTCTTCGTAGCTATTTTTATTTTAAATTTAAAATTTTCAGGGACATTTTCTTATGCCAAATTTTTTTTTTTTTTAAAAAAGATTTTTTTTGATAAGGATACAAAAACTAAAATATTCCACATATCCTTTCAGATGCAGTCGTTTTAACATCCGGCGTTTTTCTGGCACAATCTATATTGCAGATTTGTATTACTTCAATCTTTTTTTTTCCTCTTGTATACCTACTTAAGCTTTTCTTTATTCATTTTATGCTATACGTAAAATATAGTTATATATATTCAGGATATTCAATAAAAAATCAAATGCCAAGGATCAAAAATAAATCGATGATAAACTCACTATAGTCTTTATATAATATATGGTAATTGTAGACCCAAAAGAACTATTTATTGTGAGGCGACATCAAATCTTTCTACCCCAATTCCTCCCTATAATTTATATATATATATATATAAACATACTTATATTCTTTTTGAACAAAAAAGGTGGAATGAAAATTGCCATTGTTAGGGGAGAAAATTTGATAAATTATAGAACTTCCATATAATTTCAAACAAAATTGCTTGGAAAAAATTGTTTCGTATAAAAACCATACATATAGAGTGAGTTGGAGTCCTTCAATATTATACTTTCTATTAAGAATGGTCTTTTTGGAGCTTGAGATAGGAAGATTTTATAGTAATTTACTAAGTATAAAAAATTTATTGGAAAATTATTAAGGTGGGATCGAAGATTGGGATATAAATTATTTACGATGCAGTTGAAGTGCGATGTATTTATTATAGTATTTGTCCTTTTTATGGGTTATTTTAAGAGAAATATTATCTATATATTCTGTATGTGATAGCGATTAGATAATCTTTTTATTTATACTCCATATAAAAACACTTATTTTGTGAGCAATAATAAAAAACCAAAAATGAAAACTCAAAATGTGCCTTCCTTATAATATTTAACTTATCAATATAAAATTGCATTAAAAGCTTAAAAATATTTCCCAACTTTATCTAAGTCAGCGAATATTGTCACTTTATGATTTACAAATTCTTCAACAAAAATTGTGTTTATGTTGAATTTTATTATCTAAAAGTTTTAAACAATTTGACAAAGATACTTTATTTCCGTCAGTAAATTTTTTTTTGTCATTCCATGAGAAGACTTTATTTATTATTATTTCGTATATGGATTATGTTGTCTTTATCCTCAAGAATATAGTAGTAAAGAATATAAAGAACTTTTTACAAATAGCAATAAAACTATTAAAAAGAAAAACCAAAAAATCTAATAAATTATCATATTTGTTGGAAAAGTTATAACATTATTGAATATATTTTTTCAAACCACTGGCAATGTGTGTTAAATTGGAGCCAATTCGTTATGACTTAAATCAATATAATCATATTGGTCTTTGTCCATTTTTGTGGTAATTGTAATTGTATTCAATTTGCAGCAGTATTTTATATACATATATAATTTATTATTATCTTTGTGTAGGCATGTTAAAAAAAAGGATACAGGATATATAAACTGAAACCCCATGCTTAAGTACTCTTAGTGGGCAGTTAAAAGTTTTTAAATTCTTTTAAATATTCGGTAGTTCGGAAATAAGATTAATTATTTTTAGACCGTTTTTTTAAGAAATTATTCAAACTTTGGATAAATTTAACATTTTGTTTTTAATTTTTATTAAATTTTATTAAACTGTATTATGAAAAATGCTAATTAAATGAATTTTAATATATTAAAAAATTTAATTAAAATAATTTTAAATTGATCAAATTTCAATAATTCAATAATTAGAAGGAAAATATAATATACAAAGAAGATAATCGAAAAGAAAACCGGTTATTCAAACAAAATTCTACTTTGTAAATTATTTCCATTTCCATTAACAATAAATTTTAAATGTTTACTTTTGATGGAAACAAAACTATCTGATTGCTCTGCTTTGAGGTCTGTAATATTCTCGGTACAAGTATCCGCACTGAGATCAATTTCCAAATCATCTTCTACTATATATATAAGCCTTCAATGTTAATGAAGCGCGTTGCATTGGCGCGCTTGGACATCAAAACGTAATTAAGATGGACACAACCATTTCCTGCTGGTTCTTTATTTTCTGTATTCTTTTCGATGAATGAAATTTAATCGCACTACTACTGAGAAGAAAATTCTTAATTGATGTTTTAATTGAACACTTTTTGTACCAAAGAAAACCAGTTTTTACTGACTATGACTATAACTTTAAGTGTGGCTTTTAAACTGAATACTTTATTATAATAATTCTTAAATTGAAGACAATGGAGTTTACGTAGTATTGGTACTACAGTAGTTCTTTCTGGTTTTCACAAATTAATGTTATCTCCTGAAATATTTAATTGTAATAACTGGTAAAATGAAATTTGTTATTTATAGCATAGTGTCAGTGTCATTTGTATGTGCCTCAACTCAAATTTATTTTGTTTTATATATTTAATCCTAAAATTCAACAAAAAAATTTAATTAGTTTATATAGAATTAGGAATATAATAAAGCAAATAATTGAACCAAAAAAAAAACGGAATTAGTAAAAAAAATTATTCTAAATTTCTATATATAATCTTTAATAGATGACTAAAAAGTGTTTTTAATTGGATTTTCTCCTAATAACATAGAATTTTAAACAAATTGTATAAATTTAAAAGGGCATGGAAAATTGTATAATTTAATTATAAAGATAGAATTTTGGAAAACAATTTTATATTTGTATACATGAAATGATTCACCTAAAGTTTTTCTAATATCAGTAAGATAAATATTTGTATTTTAATAATACTAAAAAATTAAATACAAATTTCGTTACCAATCAAATTATTCTTTTAATTAAGTTTTTTACTCAGATAATCTTAAAAAGAACTACAAAATAATTTATATAAAACAATTGAAAGCGTTATAAATTAAATTTTTTACGCCTTTTGAACTCACACTATTTTCCTAAAAATATACAAAATTTTCAAGGTTTTATGGACCATGAATAATTTTCATTTCTTGCATAATTATAATTATAAATAAAAAAATTATTAAGAAAAAAAAAATATTTTTTTTGAAACATAAATTTGTGTGTAATTAAAAGAAATTAAGTAAATAAAATATTAAATTTTGTCTTTCTCAATTTAAATTTTGAATATTAGGGAAAACTTACAGACCATTTAATAAGTATTTAAACAACGTTTCAGAAACCAAACATCATCACTTTAATCCCAGAATTTTCTTAAAACTATCCCCATCATTATATTCTATTTAATTCTTCATCTTTGGCCATTAACCGTCGTATCTCGACACAGAGCTAACTAACGATACAGAAAAAATATAAACGATTTAAATTGTCGAATAAATTCTTAATTAAGTTTTATGACTCTTGATTATATTTTTTTTTTTTGTTCTTTTTTTCGATATTATCCCTAATTTTTTTGTTTTTTTAATTCTTGCATGCAACCCGATTTGTCTATCAACTGCTGTTACTAATTAAGTCCCACATTTGCCTTATAAACAAAAAAAAATCGGCAACAAAATTTTAATTAAACTAATTTTGTTGGATTTAGAAATAATATAAATTTGTTGTAATTAAAGGAATTAATGTTAAACAGAAATTTAAATTATTATAGAAAGTTAACAAAAAATTTGTAAATTCGGTTTTTTAGTATTATTTTACTTTAGCTTGAAGCTTCTTTAAGTGATAAATACAATTAAAGAATCAAAGGACGAAAATCTAATTAAAGGATAGATGATATATTACATAAAGTAAATTAATATTTTATATTTATTTAAAGTAAAAAGTATTCTAAATCTACAGATTGCAGTCAAACTCAATTTACAACGACATTATTACATTTTTATTTATTTCACTCACGATTTCACTACATCTAAGAAATTTTGTTATAATATTTTTGCAACTTGTTTATATAAGTACGCAATATTTTATCCTTGTTAAAAAAATATTTTTGGTTTGTCATTTTATATTATAAAAAATATGTACATACATAATTTCTAACGAAACACAACAGAAAAATTCGTGGTTAAGTCACGTCTTTAATAGAATGCAAAATAGTTTGGTTAAGAATTTCAACCTTAAATAATTTGAAATATTTCTGTATTTTATGAAAGAATACTAATATTGTTATTAGTCTGAATATTTATAGTAAAATTTGAATACTAATCAACCCTTGACTTACAGTTCATAATAATCGTTCCATTAAGTCCTATACTGAAAGTTAGGAAAGTTAAAAGTGCGGGCGATGAAAGTAATTGATGAATATTTATAACTCTCGCCAATTTGTTTTTAATACGGCATAGTAAACATTGTTAACACAATGTCATACTTATGGGGTATATTACTTGTGACTTGATCAAATGCATAAAAAACCGCATCAATCATATCACTGTCTTATGTCGCAATTCGCAATTATATGTTCCGATAATAACAAACAATACATGAAAAGCTAACAAAATATTTGAATCTTCAAGTAATTATATTTTTAAGTATGACTTTCATGTATAATAGAATCAGAATCGAGTTTTGCTGGCAAATTTTAAATAAATATATATAACATAACCACAAATGTTTTAAAAAAATATGATAAATTAATGGATTGGTCAATTTCGGCACGCAAAAAGGATTTCAAATTCAATATAATTACAAACTATCTGTCATATATACATAATATGTAATTATATGGTCACAAAGACAGGTGCAGTTTTCATTATTTTATAATTTTCATTTATTAATAAAAAAGTTTCAAATATTCGCAGCTGATACCATACGCCAGCAATAAGAAGAATAACTATTATACTTTTTAAGTAATAATTTAAAATATTAGAGACCAACTGTTTCTTTAAACATGCAAGAATATTTCATTCAAATTGGCATATTTTTTTTTTCTTATTCGAAAGGACAATTTTGAAAATTTATTAAATTTTAAAAAGAATTTTCAATGGCAGCAATTTTGTGTTGGATAATTCAAAATTTTATATAAAACATAAATTTATAATTAACTAAAAATGTTAAAATCTGTTACAAAAGAATTGGTAGTAAGCTTAGTTGTCCTGGTGCCCGTTTATTTCTGACAACATGTAATGGATATAAAATCAAAAAAACACTATAGAGCGTAGGATCTTTCCACAACATAATCAGATATTTATAACATAAAACTAAAAAAAAATTGTTGACTGATTTCTGGGTAAACATCCACTTAACATAAATAAATCAGTTTTGGTATCAAATTTAGATGTGGGCGTCCTATTATTCTTAAGATTAAATTTTCGAGTCTATTTTTATTTTACTTTGTTGTGTTTTCTGCTTTATGGTTTTTTTTTTATTTTGCTATTGTCCCCGAAAAAAAAACACTATTAACGCCCATGTGGGACTTCATATATGTTAATATTTGTATGGTATCAATTTACAGGTCATAATAACACAACTCCGTTCCACAATGTATATTAAGACGGGGTACTTGGTTATTATAAATAAGTGATTGATTATTTTGTATAATTGAATTCGAAGATTGATAATTCAAATATTGAAAAATAATTAATTCCTGATTATAAATAAAATTAAATAATTTATAGAAAATTAATTATTTCAAGGTTTTGACCACGTTTTGCGGTCAAACTATAACAACCGCATTAAAGTTAATAATTTTGATGTTTTCAATATACAGTTTGACCCATAATTAAAGTCAAATTTAATATCTTAATATTTTTTTGGCAACATATACAAGAAAGACACAATTTTTATAAGCCAAAAAACTTTTTTAAAATTTTTGTTTTTTGGTCACCTTTTTTTCTAAAACAAAAAAATAAATGTATATAAGTAAGTAAGTATATCTGTATATATTAAAACCTTTTTTTTGAAGACAAGTGAATAATTATTAATCAGTTCCCACGCTTATCCAAACTTGATACTTATTTTCTGTATAGTAGAATGGCAAACATAAAATCTAAACCTCTAAACATAATTTACTAATACAACTAAATTATATTTCTAAATCTATTTCTGAATTAATTTCTGTATAGCCATGCAAATTAGCGAAGAATGGAAGAAGGTGTGCTTGAGAAAGTTTCCATTAAAATGTTAAGCGGAAACAAAATTTATAATTCCTGTTTTTATTCGTTACTTTTTATTCACTCTATATAAAAAACCTTATTTCTACAACAGGGGATGAACTTATTAAACTCAAGAATAAAAATTTAATGGTTCTAAAAGTGATTCTAGATAATAATAATACTTAATAAAATTTAAGTCAAACCATCATTTTTAAAATGGTTATTTTATGGAAATTTTATGTGAGAATTTTCAGTTTTAATTGCTCTAAAAAAAATGGGATTTTTTTTTTTTTAGTTTTTCGTATATTCACTTCATTGTTTTGTATTCAATTTTTTTTTTCTTTTTCATTCTGTTAGTCAGAAAAACTGAAGGGAGTTTTTACAGTCAAATTGTATGTTGACTTGGCTGTAAAATGGAAGTATGTACATACATAATTTCATTTTTAGACGGATTGTTTTGATTAAAATTACCTCCTGCTGATTAAAAAACATATTAAAAAGAAAATATTTTAAGAATATTTTAAAAATTATAATTATGTAGTAATAAAATTAAGATCTGTTAAAATATTACACTCAAAATTATAATCAAAAATTATTAAAATACAAGTTCAATAAAATGTTTCACGTAGCATCTAAAAAATTATTGTAAATTATATATCAAATTTATAATGTTTTGGTAATTATCAATACAATAATTTTAATTTTGTTAACAGTTGATAACATTGAGCTAAATTAAATCTAAATTACATTTTTTTAAATGAGTAACCATTATTAAAATGACGAAATTGAAAACTAAATTTAATTATCTTATACATATTTATTATTTCTGACCATCTGAGTTACATTTTGATTTTTTCCATAAATTAATTTTAAAATTAACATAATTTTTTATACAAAAAACAACTTTTTTCAAGCTGTGATTAATTTAGCGCCTTATAAAATCATCCAAGACCTTTCGACATTTTAACTAAAATTCAATTCGGATTTAGATTATTTTGCATAAGATGTATAGCTAAACCTTCGCGTAATAACTTATATAATTGCAATTACAATCTATACGTTTTAAATAAGTTAAATAAAAAATAACTCAACTTGAAGCCAAGATTAACATTATTAATATATGAATAATTTCAAAGTCACAATTTTATGTTCCACACCATTTGCTTAAAGTTTTAAAATTAAAATTATTTATTCATTTAGTTTATGAAACTGATTTATAATTATAGTGAAGAAATCAAATTCAAATTATTTATATACAATTTATTGAATCAATAAATTGTATATATGTATTAGGTAATTTAGATGAGAGTATCCTTGAAAAAGTTATATTAGGACATTAATCTTAATTACTAAATCGAAGAAAATAAAAGACCATGATGATGAGTCTCATTAACAAGATTTTCGTATATTTTGTTAACGTGTTTCCAAATATTAAGTCATAAAGAAATTCTTTTATTTTATTATGATAAAATAGATTTTCGGAAAAATCAATTGATAAACTAGTAATTTTCCCAACTTTATTATAATTTGATTACATTCTTTTTATTATTATATAATTTATTCTTTTTTCTTTGCAATAAAATATTGTTTCGAAACAACATTTTATTATTAATTATAATTTAGTATGACATGGCAAATAAAATAAAAAATCAAGTTTAATATCAATGTGATTTTTATTTTAAAATTTACGCAAAAGTCGTCTTGCCAATAATGTAGCTCTGGACTAGTTTCAGATTTATGGAAATTATGCAAATTGATCATTCTCAAAGATATTAAATTTTTATTGATAACTCACCAGGAAACCACAAATCTCAGGAATATTTTCTTATTTGTAATTACTTATTTGATCATTTAATTTTATTGACCATATTATATTACATTTCCAGTCACATAAATTTGTTGTCAGTATATTTACTCAACTACTTTTAATAAAATGCAGATACTTACGAAACTAATGTATCCAGTTGTAAACCTTCAACAATATTGAATTCTTAAAATAATTTTGTTAGATGAAAAATATAAAAATACAGTTTAAAAATAATTTAAAATAATACAAATTGAACTATTTTTAACTAAACTATTTTCGGAACAGACGCAAGCAAAGATATAAATCATGTATAAGAGCATTTTAATATTTGTATACTTCATCATAATAGGAATGCTATGCGTGAGGTACTATAAACATCAAAATTAAAATTTAAGACCATCTCTAAGAGGATTAATTTGTTTAATATCTGTGGGGGCATAGAGTTTAATTATATAACGATTTACAACAATACCAACAATATTTTTATTACAAAATAAATTATAAATTATAATTCACAAAAACAAAATGTGATAATAATTGGCTCCTCTCTAGGTAACCTTTTAATCAAATGTATTTTTGTATAGCATAGCAGCTCAACTCATAACATATAATGTCGCTGTATTTAATGTAAAAGGTAATACTAAAACTAAAAGTTGTGTACTTACTTTACTGAAATGTATAAGAAATACTCATACGTGATACTTCACAAGTAGGACAGTACTTCTAGGACTAGGAATATAAACAATAGCATATAAATAATTAAATAAAATAGAACTTTATTATTAATGTAATAATTAAAATAAATGTAGTAATTAAAATTAAAAACATATTTAACTTTCTGTTCTTATATAAATCTTAAAAATTCAATTTCATTTTATTATTGTTCCAAATGATTCAACAGTTAATATTACTTTGAACTCTATATATATTCTAATGCAACCATTTACTTGTATAATAAATACTTGAAAGTTACTAACAAGCATATCATTAGCTAATTTTACTCATAGCAAACGCGACGTATCGTAAAATATTCTTTGTTTTTACATAGTTGCATAATTCCATGTTTATGTATAAATTGTATGCTGACATGGACTACAATGTCATATATAAATTGTATGCTGGCATTGTAGTCCTTAAGGGTTTTGATCTTTATATATAAACAAGTTTTGTAATGTAAAAATATGTGCGAAAAATAGATATGTAATTTTTAAGGAGAATTTGTTGAATGTAAAAAATAAAATATATTTTCATTAAAACTCTTGGGATGTATACAAAATAGAAAAATATTTGAAGTAACTAAAGAAATAACATTGTAATATTTTATTAACCACAAATCTTTCTTTATGTTATATAAAAAAAAATCTTTGTTTTTCTCAATAATTTCTACTACTCTGCTACTATTATTGTTGCTGAAGAAAATTTTTAATCACATAATATTCAAATAATTTTATTATAATAAAAAACTTTTCAAATAAAAACAGATTTCCATAAATTTAATTTATATTTTTACCACTCCGGTAACACGACAAACTATCTTACAAAGACAACTAATTCTCAGCAATTGAAAAGAATAATTTTCTTATATTATACTAAATAAATCTTTAGCCCTAGTTTTCCCACGTATTTTTAAATCAGTTTTCAAATTAAAATCAATTTTCTATTTGTAATTTAAACCAAATAAATTTTAATTTTTTCTTTTAGATTTTTAAAAAAGGGAGACTTCATTTTCAAGATATATTTAATTGTAATAACAAGAATCGCTAAAACAATTGTGTGAATTTTAATGTAAACCTCATTGTCTTAAAAACATTGGAAGTATTACATCTTATAAATTAGAAATACTATCCGTTCTTTTGTCTTATTAACTATTTTTTTATGGAATTATGATTGTAATGCAAAACTTTACTATATGTTATAATCAGCGGTGTATTTTGGAATTATGGTTGAAATTTGTCATCAAACGTTTTCATTGCCGTATTTAACCTAAAACTTGAACAAAATTTATTTTAAGCACTCTTTTTCCAATAATTTATACAGCTTTAATAATAATGTGATATGCCCAAAAACTTAAATTAAGTAACATATAAACGTTATACTTTTAAAAATTTTGTTTGAATGAATTTATTTAGCGTAGGCGACCAACAACCAAATTTTGTGGATGTGGTAAAAGACTTGCTGGACTTGTGGAGTTATCTGTCATTATTATGAAATGTTGATTTGTGATAAGAACTTTAAAATTTAATATTTGTATGAAATGTTTAAGTAATTCAATTCATATCGATAGGTTTTAGTTGAACAATAATTACGTTTAAAGTAGTATTTAAAAATATTCATTCAGTTTCCAATTAGTGCTTATCATTTCAATTCGTAATGAGAAACTAAAATTTAAGTTTATCTGGAGGCGTTTAATATAAATATTTCATATTATCAAAACTATGCGTTTTCAATATATAACTTATATAACATTTCATTTCTATCCCGTCAATAGTCTCAAAAACAAAATAAAATTAAAATTTCTTAAATTTAGTTACTAATTATAATATCTAAAATAAATTTAAATTTTATTTGTTATTCATATTTTAATTAATTCATTTTTCAAATTTCAGTATTTATTACTCTCTTCATATCAACCACCTTGTGTCAACAACAAAAATTTCGTATCACGCCACATGATTTACAAGTACTTGAAGGATCTGAAGCGATGTTGCGTTGTGAGGTAACGAATCTAGCTGGTCAAGTTCAATGGACAAAAGATGGTTTCGCATTAGGATTTAGTGCTGTAATACCAGGTTTTCCTAGATATTCAGTGCTAGGCAATCGTGATCAAGGAATTTATAATTTACGAATATCAAATGCATCAATTGATGATGATGCTGATTATCAATGCCAAGTTGGACCAGCAAAATTCAATTCAGTAATTAGAGCAAATGCTAAACTAACTGTTATATGTAAGTATCATTAAATCAAAATGATTATTTCTATATTTCTATGACGAGTTTTAAATTGTTTGCAATAATAAAATAAAGTTTGAATATTGAAACTTTAAAGGAATGGGAAATATTTACAAATTAAATTAAAAAACTAAATCGTACAATTTGTTTAAAAAGTTTCTGCTCTTATTAGCTTAGTTAATTGAAAATGTATTGACAATTTTCTTTATATGACGATTAAAATCTATGTACAACATAAATTGAAGCAAAAGAAAAGAATAAATATTTGAATTTAGAAACATAATTTCTGCTATACAAAATGTTAACATAAAACGTTCTTGCATTATTTTTCTGTTTATGGATTTTATTTAATATATAGACACAAAGCGTAAAACTCTACAATTTTTTTTATATATATTTTAAAAGTTTTATGTAAAATTGTAAATAATAGAATTTTTCAGAAAATGCATATAAATTGAAAGCAAAACAATAAAAACAATTGACAAATTTCGCCTTGCAACATTGAAAATTAAACAAATGAAATTGGAAATTTTCGTAACATGAATACTCATAGATGCAACTTTTAACGATTAAGTAAGAAGAATAAAATATACAAAAAAAAAATTGTTTCCACGGTTATAATGGCTCCGAGTCCTTTAAGTTCTTACACATTCAAATTATTTGTTGGTATTCAATTTACCTGGCAACCGATGAGGACTTTCTGAACATAAATCTAATTCAACTTTTATTTTAAATATGTTTTGTGTATGGATGTGTGTATGAGTGTATGTATATATGTATAAGGATGAGGTGAATAGCTTTCAACTAACAGCATTATTTCATATTTTTTATCGGTTTTTTTAATGAGCTTTTATAGCATGTCGACGTACGTAGTTGACGGGGATGAAATATTTGTTTTGTCTGAAGTGAAGAAAAACATGTGAAAATGAGAAAATTTGCACATTTTCCACTTTTTCCATGAAAAAAAAAATGTTGATCGCAAACAAGGATAATATTTTAACCTAATATTTAATTTATTTGACAAGTTTTAACTTTTTTTTTTTTTGTTAATATTAAGCATATAAATCGTTTTCCTCTCCTTCTTGTACATGGTAAACACTGTCTTCCAGCTCCCAGCTACCAGCTCCCAACCATTTTTGAAATCGATTTATGTGTATTTAGAAGTTTATTTATTAATATTGCGAATAAAATAATTTTGAATATTATTTAATTCTGTCAGAAAGCCCAAAATATATTTATATTAATTTTGAAAGTGGCTTGACTTTATTTATGCTTCATTTAAAAAAATATTCTCAGGAGGGTTTTAATAATTAAAGTATCTTAAATTTATCATTTGTATATTGTATATTATATTTTAAATTCTTTATTTTCTAATTTTATGGTATCTCCTCTCTTTATTCTATATATTGAATATATACTATAACTAAACGCCAGTAAAAGACAATGTTAAAACTTAAATTTATATAATTCAAAAGTCAAAAGTACAAAGATTTTCTTTCCAACAAGATATAAGTTTCTATGTATTCCTTCCTGTGATTTATTTCGTAATTTCATCCTTATAAATACAAAGTTGAAATGAATCGGATTTCCTTTTGAATGTGCTAATGTTAATTCATATCTTTGGCTGTAATCTTTGTATAAACAATAAATGTCGTTGCCATATAACGCAAAAGTATTATTTTCTTAACGAATTGTTATCAATCAAAAGAGGATATTAAATGTACTGTATATACAAATTCTGCTTTTTTCACTAAAGTTGTACTATTAACTTCAAATAGAGTGTGCGGAAATTCAATCTGAATACGCGGTATAAGAAACAAAGAAAACTCATTAAAATAATTGCGTGTGTAATGAAATGGTAATTTTTTTTTTTTGTGAATAATCATCAGATTTGCTTAAAGAACCATTAATATTTAACTAAAGCTACTAAATAATTTTTCCATGTTTTATATTTATTTATGTTTGTTTCCTTTCAAAAACAAAAATAAAAATTTCGCATATTATAATATGACAGTTTAGGGATTTAAAGAATTGCAAATGTGATAAAATGAAAATTTTATCATGGGAAAGTAAAATAATCAGAAGTAAATTTTTCAAATTTTTTGAAGTCTAGAAATTTTTCAATGGTTTGCAAAAATCTTCAAAAAATAATAATTAGTATCCTGTTGAATACGAAAAATGAATGTAAACAGATTAAATTATCTACGATGAGTAAAACTGTTATTATATTATATGTAAGAGTATAAGAAAATAACCTCGAAACTAACCGCTTAAAAAAATATAAAAGAATTGCGATGATGTTTATATGCATAACAAAAAAAATTGTTCTATGGTTTTGGTTTTGTGGTTTAGGAATACGAACAAATATATCATGTCGTCCTTCTGTTTTCTGTTGTCACAAGAAACTGAAGAAATGTTATAAAATATTATAAAACAAAAAATTTCTACCATGCAAATTAAAATTGTAGTTATATATGACATAAGTGGTACTGAAGAACGTTTAAAGAGTTCATAGAATACATTTTCTGAAATCCAGGCCACGAGTTTATTACATATAGACACAACCAACACAAACCTACTAAAAATATTTTAACTTTACATATAATTAACCTGAATGGTTTTAAGGATCTCATTTGGAAACTAAAAAATAACTAAAAAAAAATACCAGAACATTTTTAGCTTCGGGGTTTTAGTTTCACTCTACAATAGAAAGATTTTTAATGAAATTTTCCAGTTTTTCATAAACAATAAAACAAAATTTATATAATTTGTCCAAGTGATTCCTAGTAGCTTTACATCATATATACATAAAATAATAGAAGACAAAACTTGAACAAGAATTATTTAAATAAAACTTTGCTTTTTTAACATTTTTTTTTTTTTTTTGGTTTTTATAGGTTGAGTTTTTTCCCTTCTGGCCAGTTTTCATTAAATATTTTTACATTTTATTCAGGTAAAATATAGTATACAATGTTAAAACAAATATTTGCTAAAAAAAAAGTATCTGTATTTCATTATTATATATTTAAAAAAAGCATAACGACGACAATAAAGAACCGAAAGATATAGTTATAAAAAACTAAAAGACTGAAGACTGTAAACATATACAATCTAATTTAATTAAGGAATAAGAAATTGAAATTTGTTTTTTAGTGTAAATAGTAAATTGTGTTTACAAAAATAAAATCGTTTCTAATAGTAGAAACGATTTTATTATATTTAGTTTGTTTGAATTTAAAGGATATAAAAAATGGTATGCAAATATGTAATCTGCAACTCAACAGAATCCTTGAAAATGTTGTGCAATTCTGCTGTTTTTTGTTTTAATGCTAAATATTTTGATTTAATTTATACTTTAGTTAGAATATCCTGTCAACATACCGAACCGCATGATAATATTTCTATAGTATGAAAGGTTCTTTTGTCGTAAAAGTCAAAAATATTATTTATTACTGTACTCTTATACGAGGGCTGATTGATAATTACGTGGACTACCTGTGATTCAGGTAATGCACAGGTATAAAGTAAGTATTTTTTACCTCTAAAATCATTTACTAGGCTATATATAAAATTTAAAGTCGATATCTTGTATACTTTCCATGTAACAGTCGTTTAAGTAAGTCAATCTCAGTGAATTTTTAAAAATGGATAAAAATGAATTTCGTGTGTTGATAAAACATTATTTTTTGAGGCAGAAAACAGCAAAGGAAACTAAAGAAAAGTTGGATAAATATTATGGTGAATCTGCACCTTCGAAATCAATGGTTTGCAAGTGGTTTGCTGAGTTTAAAAGTGGCCGTACCAGCACAATATTGATGAACAACGTTCTGGGCGTCCAAATGAAGTGACTACTCCAGAAATGGTCGATAAAATCCATGATATCGTACTAGAACTAGATGACCGAAGAGTGAAATTGCGGGAAATTGTTAACATCGTGAACATCTCATCGGAACGTGTTTTTAATATTTTACATCAATATTTGGATATGAAAAAGGTATCTGCAAGATGGGTGCCGCGTTTGCTTACAATTGATCAAAAACGCAATCGTGTGACAACATCAAAGCAAGTTTTGGAGTTATTACAACGTAATCCAGTCGATTTTTGGCGTCGATTCATAACCGTTGATGAAACATGGATACACTACTACACACCAGAGACAAAAGAACAATCAAAACAGTGGATTTCTACAGGTGAAAAGGCTCCAAAGAAGGCAAAAACAGTTCCATCAGCTGGCAAGATTATGGCCACTGTTTTTTGGGATGCTCATGGTATAATCCATGTCGATTATTTACAAAAAGGAAAAACAATCACAGGACAATATTATGCAACATTATTGGATCGTTTGAATGAAGAGATTATAATAAAACGACCACATTTAGCAAAGAAAAAAGTTCTTTTTCATCAAGACAATGCACCAGTTCACAAATCAGGAATTGCAACAGCAAAATTATTAGAATTGAGATATGAATTGGTTCCTCATCCACCATATTCTCCAGATTTGGCCCCTTCTGACTTTTTCCTGTTTCCAAATATGAAAAAATGGCTTGCAGGAAAGAGATTTGGGTCAAATGCTGAGGTTATCGACGAAACAAATGGCTATTTTGAAGGGTTGGAGAAATCATATTTTTTGGAAGGCATCAAAAAACTGGAACATCGTCTAACTAAGTGTATCGTCCTAAAAGGTGACTACGTTGAAAAATAAAAAAAATAAAAACTGAAAAAAAACTGTGTCTTCTGTGTCAGTCCACGTAATTATCAATCAGCCCTCGTACCATACTATTCCTTCTTTAAAAATCTGCACCTTTTGTAATCTTCTTTTACAAGGTATACTAAACAGAATATACCAATTTATATTCTTGAGAAGATAAGAAGAAGAAATATTCTTAAATTATGTAAAAGCATTTCTATAATTTCTTTAATATTAATTTTTGACTCCTGGCTATGAAAATAATATATTAATATATAAATTAATTTTACTAAAATTTCTTATCCTTAAATATAATATCATTATATTTACTATTTTAATTATCCTTTTGATAAAATATGAATTACAAAATTTATCTAAATATATAGAATTTATTTCAAGGCAAAATAATAAGAATTTATATTCCATTTTGAAGTTAGGATATCATTCTAATATATAAGGATATCTTTATTCATTTTCTTTATTCCTCTAAATAGTATGCAGTCATTCAAGGACTAACAAACAATAAACGTTAGAAGATGATATTCTCTATAACATGTGGACTGAATTCATGATAAGAAAACTAATATTCTTGTTCTAAGAAAATTTTTTTTTGCTGAATAGATTTTGAAAGAGTGTGGAAATGTATAGATAGAATATTTTCGGAAAAATTAAAATTAGATTTTGGGTAAAATAATATATTTCTTTCTTTTACATTTACATAATATTTTTTCCTTATGGGAAATCCTCTCCAGGCAAAAAATATCATTATAGAAAAATATGAAAAACTATATAGCTTTTCCCTGGACAGAAATTTATTAAAGAATTGAAAAATTATATTAAATAAAATATGTTATATAGAAGTACATCCAATATTTAAATTATACTCTCTAATATTAGTTGAGCAATTATTAATGATGGAGAGAAGGAAATTATTATGGAAAAAAATATATCGTATCCATATAGAAAGTTTGTGGTTCTGTGGATACTTAATATAACTATGAGTCCTTAGAGCATTCAAAGAATATTATAATCTAAGCAAATATTTTAAATAAATAAAAATTGAATATTAAATTTTTATTCAATGCGTTATTTTCTAAAAAAAAAGAATCCTAAGTAAATGAAAATGTTCTTTTGAATAACTATTACTGACTCATATTATCACAAAATATCGTAATCTATAATATTTCATTCCATTAAAATAGGATAGAAGAAAAAACTAAGCACCTAAAACTGATAGTCAAAATTTATATTATTGTAGATTTGGAATTTTGAAAGCATCCTTCAATAACAATTTAAGTATATAGTATAAAAAATATGAGAAAATGAGATAAAAAGTCAATAATTGAACCATTGAAAGAACTGAACTAGGGCATATTATAAAAAAATTCCTTATGGTTTAGACATGTCGTATTTCCGTAAATTAAAAAACAACTCAAAAGATGAAAAACAAAAATTCTTTGATTATAAATAAATGCATATATAGGAATTCATATGAGTACAAAGTTGTTTAAATTTCAAGGGCTTTTCATATCTATATTTGATGTTCATTCAATAATTTCTTAGAAATCGTTTTAAATTAAGAACTTCAAGTTTTTGCTATCAATATAAAAAACATAATTAAATTTTATTAATTAAAATTATTGTATACTTTTAGCTCCACCATCATCAATTGAAATTAAAGGATATCAACATAATTCAAAAGTTGAAGTTAGAGAAAATCAGGATCTATCACTGATGTGTATTGTATCGAATGCAAAGCCTGCTGCACAAATTGTATGGTATCGTGGAAACGTTGAGTATAAGCCAGGTAAGTTTTAAAAGTTATATTCAAAATCTTTAAGTCTTGTAAGTTGTTAGAGAATAACACAAATTTATACGATTTTTTATGAAGCAAAGAAAATAATATGAAAATAATATTTGACATATACCAAATAAAGAAAATTGGACAGACGATGACACAAAGGTAATATTCATATCACCAATTGACGCAATCCATAAAATTAAATTTTAATAAATCAAATATTCATGTATTTAAAAGACCAATTAATTACTGCTCGTGTTTATCAAAAATTCGCCCAAACTAATTTAAGTTTTCTATAAATAAACAGGACATCATTACATCACATGATTTCGTATAGTACTACATTAAATAAATTGAAAATGTTTTCATATTTTTTAATACTGGATTGCCTTTACATACTTACTATATAAATATTTTCAATAAGGATATTATTTTTAATCTTTATCTGTCCTCCCACCTTTATCCCAAAACTTATTCAATTTATTTCTTTAAATTGGAAAGTACACATGCTAATAATCATAATTTGATCCTTTAAAAGTATGTATGTGTATGTATATATATTTGTTTGTAATTTTTTAAAGATTTGTGTGTTACTTTGCATGAGTTTCCTTTGCTATACATACTTTTCACCTGAGGTTGTTTGGCAAACATTAATTTTATGTTATTAAAGAATCCTTACGGGAAAAATAAAATTTCATTCCTGCAGTTTAAACACATTTTTTCAAGTTACATTTAAAATATATAAAGTTCGTCGTATAAAAACTCATAAATTATTCAAAGAATGATTCTTATTCATAAAATTAAGAATATTTTTAAAAATACATTTGTGTATAGCTCCGTAATGGGGAATTCCTGCATCCATTTTTATAAATAGATTTCTAAAATAATCAAAATTTCGGCAAAATAAACTATTTTTAGAAAAACAATTTTTAAATATTTAAGTTTGTCATAAACATAACAGACACCGGCACAAGTAAGTAATATACATAGCATTATTTTCAGAACTGTGAACCCAGATGCAGGTGATTCCTGATTCGTGATAATTTGCTAATCCAAATTATTATTGTTTTTATTCGTATACGGTATTATACTTTACTTTTAGTTTTTTTTTATATTACTATGTTTTGCTGTTAAAACATTTGTGTCTATAATGTAAAGTTTGTTTGTTTTCGGTGAAGGAAATAGAACTTTTTCCAATACAGATAAGAAAATTTCAATCTGTATGTTGTGAAAGTGCAAGAAAACAAGAACATAGATAAAGATATCCTATGTTTTTTAATATTTCCTTTCGACCATAAGCAAAATACTATAATATTTCAGTTTTTGATTGTTTTGACTGATACCAACTAATAATTGGGTTTTTTTCCCGGAAAGCAGTATTGTTTTAGGGGACTGATGCAAATTAAATACTCAGTTTCAATTAGTAATGGTATATACTCCCAATTCCAAGTATCTATAGCTAGAATATTTTGTACTTTCGAATAATTTAAGTATGCATAGTACAAATATTTTATATAACATATGAAATACTAGTAGCAGCTAATTCTGAAATATACTAGTAGCAGTAATAAATAAGTAAATATTTATATTATGAGATTTAATTAAATTTATTATTTGTGATAATCATAAATAGTGCATAATAATTCAGAGAATATGGTTAGAAGTTTCATATACGATTATAATTTTCAGGTATGGAATTATGATCTTAGGTATGGAATTATTTTCAGGTATGGAATTATGTCAGTTTTTTACTCGCTTGTTTGAAACGTACAGCTATATATCACCAATCTGCACTGAATAGCGTTTGTTGGCTCAGGTACAGAAAAGACAAGATATTTGTATGCTCTGATTTGTTTTTGTATTGTATTGTACCTTGATTTTAAAGAAGTTAATCAATCTGTATTATAGTGTAGCACCGTCGGCATGCTAAATAAATTTACTATACTATTTATGAAAATAAAAGTTATAAAAATATAAATTACTTTCACAATTATTTATTTTTCAGGTGATGCAATTGTGCAATTGTAGTGGATATACGTCAATGAGCCGAAATATTATAGATATTGCTTTTTTATAAAATTGAAGCACTATATTTATTTCTTTTTATGGACAATATTAATTCATCAACTATAAAATATAATATAAGTGTACATTAAATAACTAAAGAAAACAATAATATGATTTTTCTCATCATATTACATTTAATATAATTAAATATTCTCACACTTTTTGTTAATTTTGTTAAATAATTATAAATACTTTTACTTAACACGATCATTATTACAGACTAAGCTGTTTTTGAAACATATAAAAAGAAACATTCTCGAATAGAATGAGGTTCGAATAGAAGGGGAAGTTATTGAAAAAGTAGAAGACTTTCTATATTTAGGCCAATTAATTTCCTTTGATGAAACAAAAAAAAAAAAAGAAGTCAAAAGAAGGATTACAAACGCGTGAAAGTATTAAAAAACTATTGAACAACAAAATATCAAATGAAAACATAAAATACATATTTGATGCTGCAATATTACCGGTTTTAACTTATGGAGCACATACATGGTCATTCCATGACTCGCAATAACGAAAAATTAAAGGTGTGTCAAAGGTCGATGGAACTTAGCAGAACAAAAAATACAACAATTAGACAAAGAACTAAAGTAGTTGACGTGGTACATCGATCTAAGGAGCTAAAATGGCGATGTTGTTAGCTAGATGCACATCTATGATAACGAACTGGAGGCCAAGGGGAAAAAGAAAAGTAGGCAGACAACTAAAGAGAAGGGAAGATGATATATCAACAACGTGTAACAACAACGTGTTCCAATGGAAAGATAAAGCAATAAATAAAAATGAATGGAACAGTCTGGAGGAGGCTTTTGCCCAAATTAATTAATTTAATAAAATTTGAATTAAAATTAAATGTAAAATCTAAATTATATATTTGAAATTTTGTTAAACTAAAAATGAATTATAAACTTAAAATTGAATTATGAATTGATTAATATTTTTATAACAAGCTATTAATAGCTGTAAAAAGCTATTAATAATAATAATAATAATATAAAATAAAACCGATCAAATTTAAGTGAATTTTTCGATATTTTTTGCCTATTACTTCATTTGCAATTAATCACTCAGTTTTACATTATTTGCATTTGTTAATATTCTGCAAAAACCAATATTTTTCTTCAGGCTATTTAATTTTTTATAATATCCTTATCCTTTTTAATATTATTGGAAAATAATAAAAAAAAACATTTTCTGTTTGACAATAATAATAATTACAATACTACAACCTTTAATATATGTATTGGCCTCTTCTCTTCTATATTTTTATTATTAGATACATATTAATTAATGTTATTATATTGATTGCACTTGTCTGTAATTATTCTCCGTAATGATAAGCTAGAAATCCTGATAACATGATTTCGGGCTTCGAAATATGATAGTATATGTTTTTAATATAAATATATATTTTAGTAGTCCTTTAAATTAAATAGATCGATTCTAATTTAAATCAGAGTTATTTTAATCTTGCAGGTTAAAACCGAAGTTAACACAAAGTGAAATATTATATGTAAATGTTTAGTTCTAAAATCGGATTTGTGATGATTATAAAATTACAATCATACAATCGTAATAGTGTTATGCAAACCCGAAGCTTTATTGTTATATAAAATAACTAAATCACGAAAATTACATAAGAATTCATAAATCTAGATTTCAAATCAATTCTTAACTATATATATTTCAAATAACAATTACTTTTATTGGATTTCTTATACCAACAATTTCCTTCTTATAAAATAATATATAAATATAGTATATAAAAATAATTTTATACGTTTTATGGTTGGGATATTTATTATATAATTAAAGCTGTAATTCTTGAATTTTATTGCCTCACTTATACATATAATATATCAATTATTTAATTACATTTTCAATTTAGCGGAAGAAAATAAATATAAAGCAACAGACAATTTTACTTTATCCTGCAAAGACAGATTACTTTCCTCATTTAACCTTACTATGAAAGCACCAGAGTGTAGCATATTGTTAATCGGATCCATATCATGATGATGTTCTTTAGAGAAAGTAATTGTGTTACTTTTAGTGGTCCATTAATATATTCAGTCGGTTCTTATTAAGAACTCTATGTTAGTTAAACGATTTTCGTACACACAATTAAAATAAATAAAAAAAATTGATGAATTTTAAGAATGATTTTTTCGAAAAAGATGTTATTTGGCTTATTGAATATTTCTATTCCGTAATATTAATGAGTTACTAGTTTAATCTATTGACTTATATAATGTTTTTTATTAATTTAAATGATATACTAATTTTTACAAGTACAAATAAAAACACACAACGAACGTTGTTAATTATAAATTATAAATAAGTGAATACAATACCGAATATAAAAAGTGTAAAAGTCGAATTGTAAAAGTAATTTGTAATTTGTATTATTTTTTTTAATAATAATACAATAATGTCAATTTAAATAATAATACAATAATGTCAATTTCACACTTTTCCACTTACTTTTGAAATAAAATTATGTACATACTAAAATAAAAGATTAACTTTAAAAAAATGGTAAAATAAAATATCAATAGTCAAACAAAAATAGCTTTTTGCGATTTCCAAAAGCAGAAATATTTCTGTTTTCCATAACCAAATTTATGATATTTTTGAGCTCTCTTATACTAAATAACAATCGGTAACGCAAAATAATCCCACACCAATAAGCAATATAAGCAACAGCAGAGATTTTTCTGCTTGACTTTGCAAAAAATTTCTTGCTGGTACCTTACTTAGACGGCTCGCCATTCTAAGATATATTAAAAATGGCTGTAATTTTTCAGTGGTTTTTATTTCTACATCGGTTGGATGTTTAATTATCTTCAACGTTGTTGTGCAATAAGTATTACCAAAGTAAATTGTTTTGATTCTGAAATAAATGAAAAATATAGTTTCTGTAATACAGAATTAAAAACATTGATTTAATAATTATTTTAATAGAGATTTCAATAATATAATAATACAAAATTTAAAATAGTTCAATTAAATTTACTTTCATCTTCTGCCTTTTAGCATTCTAGCCATTTTGGATTCTTTTTTCGATTCCGTGTAATATTTGTATTATAAATGGCGCCAACATTACTTCGAAAAGTTTACCATTTCAAATAAAATGATTGCTCTATAGTTTGGAAAAAATAACTAAAATCTGAAAAATAATAAAACAATTTACAAAAAATATTTACCAAAAAACATTTTGAAAAAAATAAGCTGCGGGTATATATCCATTATTTCTTTTATAGGCTTACCATTTTGTATGTTCGGTGCCTTTGCCTTCGGTCTTCATCATCAGATCAAATATTTGATTTTTATTAGTGGGATACATTTTTCTCATTTTTAATAGTTAATATTAATATTTAATTAATTATAAACTAAATTTATATAGATAGTGCATTCGTAACTTACATCTGATTTTGGTGGAGATTTTTGTTTTTCAGTTTGCGGTTTCTCTCTTCTTTTTTGCATGGAGTTTCTATTTTTTTTTATGGTAAAAGCAATCGAATATTTTCTAATCTGAATTCAATTTTACCAATTTTACCATTTTTCCATCTCTAGATCCCTAAGGATCAAACCAGAAGGCTAAAAAGTTACAAAAAAAAAACTATACAGAATTTAAGTTTCATGTTCAATTGATAATAAAAGTTAAGAGAGAAAATACTTTTTATGTTTGACGAGTTTTCCTGAATATGCTATCCTTTTTATGTAAAAACAAATATGTACTAATGTAAAATTTAATAAATTCAAATTAAATTTATTATTGTATTTAGATGTTAAAATTACTTAAAAGATATTATAGTTAAAGATTTAATTTGAGATTCAGAAGAACTACTTATTTAAAAAATTAACTACTTTTAGTAAAATGTTATAACATTGAAGCGACTTATTATTTAACTTTCTTATATAATTCTTATCAGATATATATGACCCTATTAAAATTGAGAATGTACTTAGCACGTACTCTTCCATTATTCTAATGAGTTGTTGTAAAATTGTTGGTGATAAATAATATATAAAATATAATCTACTCTACAACATTTAAAGTTACACGGAAAATTTAAATTTTCCACCTGATGTTTTTTGGTTTTGGTTCCATTTTGACCATTAAAATTTCATAATGATGTTTATTATAATAAATATTACATTTCCTATTTTCGTATATGAATAGAAAATTAATATTCAAGGCGGTATACTAATATAGTTTTATGTATGTATACAGGGTGTTTAAAATAATATAGTAATTGGGATGAATAAGCTTTTAGTATGTTATGTATAGTAAAAGAATCATAAGGGAATTTATCAATTTTTCATTAAAACATTACCAAATTTTTTTTTATTATAATTCGAATTTTTAAGTAATTTTCTGAAAATTCAATATTGAAATTTATATAACAGATGTATATTTCACACTTTTATATTATAATTAAAATAACTTTTATTGGCGTGGGATTGATAATTATGTGTTTTGGTAAATTTCCAACCAATTGTATGTTATATTTCATATGTTATGTTATACTTACTATACCTGTTATATTTCAAATGTATTCTAAACGTTGTACGTAACCTTACATACAGTAAAATGTTTATTGAAATTTTAGCAAGCTAGACACCATATTAGTGATATGTAATACCAGTAGAAACAAATTAAAGACATAAATACATTTTTAATAAAAATAAATAAAATAGTATTTATTGAAAGTTGAAAGCTTTCTAGTTTTAAAAAGATATAACTTCCTATGTTAATAATAAATTTGCTATAAAATAAACATAAACTGAGTCATCACATAAATGTTTATAATCCATATATTTTTAGGTTATTTGGACAAGCGGAGCGGGCAATAGCAAGGAAAAAATTATAGAAATAAATCAGATAAATATGAAGATTTTTTTTTTTTTTTGTATAACAAAATTCCTTATAAATGCTACTTATATTTTGCTTTACGATAAAATGAATTTGATTTCAGTCCTTGTCCTTGCCAAGTAACTTATGATAGTATAATTATTCAAGACACGCAAAACTAATAATACGTCATTGCTTTTGTTGAGAAATATTGATTTTATTGCTTATTAATTTCTAATATTTATGTGTATATGAGGTTACATCGAACTTCTAGAGCAGTGGTTCTTAACCTTTTCTAAATCACGGAACACTTACAAATTAACAAGATTTTTCCGACATAAGTAAATTAAAATTTACATATTAGCAAAAAGTATGTATTGTATAAGATAACCAGTCATTTCTATATTCATTATTTTTCATGTCTTCGATATCAGTGCATAGCTAATAACAATCAGTAAAAATGAAATAATTTGAAATTCTTTAATTCTTTGCATTAAATTTTACATCATATAATATAATGATATAATGATTGGATAAATCCTCTAAAATGACGCCAATCTCCTTCACACACACACTTCGTCGTTATTAGTTAATTGTTTTATTTTTGTTATATATATAATGTTTGTAATAATTTTTTTTTTGTTGGTATTACTCAAGCCCATGCCCAAACTAGAGCGTTAAGCCCAGCTGAGAATGAGGAGCAGAGTAATATCATTTCATTGAAGGTTTGGTGAAGTTCCGTCGCGGTTGATTTACACAAGTTTGACAATAAGAGAATATATGATTTATTTGATATAAAGCAACAAAGGATCATCATTATTCTTTTGAACTACCCAAATCCAACAATTCATGTGTCAATTAAAACATCCATAAATATTTTTGTAAATATGTTTTGGTTTCACATTTCAATGAATTTTAAAATGAATATTTTTCTGTCCTTTTTATAAAAGGTTTATTATAGATGGTTGGATTCAAATTCAATGAATAATGATAAATTTTTGTGTGAGGCAAACTTTTAATAAAACACGTGTGAACATTTCCCATTTTTATTAAATTTATTTCAAATATTTTTTAAAATACTTGTATAGTTGAACATTAAAAAAGTAAAATGGATGTGGCTTATGTATTTACGATTAATTGGAAATATTAAAGAAAGTAGAGCTAAGATTTTGGTTATTCGTTGGTAAGGTCAATGTAAATATGAGATGCCTTTTAATTAAAAGAACAAAAATAAATAATACCTTTATTTATATTTTAATTAGTTTTGTAACATTTAAATTTTGTTAAAATTTTAAATAGTTATTATTTATTTTGTTAATAAATCAACATCATCAAAAAAAAAAAACAATTTTATTCAAATCAATAGATAACATTGTTAAGATTGTTGCGCACAGGTAAGAGGAAGCTGAATTTATTGGTTTTTGATTTTTATAATATTCACCTTAAGAAACGTAAAAAACACTTCACTTAAGCAATTTCCAATTTTCAATCCAATTTAATCTGTGATATTATATATTTTATTTATTTTATAATCAAATCGTGGTGCAAAAATATTTTCAATTCATTGATTTTCTATATATGTATATTAAAAATTAAGAGAAAAAAGGTGTTGTAATTAATAAACCGATTTTTCCTCAAACTCACCTTCCAATTAATTAAATCAGAATTAATTGCTTTCGATCTATTAATTTTTTATTTATAATCATTTTAGTTCAATTGGAAATATACAATCCAAATAATAATCTGCAAATTATAATCGATTTCCTTCATTCACATTATAATACATATAATATTTAAAAGTATATACCTATAATAAATTGTTTTCTTAGCAAATTGATCTACTATACTTACGTAAAGAGGAATGTTTTTATTGAGTTTTACAAAATATATTATAATTTATAATCAGATTAATGTCCGATTTTTGTTATTAACATTGAAAGTTTACTTTAGTTGAACTTATAAGCAAGTAGAACACAAGTGCGTACATACATAATTGGTATTTTACATATATATCAGGAAACGCGCCATGACATAATGATTATTTGCTCGAGTAGTCCACAATTGTATCACAAATTTTCAATGCCGATCCTGGAGCGACATCCATCAGGCATACATTGCACAGATATTTAATTAAAACACATTATTTTATTTTGGAATATTTCACTTGTTGTAAAATTTATAAAGCCAATCTGGTTTTAAGTTTTCATTATATTCCAAATTAATAGCCTTGATTAAAACATTATTAAAACTTAAATTAAATTTGTAATTTATGATTGTTTGGATTAATTCCATGTAATTGAATTCATATTAAAGGATTACGATATATAATATATTGAAAATTACATTACTAAATTAAATTGTTAAAACATATTTACAGCCATTAATATAAATTATTTGAATTTCAGTTGAAGATTTAATATTTAAATATATACAACGAGAAAAATATTTAAATATTATGAAATTTTTATCACGTTGTCGAAATGAATCCGTAGGATTCGTGGGTTATAAACCATTAATATATACAATAATTTTTTCCAATAATTCCAACTGCTTTAAAATCACATATAGAAATAATTTCCCTCCATTATAAATGTTTATCTAATATTTATAAATTTCAGTACAAAAACAGCAGCTATAAAATATGTACCACAAAAAATGGATTTATGAAAAGCTATTTTCGTTAAAGAAAACTTTGTACCTTTTAAAGTACATACACAAAATTTAAAAATTAATTTATTTGAAACTGTCATCCGCATTGCGTCAACTTTATGAAATTTATAGTGGAAACTGGATAATAATATAAGGATATAATAATTCTTATTATATTGTTGTTCTTACGAGTTTTGTACTTTTGTAATATGATTTAAATATAAAAAAATCAACCTGGGTACGTTTGTACGGATTTTAATAGCGTAATAAATTATTTATATAATGATCCTATATATTATTATTTGCAAAAACTGAATTATATTTTCAAAAATGATTAAAATTGATAATTTTTTTTAACTTTTTTAATTACAATAAAATATAAAACCCATATTTTAAAATTTTTTCCTCTACAACAAAAGTATTAAATTTTTACCAGTCAACCAGTGGGCAGTATACATCAAAAATAAATCATCAAATCAAGCGTAGCAAGACAAAAAATAGCTACAAATACTAAAAAAAAACCATTGTAGAAAGAGCCACAGATTTTTGTTCCTTAGTTTTCCAGCATATTGGTGATACACCTAAAAATATAAGATAACCAGAATAAGATTTTCTTTCTTCATTATCATATGCCCAATCGGAATCAACGAATCCATGCATATTTTCATCATGTTTATAGTATATTATTTTGTAGTGACTTGTTGCTTTCAGGTATCATAGGACTCTTTAATGAGTTTTCCTCGTTTGCTGGACAAAATCTACTCAATAAATTTGAAGCGAACAACTGGGCGAGATGTATTAGCCAAGTACATTAATGTTGCTATTAAATCCTTATAAGGTTTCAAATTCATTTCTTCAATTTCATATTATTCTATTTCTAATGGTACTTTTGTCAGGTTCATATAATGGTGTATGTTCTTTATTTACATTTTCCATTC
The DNA here is from genome assembly GCA_963920725.1 of Rhamphomyia laevipes. Taxonomy (NCBI): domain Eukaryota; kingdom Metazoa; phylum Arthropoda; class Insecta; order Diptera; family Empididae; genus Rhamphomyia; species Rhamphomyia laevipes. The sequence goes on along the minus strand of OY987259.1, from coordinate 24,272,988 downwards.
CAAAACTGTCAAGGATTTTCTTTATATATTGTTCTTGACATAGCTATTTTTATTTTTCCAGTTTCACCAGCTTGTTTTACATTAATAAAATATGGTTCTGATTTTGCATTATTGAGGGCAATATTTTTTAAATACTATGTATCTATTTTACAGCCACTGTCTTCCAGCTTGTTTTAATCCATATAATGGTTTTATTAATTTACAGTCTAAATAGCCATTTTTGAAACCTTAATGGACTTCAATGTAAATTTCGTCAATCCATCGCAACTACTTTCACGATCTACCAGTTAAATATCATTACAATACATGAAATAATGTTGTAAAATTATATTTTGATTGATTATAATTTTAATATAACAAAATAAAATTATTAAAATTGAGTTTAAATTATATACATATTTAGTAGAAATTATATTTTATTCAAATAATAATAATATTAATTCTCTTTTCTGGGAAAACTAAAATAATAAATAAAAAATATATCAACCTGACAACATTTTTGCATTAAATTACAAATGTATATAACCAGATCCAACAATTTTAAATATTTACATTCAGGACACAGTTTCAAAATAATTTAGTTAATTATAATGATAATGATGAATTTTAACATTTTAATCATTCCCACAAAAGAATCAAAATAGTTTTACCAATTTATTTATCTATATGTAGTGGAAAATATAAAACATAATAATTCATTTAATAATATCCTTGAATGAATTCAGGATGCATTAATTTAATGTCATTGCAGTACCATCAGGATTATTGATTATGGTCATCAGCGTTGTTATTTCATTTAATCAAAGTAATCACAAAATATTTGCGACAAAAAAAAAAAAACAAAATAATTAAAATTTAAATTGTTATTTTACGCAATTAAGGACATTTTAATTTCTTCTTTGTCACAATCTGGGTGTTTTTTTATTTATGGTTAAATATCTGCAAAAACCTTTCGACCACGGATAATTAATTGATTCATGCTATAAAGCGAATCGATACAGCATATATATTATAAAATGACTTTTCGTAAAATGTAAATTTTTATATATTTTCCTATATTCTAATTGTATAATTGAAATTTTAACTCCACAGTTGGAACAAAACTGGTAAAAAATTCAATAAATCGAATTAATGCATAAAATTCCAAATTTCAAAATAAAGGTTATCGGTAACCTTAAATTTTAAATTATATTGTACTTTCCAAAGTTGCCGTTTCCTTATTTTTTTTTGTGAAATAGATGTTAATTGCTACTTCTTAAATTTAAAAGAAGTGTGCTACTACATTTTAAGCAACGCGTTGTGTTGAAGTCGTGTTTTTGTCCTGATAGTTGAAATTTTCCAAGTCGGCGTTCACCATTGTAACTGAACTACTTAGGTATATAAAACTGCACGCGTATCGAGGAGGAATTGCAAACGTTTTTTGAAGTTGGATTAACGTTCATTTGAATACGATCAATCGGGGAAAACGTACATAATTTAACAAATATATTTGCAATATCTTACATATTGTTTTACATTTCAGTGAAAAATAATTAAAGTTATCCATTTTTTATCCAAATACATCGCAACACTCGTATAACAAACAACATGTACTAAATACTTACTGTTGATCTGCCGGACTTTCTAATTTCTATTTCTTATCCAACTAAAAAAAAAACTTTTCCACTAAAAAGGCTCTAATTTGTCAGTTAGTAAATATCCATTTATAATATAATAATCTGGAAAGAAATTATTGAGAGAAATTAAAGCACATTAATATTATTTTATCTCAGCCAACGAGCCAACGGAGATAATCCTTGAAAGGATTATAAATAATTTGAGTTGTTGAGATATCAAGATATTAAAAGAAACTTTAAGGTTTTTGTTTTAATGTTTTTCTCATTATTTATTTGTCCTTTTAGTATCCTTGGTAAAAAATATTTTTTTTTTTATCTAGCGGATGAATTATTGTAGTCGTCAAAAATTTGGTGTATCCACAAATTTTTTTACAAAAATAAACATTATACAACGAAGTTTACTGTAGCGTTAATCTTAAAAACAGAAATTTTATGGTCATGACCTAATCATTACGGAACTATATACATATATAAGATGATTAATTTTTGAATTCCCTTGGCGCCGTTACACAAAAAAATGTGTAATTAATTTGTTTAATTTTATTTACATAAAAAGAGTAGAAATTTATTTTTCAAGAAAAGTTGGCAGGCACTTCATAAAAATTAATTAGGAAAACAAGAAAAATATTTTCATCAGAATTTAACTACCACAAAATTATAATTTCTTTACAAGGAAAAACTTTATTTAATGTCCGGTGATGAGTATAGTAAAAACCAAAAAAAAAATCTGCTCGCCAACAAACTGTAACATATAAAAGCTGTTTTCCCAGTTTATATGTAGTTTTATTCCATACAAAAAATAGTCATATTGGGGAAAAGGGAAAAAAAGAAAATAAATCACTTCTGGCATTGTAGTCAATGAACATGTAAAAGTATTCGTTATTAACTTTTACGAAAATTATGTACAACAAAGTTTTCACTACAGTTATTTTCAACTTAGAGCTATTTCACTTTTAATATTGAAAAAGAGTTTATGCAAGAGAGTATCCAAAACGAAGTTTAAAAAATCAGAAATATTATGTTTTGTTGGGTTTGGTAAAATGTACATCAACTTTTAGATTCATTTCTCCGTAGTGTTCCACCTGCTGCATAAGCCGACATAAATTTTGGTTTATAGACAAAATTAGAAATGTCGGCAATACTAATTTGAATAATTTTTACGCCACCTGACTCTCCTAAAGAACGGGAAACGATTTTGAAATACCCCAACCTACGATATGTAAATACTTAGTTACAAGACCCTATCTCAAATATTTATGAATAATACTGATTCTGAAAATGCTAAACTTATCGCTACTTTCAAAAATTGCATGTTGAAGATTGCTCATTATTGAAGTTTTTATGGTAAAAATAATTTACAGTATCTGGCAGTGGAATTTGAATTGGCTCCGTAACGTGCCAATTGATCCGTTTTTTCGTTGCCTTCGATCGACCTACGACCAGGTTCACCAGATAAGTTTTACTCTGTTACGATTTTCTAGTATATTTAAGTTTGTTTTACAAATCTTAACTACCTTTGAGTCGGTAGAATTTTTCTCCAAAACCATCATCGCAGTTTGATTGTCGCAGCAGATGACAACTGTATTTTCTATAAGGTTTTTGTTGTTTAGAATTTATTTATTTATTTATTTATTTATTTATTTATTTATTTCACCAAAACAAGGTATAATATAATTTTATATAACATAATACAATATAATACGAGTATAATATAATATAAAATAATATATAAAAAAAAAATATAAATACATATCTAATTTACAAAATAATATAAATCTAAAATTATAACATAACATATATGTACATAAGTCAAATAAAATTTTTAAAATTAATTTTACAAATTATTATAATAAAGTTTCTGTACATTTTACTATTATTTTAGGATGGAGCAGAGTTGTTTTTTATATGTTAGTTTAGATAAGGATGGGGAATAAATTGAACTGTTTTTATTGAAAATTATGCAGCATCGGTTTATGGGATTCATTTTTCCATATTCCGTGCGATGCTGATGTTCAAACAGTATTCTAGTTTGTCTTGTTTGTCTGGCAGGTTCATTAAGTCTTATTCTGCTGTTTAAGAATTCAACGTCAATATCACGCTTTAAAATATCAAAAGTAAAACAAGATGTTATAAGAGTTCTTCTCGACGAGAGTGGTAAAAGATTTAATAATTTTAATCTTTCCAAATATGGTGGGAAGCTAACGTAATCATTGGGATTGTGCAAATCCCTTAATGCAAAGATAAGAAACTGCTTCTGTATAGATTCTATTCTGTTGCTATGTACTTGAAATATGGGATTCCAGATTGGACTAGCATATTCAAGAATAGAACGAACGAAGGAACAGTATAAAGTTGTTGTCACCCATACATTCTTAAATTCGCGAGCTCTTCTTTTGATGAACCCTAGTGATTTATTGGCTTTTGAGATAATAGTGTCATAATGAGCATTAAAGTTAAGTTTACTGTCCAGAATAATGCCGAGATCGGTGACCTTTTTTACGCGAGAGAGCTCCGAATTGTTTAATAAATATTTGAAAGTGTAAATATTTTTTTTTCGTGAAAAAGTAATCACATTACATTTTGCAATATTCAGATATAATTTATTCTGAGTGCACCATTTATCAATAGCAATTATTTTAGATTGTAGGAAATCTGCATCAGAAGCGCAGGTAATAGTGTGGTATAGTTTCAAATCATCAGCATAGAAGGTATGATCTATGTCTGAAATTTTTTCTGATAGATCAGAAATAAAAATGTTAAATAAAAGTGGCCCTAGGTGACTCCCTTGAGGAACACCAGATAAAACATCTATTTTTTTAGACAGGAATCCTTGAAATTTGACGAATTGTGTTCTATCCTGAAGGTATGATGCAAGCCAATTAAGAAGAGATCCCGTTATACCATTCTTACGAAGTTTAGCTAGAAGAGTGGTATGATCAACTCTATCAAACGCTTTACTGAAGTCTGTGTAAATGGCATCAACCTGAACCCCTTTCTCCATTTTGTATAAAATGTCAGAAACCATTACCATGAGATTAGTTGTTGTTGATCGACGCTTTCTGAATCCGTGTTGTTGCTCATTAAGATTTGGATCTATGATTGGAGATAGTTTGTCGCAAACGATTTTTTCAAATAATTTTGGAATAGTGGACAGAATTGCAATACCTCTGTAATTATCCACATTACGTTTGTCGCCACTTTTATGAATAGGTATTAAGTAAGACGACTTCCACATTGATGGAAACTCACCAAGTGACAAAGATCTGTTAAAAATATGAAATAGAGGTACAGACAGATGCTGAGCGCAATTAAGAAGAAATATTGGTGGGATTGTGTCTGGACCAGGACCTTTTTTTATATCAACATTTTGAAGAGCATTTATAATATCATCGAGAGATAAAGATAATTGATCAATATTTGATTCGGTGTCTGAACCTACTTCGATAATATTAGTGGTATTACTCTCTAAGTGAAAAACTTTTTGGAAGCGATCAGCAAACATATCACAGATGATTTTTGAACATGACGACTCTAAATTGTTCCTATACATTGAAGAAGGATATCCTGCAGATTTACGTTTTATGTTGACAAAATCATAAAATTTTCTAGGATCGCGCAAAATATTATCACCTACATTTTGCACATATTTATCATAAGATTCCCGGGATTTTTTTGTAAATTCTGAACATAACTTATTGTATTTTTGTTTCAGATTTGCACTGATATATTCGCTTCTCTTTATCTTCTTATACAACTTGTTCCTTTGATTTCTGAGCGATCTCAGGTCTCGGTCTAACCATGGTTCGGATAGCTTTTTCTTTTTTACAATTTTAGGAACATGTTTTTCTATAATATCTGAAATTGAGTTATGAAATAGTAGAGCTGCATTTTCAAGGTCTAGGCCTGATAGAATGCTTGTCCAGTCAATTAGGGATAGATCTGTATTAATGCTATAGAAATCAGCATTCTTAAAGTCATATACAATTGATTTATTGTACGATTTAAGAAAATATTTATCAGTAGTTGGCAGCTCAACAACAATAGCTGAATGATGAATAGAGTTGGAAAAAAAATTTTCCTCATCATTTGCAGCACTGACCACTACATCGTCATAAGCATTGGTAAATATTAAGTCTAACCATTTACCATTATTATTAGGATTACGAATAACTTGCTGAAGATCATTGCCGTAGAAGTTACTGATTAGATTAAAATCGATGTCGTCCGTAAAATTAATAGGTAATAAAGTATTATCGGATTCGTCAATAACAAAAGATAAATTGGGACGATTAAAATCTCCGAAGAAAAGAAAGTTATCCATTTCTTTTAATGACATGTTCACAGTACGACAAATATTATATAAATCTTCATATTTTGATTCTTCAGATTTTGGAGGGATGTATACGGCACCAATATAAATATATTTAAGGCCTAATTGTAACCTTACCACCTTATGTTCAAACGACAGTGATGAGTTGGTAATAACTAATTCACTAGTAATGCAGTTATGAACAGCAATAAGGACACCACCTCCTCTTGAAAGACCAGTAGCAATGTAATCTCTATCGCATCTATAAATGGTCCAATTTGAATCAAGGATTTCTTCGTCTTTGAAAGAATCATTCAGCCAAGTTTCGGTAATAATTATTACATTAAAATTACTAGACATTGCGTCAATATACAGGTTCTTAATTTTACCCCTCATACCACCACAGTTATGGTAAAAGATTTTTATACATTGGGTTTTTTTTTTAATATTATTGTTAGAATTGATATTAATTAGTTCTACATCTAAAGGATTATCCGAAAGGGATGTAGAATCTTTTTTTTTCGGTGTTATTGTTTTTTTTAGGTAAGGGACGAAAAAAATTATCTTGATCCTCACGTATTTTTTGTAAGTAAGAAGTATACTTAGAATTTACATGCGAGGCAAAAGCAGTCAAATCCTTATTAACTTGCTGAACAGAAACATCTAAATTTTCATGAAAGCGATTGTAAAGTGACCTCAATGCTTCAATGTCCGTTGGAAAGCCTTCTTGTTGAATTGAAACAAGAACACTTGTCTTAGTTCTACCATCTATACATATATCGTGTGGTTGCTTATGTAAGAATGCAAGATACAAACGAATATCCTCGAAAATTCTACGTTCTCTAAGACGACCAAGTAAATATCGATTTTCAGAGCTATCTCTTGAAGTAATAGAATGTTTAACGACTGGTGGGACTAATGGATCAATAAAAGTAGGTTTGCTATTTTTACTCAAAATTTGGGGTGTGTCTGTAGTGTTGTGTATTATTTCATCTTGTATAGAATTTGCAGTCAATGTTTCTGTGGCTTTGGCAGTAATTATGTCAGTGTTTTTGTTGTGATATAGATTAGTAGAAAAAGTAGCAAGAGTTGGATTTGAAACAGAGTCAACTGATGGATCATTATAAATGGAAATATAGGGCTGGATTTGATTTAAGGTTTCTCCCTGAACAAAATTATGATACTTTTTACTATTACAACTTACATTTTTATTTTTATTTATATTACTATTATTAATAATATTATTGTTATCATTATTATGATTATTATTGTTATTGTTATTACACTGAGTGGGTGGGGAGTGAATTATGGCAGTGTGTATAAAATTGTTGGCACTAGGATTAAGAGGAGGGGAGGACAGGATTTTGTGGGTAATTGGTGTATTATTAGTGAGATTATAATATGAATTTGGTGCAACCTTTAACCTAAAATTAGGATTAGTATTCTTAATAATAGTTTTACTATGACTAGTGTTATTATTAGAATTATTATTTTTATTATTAATTTTATTTTTATTATTAATTTTATTTTTATTATTAATTTTATTCTTACTCTTCCAATGTGATATTTTTAAGCTACCCCAAATGAAGACTTCTTTTTTGGAATCTGTGGAGAAGAAGAACCATTCATATTTCACAGGAATTTCAATTTTGAAGCAGCAGTATCTTGTTTTCCTATTTTTTAATCTACGGGGTATTATTTTTTCACATTGAAGATTCCTTATACCGAACTGGTTACTGAAGTATTGCTTTAGCCATAATTCATCAGCTTCCGATGAAACACCCTTCACAAAATAAGCAGCAGTTTCATTACTTGTCATAGTAATTGGTTTGTATAAGTTTGCAGAAGAAGTTGACGTAACAGTTTTGTTTATATTTATATTTGCAGATTTAATAGTTGGTTTTTGATTTTTTCTAGTATTATTATTATTAATGTTTTTTATGCTACTGGTTTCCAAAGTTGAATCATTAGACTGATTATACTTTTCTAATCGTTCAATACGATCGCGCCAATCAGATTCTGACCAAGTAGTGTTAAACATAGTAAGTCGGGGTTTAACAATGCGCTGTGTAGATTGTACGAACGATTGAACATCATCTTCTGATAAGTTTAAATTTAAAGTAGTAGTCTTATGTTTCTTTGGACTGGGAGATAATGACTCAACCTCTAAGAATTCATTAATAAGTGACCGTGTCTGTCGTTTGGGCGACTTAAAAATATTGTGTGAATCGGTCATTGATTTTGAATTTGAAATGAAGTCATTGAATTTAACCTCAATATTCCTTATTAATTTGACTAACTCATCCAATTTAGGTAATTGTTCATTCATCTCTATAGTTTGAACATTTGGATTACATACAACTGGGTCAATCGGAGACATCAGTAAGGAATCTATTTTAATATTTAGAACATCGTAATTTGATGTTAATTTATTGAAAAGATTCCTCATTTCGCTAACGGCATTTTCAAAATTGTACGACAACTTATCGAGTCGATCACTTATTGATGATGATAATGACTCGGTCATCAAATCTATTTTGTTAATAGCAGCAGACAATTTTACGTTTGTTGGAGCAATTTCGTCAGATATTTTCATAGGAATATTATCAAAAGCTTTTGCCATATCTGTAAAATTGTTGCTATTTATATTTAAAGCACCTTGCAGTTTCTGTATTATACCATCTTTTTCCACAGCTTTGTTAATGGCAGATAAATCTGCTTGGAAAATCGAGGTGTGTTCTTCAAGGTTCAAACTTAAATTTATATCTAAGTATACCAAGTAAATTCCCCGCACTACAACCTGTTATCAATTTAGATCCATCTGTAAAAATCATAATTCCATACATTGTGGATTTTATAAAAATTAGTGTAATTTTTATATATGTCTACGATTAAAACCTATAAAAATAAAGGAAATCTAAATTATATAATTTGAAATCTCTTAAATTATATCAAAATCAATTAAATAATTATCCATTTGTTTTTCTTTATTTTCATATTATATTCATAGATTTTTCCATTTAATGAATGAATATAAATTTCAGGATCTGGCCCCAACCATACAAAGGTCGAAAAGAGTAGGTGGCTTCTGATCCTTGTTAAGTTGAATTTTGCTTATTTATCAAATTGAATTTTTACAAAAAATAAATGCAATTTAGTGTTTTTATTCAATCTTTTAGCTTTGTTAGAGTATTGGAAAAACCACAATTTCGAAGATAAATTAATATTATTGCAGAAAGTATATATACTTTTATAAGATGTTATCTAAGTTTTTTATTTAAGTTTTTTCTTAAGAAACAAATATTGTCCAATGACAACATTAATTTTTATAAGAAGTTTTTGAAAACTTTTATCTATCTTCAAATAATGCAAACTACATATTTCTTAAGAAAAACTCTAAGAAAGTTTTACGTTTATCCATCACTTGGCATATATATGTATTTTCATATATTCAATTTTTATACAAATTTGTATTTTTTTTTATAATTTTGATTCAAAATATTTCATTTAACCTTAGAATATCTTTTGTGTTAGAGATCAAACTTATAAAACTTTATTTCACAAAAAAAGGAAAAGATTTTCTTTGTATCTTTTTATCGTTTTCACAAAAATCCACTTTAATATATAATGTAAAATTGTTCGGCTTTTGGCATTAAAATTAAATTGTCATTTTCAAAATACACTCTATAAACATGACATATATGATTTATTATTTATTATTTTTAATATATATGTATACATTATTCACCACTATTTTGTTCATAATAAACTATAAAAATGTATATAAACTATACATAAATCATAAATAGAGTTTGAGTTAATAATAATTATTTGAAATTTATTATAAAAAAACCAGACAAAATTAACATAAGATTATAATAACCATAAGTAAACCTTTAAAAGTTGAATTAAAATTAATATTTTTCTTAATTTGTATGCGGTAAGGAAAAACGTCAACGGACAAAACTCCTGAAAAAAATTCTTAAATATACAAAATTTTACATAAATTTTACAGCCGATGATTGAAGTCAATCAATTGGTATAAATATTATTATATTCTCATAAAAAACTGTTAAAGTGACTGCTGTCCATAATTAATACGAGTATATAATTTATGACTAAAAATCTATTGCATCGACGGTTCGGATGTGCGGAACATGAAACTGTAAAAGACATTAAATTTCCGGACCATCAATTTTACTAGAAATAAGATGATATGCAAACATTCTTTGGCAACACTACCGTTTTGGATACTAAACCTCTAGAAATGTCAGTGCTGACTTGTCGCTAAGTCTTTACTGACAGTCATTAAAGATAAATTTTGGACTTAAAACAAAACATACGATATGTCCGCCTGACTTTCATATAATGTCAGCGGTGACAATCTTCGAGAAATACTCGATGGCGGGTATTCAGGTTGCCAGCGCATATATACAAGTGATCAGTCGGAACTCCGTCACCAATGACGGATGAAAGACATGGTTTCATTTGTCAGGGCTATTTCTATTCCTATTTTAATAATTTTAAAATAAATAGAAGTGTATTTGTAGATGAAACTATCGATAAATATTTGATTCATATCAATTAACATCATTATGATGGGAAGCAAAAAAAAAATGTTTTCATCTTTTCACCAGTGATAAAGTTTGCGAATAATCGGAGTATTTGCAAGAATATTCCGAGTTCTTACTGGGTTGATTTATTAATTTTTAGAAAATTAATTATTTTACAAAATTAAGTATATATGAAAGAAATAGAATATGAATATAAATATAGAGTTCAACTCCAAACTCAGGTCCGAGGCATCGATATTGCTCTAAGCAAACTCAGTTTTAAATAAATATCAGTAATAAATAAATGGAGTTATAAGATACTAACCGTTGACATTCATTTGTTGGCAATAATTGTTTCATTATTAAATCCATTATCTTATTGCAATTAAAATTTTCTTTAGTATAAAAAAAACTTGGCCTAATCCCAATATAAATGTTATGAAACTTCTATTGCCCCAAAAAGGAGTGAATTATGCAATCATAATATTAATAATAATAATATAAAGTGGAACCTGGTCGCCTGAAAGTACAAATACAAAGGTTGCTTATTATTTATTTTGTAAAGTAAATAATCATTTTTAATATAGCGTCACTATTATGTAGCCAAAATGAACATAACGACAAAAACTAAAATGTAAATTTAGTTCGAAAAATAATTAAAAATCCGCTTTAAGAAATAAAATTATTTGCTATTTTATATTCAAACTTCAATTGGTGAGAAAGAACTAATACTATTACATCATATTACTATGACGAATATTCCAATAAAAATATCACGGGTATTTTCACTATTGTAATATTTTTGATTATGTGTCATATTCAAGGATACGTAATTATATTACATTTACATATCCAAAAAAAATAAATGGTACTGATACTAAACGATTAGAAGGAAAAAGGTTTAGGATTATGTAAACATAATAAAACAAAAAGGAAATAGCGTTCCTGTCATAACTATTTCACACAGATTTAAAAGTGCTATAGCATTATATGATATAAAGGATTTTGTTAACACAAAAATTCAATATACGAAATAAAATTACATTTGCATATGTAAAAAGGTTTAGAATTTTTATAGATATCACGATTAGATTATATTCTAATATATTTTTTTTTTATTATAATTTATGCAAAAAATTTAAAAATCGTTAAAGTAAAATGTGAAAACAATCCTTATCAAATACCAGAATCAAAATTATTCACTTTAATGATCAAATGAATTGATGAGAACAAAAAGAAAACATAGGGTAATATCAAAATATGAAATATTTAGATGAGATTTTTCTAACAGTTACGTTTTTTTTACCATATAACATAAACGATAACGCACAAGAACTTTTTTCAGTATCGCTACTTAAAATTAAGGATATTATTTTTACAATTATATTTCATTATTCAAACATTTTGTTTAGTTAATTTTCATGGTATGTCAAATATGTCTAATTATATTAATTCATGTTATAAATCTGGAGACAGGAAATAATGTATCATACTTTTAAAACAAAACACAAATAGATAATTGATCCTACCATGAGAATTTATTTTTTAATATACCGTACTTAAAATTATTAGTAAGTGGATAAACAAAGTTAGATTTAATAAATTGTGTTGTAACCAACTACTTAATGGTACAGTAGTGGTTAGCCTATGACCATGGAGGAATTTTTTTTTATAAGGTTAGAACACTAAAGACGACGGGCGCCAGGTCTAGAATGACCGATAACAAGCAAATCACAATAATTATTAAGACCAAATTTTATTAATCCGTAGTGTTCCTGGATCGTTTTGGGACTTCCTCCAAGAATACCTCAGCCTGTGGGGCGTGGATCAACCAAAAACGATCCTACTCACGTTCAAATCAGCACAGCCCTTCACTTCTCCATAATTAATATTAATAAAAATATTAACAGGAAAAGATCTGGGCAGAAGGACAGGGATACTTAATCAACATTTAGCGATTTTTTAGGGGTTTAGCCAGTCATCTTTAGCGGTTTCTTGCAGCTGAAAATAATACCCAACCCAAACCCTAAATAATAAAACGTAATTTTTTCTTTTTAAACGTTATAAAATTTATATTTATTTAATTAAATTATTTATTTATTCTGGTTGTTTTTTATTTTATTTATTGTATTCAAATTTTAAATTATGGCATAATTTAAGGCATTTCATGATTTTTAAAATAATAATCAAATATTTTTATTTTCATTTTGATTACTATTTTTTTTTTTTTCTAATATATTAATTTTCAAATTAGCCTCTTCATATATATTTAATTTTTAATATGATTTTAAAAGAATTTTAATTTAAATAATAAGAAATTTACTTATAATATTTATTACATTTTAATTTATATTTCCAACATACCTTTTAACGATACCTCCTCTCGTGACATGTCATGAAAGTGGATCTCTATCTAAACAAATGCTACAACAAAAAATCTACACACAAAAAAAATTTATAATTTTTATATATATATGTGACGATTACATCACAACCAGAATTTACACAAAAATAAAATAAAAAAAAATCTGCTGCCGGAATCCCGCTGATGACGTTGTACTGGACCAATTTAGAAGTATAGGTACATAACAATTTTCGTACCCAGATAATTTTTTTTTTTCTAGGTTTTTTTTTTTTCCTTTTATATATATCTATATATATATATATATATATATATATTATAGGTATTAATATATATAACTATTTTTAAATTTAAATTTGAATTTACTTTTCAAATCTAATCAACTCCAACAAAAATGTTTTATCTCTTATGATTTTTTTTGTTATTTAATACTGGTTTTTTTTTTCTACTTAATACAATTATTAATAGAATTATTATATAGTTCACTTTTTAATTTTTTTTTTCTATTATTATTATTAAGGATACTATTTAATAATCAATCTTTCATAATCTACTTGTAATTTTTTTTTAATTAACTTTTATATATATTTTTGTGTTATACTAACAAAATCCTTTTATTACTATCACACTATTATTCTTTCTATCAACTCTCAGTATCGTTTTTTTGTTTTTATTAAATATTTAAATTAAGTTTTTTTTTTTTTTTTTTTTTTTAAAATTTATTAATAACGATTATTTTAAAATTCGTTAATCTTAATAAACTAATTTAAAAGAAATGTAACTTAATTTTTCCAAATTCACAAAAAAAAACTTTTTAAATTATATCCAACTAATATCTCTCAACTATATCCAAAAATACAACTTTACTCGTTGATAGCTATTACTCGACAACCAAAAAAAAAAAAATCATCCTGTCATCATCCTATAGTTTTTTTAAAAAAAACATTGCTCACCTTCCTGACCGATGGGTCAATTAAAGGTGAACAAGTTTTTTTTTTCAATTTCCCCAGCTTATTCCAAGATTTCTTTCTTGCCGTGCCTTAACTTTTTCGTTTCTGCTCCACCTCGGATTTCCCTAACAAAATTCTACATACCCTAAAATTTTCAAGAATCGATACTTTATCGATTTTCGCGCAATTGATTTTCCTTGCCAATTTTTCTTTCGCAATTGAATTTTTATTTTATAAATTTGGCAATACCAATTCCATACTTTTTTTTTTTCATTATTTACACTTTTTATTATTAAGCCGGCCATTGGCCATAAATCTTAGAGTAAATATACAGGAGACGCTATAATGCTATTTTGCCCCTACGAACTCTGTCGCCGTTTTTTTGAGCTTTTACTTGTCAATATACCGCAGATTAGTTGTCAATATACCGCACATTTGCTGTCAAAATAATCTGTTAAGAGCTATGTATGAAATTCAAAACAGCTTTTAATTAGCAAAATTTTTGTAACAGTGTCGTAATCAGGATTTTCTTTTTTGAGGCACTTATTATTTCAGACGGAATTATTTAAAAATATATATTTTAGATTCCATAATGATATGGAAACGAAAATTATATGATTTTTTGAAGTAAATATGTTGACAGAAACAATTCAACATACCATTTTAATATTATTATTTATTACAAAACAACAATAAAATAGTTTTTATTATGAAATATATGTTATATATTTCATTTTCATAACTCATTTCAAAAATATAAAAATATTTATTCAAATCTATCATTTGGTTATTAAATTAATAAAAAAAAAGGTGTACTAAAATAACATGAGCTTTTCTTAAATAAAAAGAGCTTTTATACACTAGCTTCAGTTTCTGAAGCCGTCACTATAAATAACATCTCTTTTCCCCCCACAAAAAACGGCGACACGATTTTATTGATATAGCGTCTCCTGTATATTTACTCTAAGCCATAAATATATACAGTACAAAATATATATAATATAAGGATTATATATAATCAAATGGATATACGGACATAAAATCATGGCTGGACAGTAGCCATTTATATTAAAAGAATTTCAGGGAATCACCAGGTACGCGCATTTTTATTTTTAATTACATTTTTACTTTTTAGGTTCATATACAAAAAAAATATACCAAAAATGGTATCATTCGACACGAACAGCAACAAGTACATTTTTACATTTGTGGGGTCACAGTGTACTGCAGATTTTCGTATTGAAATGTATGAATTCTAATTATGTATATATGGATTTAATAATTTAAAAATGAAATGCATATTGCATACATTAAATATACTTATATTAGGATTGCTTGAATAAATTGCAGACTTTGCTATGTTTCAGTACCAACAATTATAATTGAAAATCATGGTTTTACAATAATTATTTATGAGTGAATTTAAAAAGTTTAAACTAGTATTATATGAATGGGATAATTACAAAGTGTTGGGACGAAAAATCTGGACCGAAAAATGGACTTAATTTAAAATAAAAATTTATACTTTTAAAAGTGGAGTCACCAAGTCTTGGTAATTTTAATATTTCCGAATTATTTATGTAATGAGACAATAATATTAATTGTCATATAGAGTTTTGCTTATGTATGACGGTCATAATTAATTGGATCCCTATTGATAATTTGGCATTATATAAAATACATTCTTGATGTCTAAAGTAATTTTGTAAAGATATTAATCTGATTTCTTTGCAAAGCGCTGGCTCATTTAACTTATACTATTCAACATCTTTTCTATTTTATTCGATTTATTTAGTACACTTACAATAAAAATATTTTAAAATTTAATAAATTCGAAAAATAAAAATCCCGAATGTAAAAATCATATTTTAGTTTTTACTGAAATATGAATTCTTTTATTAATTCCATAATACCAACAAGCTTTTTACCCACCACAAACTGTAAGTGCCTCTGCCATGCTTTCAAAGAAATTTTCTTTTACCGAATCATAGAAAGGACCAAAAATCTGGTGAATAATTTCCCTAATGTGAATATCCCGAATAGTTTGAATATTTTGGTATTAATAATCGACGTGAATTTTAAATCCAGAATTTTCAACGCCATTCGGGATTTACATAATCGAAATTTTGATATGCGAAATTCCATACTGACTAAAAAAACCCCACATAATATTAAATAAAATAATATTGTTCATATTTTCCATTTTGATTTTCGGTCTCGAATATGACAATTTACATTGAAATCCTTTATAATTTTGCTCATTACCCAAAAAAATAATTGCTCAGTAATTATAAAATAATTTAAATTATTTCACAGAAGTTCATAAAAATTTGTGCAGATTTGAATTCTAAAGGTTTTTCATAAATTTGAATATAAATTATTTGAATAATTTAAAAGTTTGTAATCTATCAAGTAGAAAATTTTATTATTGAATTTTAATAGAAATTTTAAGATAAAATATATTTATATTTTTCATGAATTTTATTGGTAAATGTGGTTAATATTAATTAATGTAAAACTAATTACTGAAAAAAAATCTACTATGGGTAAATGGAAATGCACTAGTTGCCGGACAGTTTCAGTATCCGGACACTTCGTTAAAATTCTAATGAAAATAAGCTAAATAAAAAGAATTTGTATTGTAATTTATTCCAATATTATTCAATTACTTGTTTCTAAACCCAATGCAATATTTGAAAACGGAGAGAGTTTGTTGTTCAATGTAAGTTTCAGTTGAACGAAAGCAGTTGTGTCTAAATTGTTAGCAAATTTTTTTGAATGTTAGTTATTAATTCTATTCTATAATAATATTTAAGCTACTGAAAATATGTTTTGGTCACTAAATGAAAAATTTCTAAATAGTATTTTTTATAATTCAAAAAACCAATTAAATTTGTTAAATTTAGTTTTTTTTTATTTGGTGTTATGTTATATTTTCTTTTTGTCGGACACCCAAGTTATCATGTAACTTTTATTAATTTTACTTATATTTCAACGTTCTTCTGTTTGCTGTAAATGTCCCAATACCATTTTATAAAGTTTAACTTTAAAATTTCTTACAATTCTTAACGTGTTTAACTTTAGTTATAAATTAGTCTTAAAATGTAATAAATTCTAAAACGTAATATTAAAATAAATAAATTATGTTTTCTAATTTTATTTTCATATTAGTTCAATTTTGTACAATATTAATTAAAATTTCAACAATATATAATTTACAGCCTACAAAATAAGTTATTTTTCATTGAACAATTGAGCACCTGAAACAAATATAAATAAATACTTTAATTTAATTAATATGAAAAGTAAATTAAATTTAATGTAATTATAATTATATTAATAGGCCAGTTCATTGGATCAATTTAATCAAATAAATTAGTAGCTCTCTACGTTTTATTAGTTTTCACCTTTGTTAATTGGCTTACAATATTTTGTAAGAAAATGAAAGTATACAAAATTTAAATAATTAACTGACAAATTTTATTAATGCCAGCGAAAATTTTATTGAAATTTTAAACTTATTGATATTATTTTTCCAAGAGTTTTGACTTTTACTTTTCTTTGTTATTAATTATAAATTCTATGAAAATTTAGGAGATGAAACTAAAATTTCTTATTTATATTTATTATATTTAAAAGATAATTAAAGGATATTTATTTTAGCTTTAAATTTCTCCAAAATATCTGTGGGTCATAAACAACTGAAACTGAAAAGAAATTAATATACATTTACGTTACCTTACCTAGTCAAGTTATTCTGTGTTATATTAAATTTTAACTATCGACCTCACAGAGCTGAAATAATAAGATATGATGCCAAAATTTTTAGCAATAAATTTTATGTTTTTATGTTGTTGAAAAATTTATGTACTTCGTGTGTTTGTTTGCTTGTTTTTAGAACAAGCAAACAAAATATTTTTTCCTTTCTCTTGGTTTTTATCTTGTCGTACTACGAACATTTTTGATTTTTCATATGGAATATTATAAATCGAAGTTCAAAATTATGTCTTTTAATATTTATTTGAATATTTAGTTGCTATGATGGCATTAATAAATAAAAAAAACTGTAAAACGTGTAAAATTGTCCGAGTGGAATTGTGTTCAGTGGAATAATGCATCTATTGAATTTTTCCTAGTTCTAGAATCATTATTTTCAAACTTAACGGTAGCAAACCTGAAGGAAAAGGAACCCTGTTAATATGTTGTTATAAAAATGTTAAGTTAAAGAAATTTCTTAGAAATTAATTTCTTTATAACCATAATACTAATTTTCCTCATGTGTTAATTCAAATTAAATTTATCGAATTAATTAATTTATAATTTAATTCTAATTGGAAGTATTATAATTCAACAAAATATTATAATAAATTGGATCTCATTTGACTTTTATTTTAGTATTATGTGTCGAATTATTTAATTATATTACCTATGAATTTTAAATTATATTAAATTTTAGATTGTTAACAGATTTAGAATTTTATTTACATACAGAAAACTTGTCGTTTAGAAAACCAACGAAATATTGCATACGCTGTGATATAAATAAATTTTTATTCTAGACTTTCTAGAACATGTTTGTACCTTTAACTTTATAATAAACATATCAAAGTTAATTAATTTAATTAAATTTTTAATTCTTTTACCCAGTTCTTGCCTAGTGCCTTAAGTGATCGAACGTGCGATTTGTTTAAAGTCTAAACCTGAACTATCTAATTGTATAAATCTATTGCAATAATTATTTATTAGTGTTCTAATATTTTAAGAAAAATACACTAAAACTTAAAAAAGTAAAATATATATTCTAATAAAATAAATAAATAAATAAATAGTGAAATAAATTTGACGGTTAAAAATGGGGATAGATGATCCCCCCGACCCCGGGGGTTCCATTGTCCAACCTATTAAAATAAAACCGAAGTTTGAAGATTACCATATTCAATTCGATACAAAAAAAACAATGTCAAATAAAATTGAATGTGAAAAGCACTTAATAATAGAACGTACTGATGAGAACAAAAATATGGAACTTGTGTCTCCTTTTCTTCTGCAAAGAGTAATAAATGGAATTTGTGGAGAAGTTGAAAAATGTATTAAGCTATCCAACGGGACCGTTCTAGTTAAAACAAAAAATCTGTCACAAGCAGAGAAATTAATCAAATTAATAAAAATTGAATCAACCATTAATGTAACTGTAAGTGAACACAGAACATTAAATAACTCAAAAGGAGTAGTATTCTGCCCAGATTTTAAAACAATGTCCGATTCCGAAATTCTCTTGGAAATGGAAGATCAGAACATTACAGAAATACGAAGATTCAAACGTAAAATTGAACAAAGGGAAGAGGAAACTGGTTTATATGTATTAACATTCTCTTCTTCTAATCTCCCAGAACAAATCTCTTGTGGATATCAAAAATATAATGTAAGAGAATACATACCACCACCAATGCGTTGCATGAATTGCTTACATTTCAACCACCTTACTGCAAATTGTAAGAAACCTAAAAATTGCTCCAATTGTGGAAACACATATCATCTCCAAGATGAGAACTCTAAATGCGAATTACAAGAGAAATGTGTAAACTGCTCCGAACAGCATCATGCTTTTTACAGACAATGTCCAAAGTATCTCAAAGAGAAAGAAATTAAATTCATTAAAATAAAAGAAAAAGTAGATGGAAGAGAAGCCTATCGTCGATACAATCTACGTCATCCACTGACTAAACAATACTCATCGGTCACTAAAACAAAAAAATGTCTCTGTATATGCAAATGCGACCAAACAAATGCCGAAGCAACTCAACAACCACATCCTGAGCAACAAACAACACAACAACAAAATATACAGCAACAAAATAGTCAAAATAGTCAAAAACATCGAAATACATCCGATAAGCGACAAAGAAGTAGTGATGAGATTAACGAATCCTATGGTGCATCATCAGAACAACCATTAAAAGTTAAAAATATTGGTAATAATAAAATTAAAATTTTTTCTAAAGATATAACACCTCGTCAAAAAAAATTATTAAAAACCCAAACTAACAAAAATAAAAACATTACTAACAAAAAATTTAATAATAGTACGAAAAATATGAACATATCAAGTAGTAGCGAATTAGATTCGCAGAATGAAAGTTAATTATGACCATGACAACACATAATATTGTACAGTGGAATTGTGACGGATTTTTAAGTCATCTAGATGAAGTTAAATTACTTTTAAACAAATATAATCCTTATGTTCTTTGTGTTCAAGAAACAAAATTTAGATTTAATCACGAACCAAAACTTAAAAACTATAATGCTTATTATAATAATATTGATTCTGAAACTGTAGCTCATGGTGGCGTAGCCATATTTGTAAAGTCTAATTTTAGTTGTGAAGAATTTTCACTACAAACTGATTTACAAGTGGTGGCAATAAAACTGTATTTCCCAATTAAGTTCATTATATGCAATATTTATCTTCCCGGTTCCCAAAATTTAGAATTACATAAATTACAAAATATTTTAGATCAGTTCGACTGTCCGTTTATTTTGGTAGGTGACTTTAACAGCCATAACCACCTATGGGGATCTATAAAAACAGATAAGAGAGGTAGAGTTATAGAAAAAATAATCGAAAATAATCTACTTAATATACTTAATAATGGCCAACCAACTCACTTTAGCTTTTCATACAAAACCCATAGTAATATCGACTTATCAATATGCTCTCCAACATTACAAAATATCTTTGACTGGTACATTGAAAACGATCTACATAGTAGCGATCATTTCCCTATTATAATTCCAGTAATTACAAACACTACTACAGAAATAAGAAAAAAATGGATAATTAAAAAAGCAAACTGGGACTTATACCGTGAAAGACTTAATTTAGTACCCAAGAATTTCTCAAACATCGATCTTTATGAAAAACATATAACGACTAAAATTATAGCTGCTGCGAAAATTTCAATACCCGAATCTGGTACAAAATTAAAAAAGAAATCAGTACCATGGTGGAATAAAGAAATTGATGAGTTAATCAAATTAAGGAGAAAAAACTATGAAAAATATAAAAGGTCTATGAGTGAAGTTGATTATAAAAATTTCATTTTAGCTAAATATAAATGCCGCAAAACTATAAGATATTTTAAAAAAATTACATGGGAACAGTATGTAGGTTCAATAACTAGCTCCACGCCCCCTCGAAAAATATTTGAAAAAATAAGAAACCTTAATGGCAAACACACAAATCACGATATTACTACAATAATAGACAAAAATCAAATGATTACATCAAAAAAAGAAATATGTAACAGTTTAACACAAGCTTTTAGTAGTATTTCAAGCGACAATAATTATTCAAAAAAGTTTCTTGAACAAAAATTATTAACCGAACAAATACCACTAATTATACCATCCTCACAAAACGATAATTATAACAAACCATTCACACTGGATGAACTTAATAATGCACTGGACGAATGTAAAGGTACATCACCAGGACCTGATACAATACGATACGAAATGCTACAAGAACTGGACATGAACGGGAAAAAAACACTACTACATTTATATAATTTAATTTGGGAAAATGGGGATTTTCCTTCAAACTGGGGTAAATCACTACTTATACCTATATTAAAAGCAGGTAAAGACCCGAAACAAACCAACAACTATAGGCCAATATCGCTAACAAATTGCTGCTGTAAACTTTTAGAGAGAATAATAAATAAAAGACTAGTTTGGTATCTTGAAAATACAAAAAACCTCAGCAAATTTCAATCAGGTTTTAGAAAAAACCGCAGTACTACAGACAATCTTTGTTATTTCGAATCCGAAATAATGCATGCATTGTCCCAAAATAAATTCCTAGTATCTATCTTTTTCGACCTCGAAAAAGCGTATGATACGGTATGGAGAAGACGAATAATAAATGAAATCATATCTTCAGGTATTAAGGGTAATATGGTCACGTTTATTTCAAATTTTTTGAAAAATAGGAAAATAACAACTGTAGTAGGGAATACATTTTCCGATGAGGGCATTATAGAAAACGGAATACCACAAGGATCAGTCCTTAGTGTGACTTTATTCTTAATTGCAATCAATAGTATTGCCAATCAAATAAAACTACCAGTAAAATTTATTATGTATGCAGATGACCTTGTAGTATTTTGCTCAGGCAAAAACTTACAAAAAATTCAAAAAATAATACAGGAAACATTAAACAAACTTTCATTATGGTGTGATAACACTGGTTTTAAATTTTCACAAACAAAGACAGTTGCAATGCTGTTTACGCGAAAAACAAAAAATATCTGGTATCCAGATTTTTTAATAAATAATACAAAAATAATATATGTTGATAATTTCAAATTTCTCGGTGTTATCTTTGATCCAAAGCTTCGATGGGCTCCCCACATAAAAATGATAAAGGCTAAGGCTACCAAAAACCTAAATTTGCTTAAAATGCTGAGTCATTCAAGATTTGGATCAGATAGAAAATTATTATTAAGATTACACAACCTAATTATATTACCAATTATTGATTATGCTAGTATAGTATATTCATCAGCTAACCAAACATTACTTAAATTTCTGGATGTGGTAAACAACTTAGGTACAAGAATTGCAACTGGTGCCTTTAGAACAAGCCCAGCTATAAGCATCCTAGCAGATGCAGGACAAATGCCATTAAAATATAGACGTGAAAAACAAACTATGATTTACGCAAATAAAGTATTGTCTTTTGACGATCACCCCCTAACTAAACTTATAAATGACCAAACCTTATTCTTAAAACTAAAAAATCGTAAACAAAACTACCAACCCAGTTTTGTAAGAATGAAATTACTACTAGAGAAGAATAATATTCCATGTAATAATATGACAGAAATAATTCAATTCCAACAAACCCCTCCATGGCTTAACAAAAAAATACACATAAATATATCCCTCGCTGTACATAAAAAAGAAAATACCATACAAGAAATATATAAATCTCATTATAATGAAGAGATCAATAATAAATATTTAGACCACGAATTAGTATTTACAGATGGATCAGTAATAAACAATGAAACTGGTGCTGCATTTATAATTAAAGATACTAAAAGACAATTCCATTTAATAAAAAATACAAGTATTTTTTCCGCTGAATTATATGCAATAAAAAAAAGTATAGAGCACTGCATAGAAAATTCGACAAAACCTAAGTTTCTTATATGCTCAGATTCACTAAGTGCTCTCCAAGCTCTACGACATTTATATCCCTTCCATAGTTTAGTACAACAAATAAATGATATTATTAACAATACCCATGACAAAACATTTTCATTTTTATGGATACCTTCACACTTAAATATTGGTAATAATAACACTGTTGATCAACTAGCTAAAAATTCCACTCTGCTAGAAATAGACAATACATTTAAGTTTATATATAACGACATGAAACCAAAAATATCCAAATCTTTATGGAATGCATGGAATCTAGAATGGGAGCAGTTATCTTTAGATAATAAATTAAGAAACATAAAAAATTCAGTTAAAATATGGCAAACGCTACCATCCTTTACAAGGAAAGAATCAATAATATTAACCCGAATTAGAATCGGACACACAAAATTAACACATTCATATCTACTTGAATACCCTCACTTACCACAACCACAATGTAGATGTGACCACAACATAAAATTAACAATCAAACACATTTTTGATGAATGTCCTATATTTGAAAGAAAAAAGTACTTTAATCAAATTAATGGCTTGAAAGACTTAAAAAATGATGAATACAATTCCACTATTAAAATAATTAATTTTTTAAAAAATATTAAATTTTATAATAAAATCTAAAGATAAGAAATAGTAAAAAAAAAAAAAAAAATGTAATTAGAAAACCAAATATGATTATTATAGTATCATAATAACTAAATAATAAATATCAAAATATATTTGTATTAAATCAATGCAATAAATTTGTTAGCAACAAAAACATATTCAAAATAATAATAATATGTTGCACTTAGTTTAAGTCAATTAATAAATTAATAGATTAAGTTGATAAAATTTTGGTAATCAGATATAAAATGAATTAATGGAATTATAATGAATTAGTAGATATTAAGAAAAAAATTAACTGTACTACAGGCCTTAAAAAACCTAGATATGTGTTCAAAGGCCTTAAGAAAAACAATTTAAAAAAAAAAAAAAAAAAAAAATTCTTTTACCGGAATGATTAAATTATTTTTAACATTAAGAATAAATGAAATTAAATATTTGAGCTAAACGAAAATAAGTTCTACTAAATTATATTATATAACAGAAAACCTTGGTATCCTGTTTGATTTAATTTACCCATATACAAAACCTGAGAACAGTCAAATAATATTGAACGAAGTGCATTGAAAATGATATTTGGTAGATTTTATGAAATTTTCATAATTTTAATTTTATTATGCTTTATATTTCCAACTAAAATCCTTTATTTATTATTTTTTCTGTTCTGTGGCATTTACGGTTGTACACTATTTTACTATACGCGGACGATGAACCAGAATTTTATGCTTTAATCTGGTTTAAATATGTTGTACAAATTTACTTTCTTCAATGTATTAATATGCTTTTCCTAGCCATGATACAAAAATTAAATGAACTTTTTTAAATGTGAACAAAAAATGGGAATGATGAAATTAAGTTTTTCCAAATTAATTTAAGAGACTTTATTTAAAGTATTTTCATTTAATTTTTAAGGCTTTATGGTTATATTATTAATATTATAATATAAAAATTTAATCTAACGACCATTATAATTAGACTTGAAGATGTGTATTAGTTTTTAGTTGCGGTTAATTAACCAGTTTGTAGAATTGTCAGAAAGACTAATTTAATAAATATATTTTTATTCTATAAGGTATAATTCACTAATATCACAGAGAGATTTATTTGTAATAATAATTTTATGCGGCAATTGAAAACTCTTGGAATACATTTTATTAAAAATAAACTTAAAGATTTTCCCACCTGCTTATTACAATTAAGCTGTGAATGTAAGCAACACGTGTTAACACAATAGCTAAGAATACGAAAATTACAAACCAGCAAACATGCAGTAAAATGTAAGAATAATTAACAACTATGAGTGTTGAGACGGTTGAAATCCAAATAAAATCGATTTAGCTCAAATGTGTTTTTTTACGCTTTTGAGGTCTTATTTTGTGAGATCTTATTTTGTGAGAATAAAATTGCGCATACACGTACAAAGGGATTCCCGCACCATAATCTCCTAATACCATATATATATGATTTTAATGAAATGTTTTACACAGATACCTACGCTCTGGGTTCTCTTTGGTAAACAAGTTGTTTTCATAATGATGCCTGTGCGTGGTAAAATGGGTCCATGCAAAAATGTTCGATTAATATTGCTTATATATTTAATGTTCTACAATTGGAATCAGTGGCTTTGCTAAAGTAACATTATGTTTAGTTTAGTTTCCTAAGTATATTTGGTATATGTTCTTTATGTAATTATTACCGGATTTCAGTAAAATTTGATACACAGTATGATTTCCTTACCTACAAAATTTCAATAAGCTGCAGTAGATACAGGTTCAATTTCCGGTTTATACAACAGAGCACTATTTGTTAAAACGTATACCTATACCTACTGTTAATAATTACAATACAAAGCACTCTTGAAAAAACAAAATTACTATTCCACATAGCTACGACACTACGAGTTATATGCTCTTCCTAATGTTAGCAGATTTTATTGAAAATCTACATACACAAAATAAAATTCTTAAATATTAAAAGGAACCATAGGCAACAGATGATTATGAACATAAAGAAATTTGTTAAGAGACTTGTAAAATTTTTATCTAATTGTTATTATTCCAGTTCTGCTTTTCACCCTGTTTTTTTTTATTTATTAGACAAGGAAAAGTAACAAAAAAATAGCAAGATATTATTTTGGATAATGTATAAGTTTCAGTTAAAAGACTTGCGGGAAAAAATATGCCAATCATATAGTAGTTCCTCATAACACCCTTGTGATCCACCTATAAAAAAGGAGGAGTAATACCGCAAGACTGCAACCTATTTTTGGAGTTAATAGAATATAGCAATGATGGTGATCCAACCAATTAATCTTACTAAATATTGGAACGAGATGCTTGTAAATAACCTCTATATATAAGCAAGCATTTTGTACTGATTTCTATATATTGATGGTCCAGATCTAAAGTGAATCTGGTAGGTGACGGTTATCACTCAAGTAGTGGGTACTACTAACTATAATAATAATTAATACGGACTTAACCAGTACGTTGGTTTTCGTAAATAAATTATACATGAATTAACTTTGAATAATTAAGAAATAGTTTAAGTTTGCTCAAAAATAGTGTTGACAATAGAATATTAGTTCATTATAATAATGAACGAATGAACCCTAACTTAATTATGTATAAACACTGCTGGAATGGAAAAAACTACAATATTCCAAAAAGTAATTTCTGCAAGTATTAAAAACATTAAAATAATATCATAAATTGTTTCAATCATTTTAAATATTAAACAAGTGTAAACTGTTAACAATAGATAAAATCCCATCATAATATTGTTACATATTTTACATAAAAAATCATTCCAATTGACTTTCTTCTTCTGGTGGTTTGTCGTCTCGAAATGATGGAACAAAGATCATTATGTTGATAGGAATTTAGAGGAATATGGGAAATAGATTATGGCAGGCGTAGGTAGTTTAGAATAGAGCAGATAGTGCAAAATAGAGAGAGAAAGATTAATGATTAAAATGTTAGAATAATAATATAGGAATTAAATAGAATAATGAAATTATAAGAAAGGATTAGAAAAATAAAATATAAAAATATAGTTAAGGATTTTGGTTATTCTTTGGTTATTATTCATCGAGTACGGACGGCAAATACAAGGGCACCAGAAGAAGTTAGACATTTTTTAAATAAAAGTAAAAAGTTAGTGTTTTATGTAAAATCCTAAAAGTAGGGTTTTATAGTTCAGATGTGGGGTCAAGACTCAAGACTCATGAAATTAAAGTAATAGTGTAAAATCATAAAAATCAAAATAGTATATTCTGATAGTTATAGTTTTATTTAATATTTGAATTTTGGGTTTTAAAAAAATAATTTTGTGAATTTGTGTATTTTGAAATTATTTTTGTTTCTTTGTGTGTGTGTGTATGGCTAGTATAGAACAATTGTGAAATTTGCATTTAAAGAAAAAAATATTTACTTTTGGATTTGTGTGGTTCATATAGATATAGACGAAAAGATAAAATTGTGAAATTTGTAATTAAAAAAAAAAAGAATATTTACTTTTGTTTTAGTTTAGCCAAAAGAAAATATTGTGAAATTGCGTGAAAGAATTTTTATTTTTGTGAGTGTGTCGTTAATTTGTACAGAAGAAAAAAAGTGTGAAAAAATAATAGAAATTCTGAAATTTTAAAAAATTGTGTAATTTGTGTGTACAGGACAAAGGATAAAGAAAAGTAGTGCATATTGATTAAAAAACAGTTTTAAAAAGAATATAGTGTTAAAATTATTATTTCCCGTAAGGATAAATAGTGTACATACATAATACAGTTATACATATTTTTATGTACATAAATTCGGAATAAGAATGAACAAGTTTGTGCGCAAATTGGTTAGTGCGTAGAAAAAAAAATTAAATCATTTGTTAGTGCGTTGAAAAAAAAAGAACCTTGCGCAATTTAAGAATTTTTGACTCATCGGATGGTAAGAGTATCTATTTTTTTGATAGTAATATATGTATATATTTTATTGTTTTTTTTTAAATTGATATTTGGAAAATTGATATTGAATTTGATTTTGGTAGTAATTAAAAATAATAATTATACTACTACATTATATAATTATTATACTACATAAATAAATATACATACTATGATAAAAAATGGATAAGACAAGTTTGAAAAAAATTACAATTCAGCAACGATTGTAAAAAGATTGTGCGGTTGCGAACAAAGATGCTGCAGAAATATGAGTTGAATTACAATTAATGCGTGATGAAATGTTGTTATTGCGTTCAGAAAGGGATTCAGCAATTATGTTGCGTAATAGTAGCCACTCAGTAATTGCGCAAGAACATATAATTACGATGAATGTGCATCCAGCTCGCACGTAGCAGCCAGGGTAATTAATTTAAGTAGAGATGAGCCAGTTGTGACTACCAATGTAAATGGTAATACTGCTGTATTAATGGGATTAAATGAAATAAGTATGTTTATTCCTGAATTTGACCCGCAAAAAGACAGAAATATTTCGGCTTCAAATTGGTTAAGAAATATTGAAAAATTAAAAAATAATTATCTATGTGGACAGAACAAGCAACGTTATTTTACGCTTCTTTGAGATTAGCTGGTTCTGCTCGTTTTTGGTTCAGTTATGTGCGCAATGAAATGCTTAGTTCGAATATTTTCAAAAAAGAGTCTTGTGATGATGGAGATATTTTATAAAATTATGAGTTCATTCATGCAGCAGATCTATGAAGGCTTGGTGTAAGATTGGGTATTTAAATTTTGATGACAATATAGATGAAGAATTTCCAGTTAAACAGAATGACATTATAATGGACGAAAGCTAGAAAAAAAGGAATAGGTTTTCTTTTTGGGTTTTAACTAAAATTTAAGATTTTGTCCGAACTGAGTGTTAAATCATTTAGATTTTGGAATTTAATTTCAGATTAAGATACAGATCTATGATTGTTGTAAGTCTACACAAATGGTTTAAGATGTAATAAAGGTGGTAAGAAATTGTAGATGCTCTGTATGCGAATGGTAAGCTGAAATTAATTAACTGATATTGGATATCTGTTGTTGTTTCTGTATGATATAGAAAATATATTTTTATTGATCATTTATAACTTGCTTCTGTGTGATTATGCAAGTATGATCAGTTATTGCTTCTGTGTGATAAAGCAATTATTTTTTTTATTGATCATTCATAACTTGCTTCTGTGTGATTATGCAAGTATGATCAGATGTTGCTTCTGTGTGATAAAGCAATTATTTTGTTTACTGATCATTAATCACTTGCTTCTGTGTGATTATGCAAGTATGATCAGTTATTGCTTCTGTGTGATAAAGCAATTCTTTTATTTATTTTGTTGATCATTTATTGCTTGCTTCTGTGTGATTATGCAAGTATGATCAGTTGTTGCTTCTGTGTGATATAGCAATTATTTTTTTTATTGATCATTTATAACTTGCTTCTGTGTGATTATGCAAGTATGATCATTTTGCTTCTATGTGATAAAGCAAATATTTATTTTATTGATCATTTATAACTTGCTTCTGTGTGATTATGCAAGTATGATCAGTTGTTGCTTCTGTGTGATAAAGCAATTATGTGTTTATTGATCATTAATCGCTTGCTTCTGTGTGATTATGCAAGTATGATCAGTTATTGTTTCTGTGTGATAAAGCAATAAGTTCTATGTCAAAGTGTTCTCACTGTGGAAAGTGAGAAAGTACATTGGCCGAACTGTAAACTGTTAACAATAGATAAAATCCCATCATAATATTGTTACATATTTTACATAAAAAATCATTCCAATTGACTTTCTTCTTCTGGTGGTTTGTCGTCTCGAAATGATGGAACAAAGATCATTATGTTGATAGGAATTTAGAGGAATATGGGAAATAGATTATGGCAGGCGTAGGTAGTTTAGAATAGAGCAGATAGTGCAAAATAGAGAGAGAAAGATTAATGATTAAAATGTTAGAATAATAATATAGGAATTAAATAGAATAATGAAATTATAAGAAAGGATTAGAAAAATAAAATATAAAAATATAGTTAAGGATTTTGGTTATTCTTTGGTTATTATTCATCGAGTACGGACGGCAAATACAAGGGCACCATAAGAAGTTAGACATTTTTTAAATAAAAGTAAAAAGTTAGTGTTTTATGTAAAATCCTAAAAGTAGGGTTTTATACAAGTACAATAGTGACTAGAAAATGTGTAGCAATAAATAATGGCAGATCTTTTACACATTTCACGTTTACCCTTATATATATTATATATATATATATATACATATATATTTCACGTTTTTGTCCTGAAGGAAGACATCCTTTTTAGGTTATTAATAATATAAATTTTAATATTCAAAAACATATTTTGCAAGATATTTGCAAAAGGTAAAATTTTAAAATGAATTGTTTCACATTCACCTAAATCGTGTATCAAAAAATATTTATAATGAAATTTTTTTAACATCTTAGTAAATAAAAATTTATTATGAGTATTTTAGAAAATTTTATAAATGATTGTATTTATTAGGAGATTTTTTCTAAGAAAAGTTAGTTAGAAAAGTTGATAATTCTAAAGAATTTTTCTTAAAATAAGATTTCTAAAATATAAACAATATTGCATAAACTAAATGACGACATAAACTAAAATTGGCCGACATTTTTTGTTATAGATAATTTCCTATTATATTTTGTACACAATAGTGTTTTTGTAAATACAATTCTCATATGGGACATAAAACTTTAGCTCCAATATGGAATTCTACAATAATTTACAATATATATTTTGTTTTATATTTATCATAAGGTTTAGTGGCTCTAAGTTATTTTGATTAATTAAAATAAAGAGATAATTTATCTTAACTTTTACTTAATATGGCAAAAACTAATTTAATATTAATGGGAAGTAACATTAAGAAAAGTTTGTTTGTCAATATGGTGATTATCTGTCAAAACTTGGATTGGGTGGATTGAAAGAGGGGAGTCCGTGAAGGACTCAAGCATTCAGGCCAGACCTAGGCCCATTGTCAAAACTTGCTACACTATGGTACGAAAATAACGTGGATCGGAGTTCAATTTCTACTCTATTACCATACACATATCTGGAGTGGTGTACATATTAGTTACTTACGTTGTAGTTTTTTCGGTATGAACCTGGTAGTTTTTTTAAAAAATGCTATATTACAATAAGCTTTGATTGATGGTTGAATTTAAAAAAATCTGCTGCACCCAATAAACTATATGCAAATGTTTCAAATAATTAATAAGGCAAATTAATTCAAAATATATTTTTTTCTGAGTGTTTAATTTTAATTTAATTTTATGTAGACAGTAACGAAAATATTTTAATAAACTTAAATAAACTTTTCGTACTTTAAAACAAATAGTTTGAAAAGTTTTGTATAACAAAATAAGTGACATTTCTTACGTTCCTTCTTCCTGGTGTTTTCACTTAAGTGATTTTTATTTATATATTTTGATCCTTCTTTGCTATGTATCACTTTTTATCTTTTTTTATATATGTACTTATGTATACATACCTAAAGAAGAAATATTTTTTGCGTATATTATGTACAAAAATAGTTCATTGAAAGAATAAGAATTTTACATTGAAATTTCTTTATTAAATAACTCATGTGTCATGTTAGCATCAGCAAAAGTTTTTATTGAGTTTTATTGTACATTTTACATCCTTTTTTTCAATCATCTATTAGAAAAGACAAAATAATGTTTTTTTTTTTGCCACGCAAAAATGCTAAATAGAAATTATTGGAAACATGAGAAGTTTTAGTATAAGTTGTCTAAATAATGTTATAAATTTTATTTTTATTATATACTTTTGTATATAAAATTCCTGTATGAAGTATTTGTATAATAATAAAAATTTATAAACTTATTTTTAAGCAGAATTAAAAAGTATGATGAAACAAATTGCATGGGTTTGTTTTGAGCTATGGTTAATAATCATTTAGATCTTTTTATGACTTATTATATTATTTGATCATATAATAAATTAAGGATGTACATCTACATATAAGGGACTGTAATTACATTTCACTTTTTCAATAACTTCAATTTCATAATTGAAATAAATGGCGACTTTATGAAAACAAAGTCCTATTTGCGCTATAGTACGTTTCGAGTAATCAACGCTAAGACTATGCTCAACGTTAAGACTGTATAACATGCAATAACAAAGTTCTAAGATACAAATAGAACTAGGTGTTACCAATAATATTGTTTGGTTAATAAGCACTTAATTGCTGGTATTTTTAATTAAAACGCGTCTTTTCAAAACTATTTTTCTGCTAGTTTGTTTCGGATGTAAAGTTCTATCAGATCTGATTATCTCGGAAGCCTTAAGTGGTAGACTCTTATGAATACGGGCTAGCTGTTTCTCAAAAAATGTCAATTAGAACCTTGTTTTCTTAAGGTTGCGAATTTTTATTTAATTCATGTGTCCTTGTCTATATATATATGGAGTATTAATAGGGTATCTATGATAGCATAGAGGTTAAGTGACATATTTCAGTAATTTACTTATTGCATACTAATATTTATATGCGTTCCGAATTATAATATCTTTATATAGAAGAAATTATAATTCCAATAAAGCTAAGGGATTTTAATATGGTCTCAATTGTCAGTCGCTAGTATTTTTCAATTCATTGTTTTTACAACGCATTGTTTGCTTCTAAGGTTTTGGACATACATCACTATAGGACGTCACATAAATCCAAACAAACCTTATAACATGGTCATTTTTAGATATTAAATATTACAATTAATACATTAATAATCCGTATAAATAGAGGATATGCCTACCCTGACGTTCACAACATCCAATAGTTAAACAAGAATTTATTTCAAATTTCGTATAGCTATTCAATTTTCTAGGCAACTTTATTTTAATTCTGTATAAATATTTAGAATATCATTTGACTTGAATTTAATATCGTTATTTTTATGTTTTCATTAAATTTTATTGTCAGTAATTTTTTTTTATTAAATCTCCATATATAAAGGACGACATTCCTCAGAACGTTATTACTTTAGTTACCTCTTAGTTGTTGAAATTCTTAGATTCCTATAGCTTTGTAGCTAAGTGTCCCAAGAGTCCTACTAAAATGCAAATTATATTTTTTTTCTAACTCATCTTGGCAGGAAAAAGGATAACTTTTTGATTTCGTAAATTAAAAAAAAAATACAAAACCAATTTACTTTTTTAGTGACATCAAGTCCTCTTGGTGTTTTCTTATTATTAAATTATATAATATTATATTTTTTTTTTTTGGTTTGAGAATGGAAATTATATAAGAAATATTCTTTAGAATTATATTAAGAGAGGTGACCATTTTCAGGAATCCATGAAAAAACTAAAGGAAAACACGTTTTTGGAATTCCAATGAAAAATTTAAATAAAAGGTAAAACTTAAATTTTTTTCCTAACAACGAATATTTTTTTTTTATAACGTTCAAGTTGAACGGTTCAACCAATTAAAGAATATATTTTGAGTTTTTAATGAAATTACAAATGAAGCTAAACAAAAATCATCTGCAACGAATTGAATAATTTTACTATAGTTTTCTTGTCGATATTTTAATGGAAAATAATAAAAATATTAACAACGATTATTCAAAATAATGTTTAAAAAATTAGGTTTAAATTCAATTTGTAACAAGAACTAATATTTACTTTATTTAGAAAACATTGGAGATGCTGGTCAAGATGATATCGTTCTTTTAAAAAATTGGATGGGTCTAACTAAGTAATGAATTTATTAAACGTATTCTTGGTCTATTATTTTCTGTATGGAATTAGTGTTGTTTTAATTTATAGTTCTCTGAATGCAGGGAACTATAAAGATAATGAATGGAATGATTTTAAAACAGCATTTCAGTAATGAAAAAATTGTTTTTTGAATCAATATTGATGGTCCAGATCTAAAGTGCATCTGGTAGGTGACGGTTATCACTCAAGTAGTGGGTACTACTAACTATAATAATAATTAATACGGACTTAACCAGTGCGTTGTTTTTCGTAAATAAATTATACATGAATTAACTTTGAATAATTAAGAAATAGTTTAAGTTTGCTCAAAAATAGTGTTGACAATAGAATATTAGTTCATTATAATAATGAACGAATGAACCCTAACTTAATTATGTATAAACACTGCTGGAATGGAAAAAACTACAATATTCCAAAAAGTAATTTCTGCAAGTATTAAAAACATTAAAATAATATCATAAATTGTTTCAATCATTTTAAATATTAAACAAGTACAATAGTGACTAGAAAATGTGTAGCAATAAATAATGGCAGATCTTTTACACATTTCACGTTTACCCTTATATATATTATATATATATATATATATATACATATATATTTCACGTTTTTGTCCTGAAGGAAGACATCCTTTTTAGGTTATTAATAATATAAATTTTAATATTCAAAAACATATTTTGCAAAATATTTGCAAAAGGTAAAATTTTAAAATGAATTGTTTCACATTCACCTAAATCGTGTATCAAAAAATATTTATAATGAAATTTTTTTAACATCTTAGTAAATAAAAATTTATTATGAGTATTTTAGAAAATTTGATGAAACAAATTGCATGGGTTTGTTTTGAGCTATGGTTAATAATCATTTAGATCTTTTTATTTTTACATCCTTTTTCTTCAATCATCTATTAGAAAAGACAAAATAATGTTTTTTTTTTTTGCCACGCAAAAATGCTAAATAGAAATTATTGGAAACATGAGAAGTTTTAGTATAAGTTGTCTAAATAATGTTATAAATTTTATTTTTATTATATACTTTTGTATATAAAATTCCTGTATGAAGTATTTGTATAATAATAAATATATTTTGAGTTTTTAATGAAATTACAAATGAAGCTAAACAAAAATCATCTGCAACGAATTGAATAATTTTACTATAGTTTTCTTGTCGATATTTTAATGGAAAATAATAAAAATATTAACAACGATTATTCAAAATAATGTTTAAAAAATTAGGTTTAAATTCAATTTGTAACAAGAACTAATATTTACTTTATTTAGAAAACATTGGAGATGCTGGTCAAGATGATATCGTTCTTTTAAAAAATTGGATGGGTCTAACTAAGTAATGAATTTATTAAACGTATTCTTGGTCTATTATTTTCTGTATGGAATTAGTGTTGTTTTAATTTATAGTTCTCTGAATGCAGGGAACTATAAAGATAATGAATGGAATGATTTTAAAACAGCATTTCAGTAATGAAAAAATTGTTTTTTGAATCAATATAAAGATTCATGCAGTATAAGGTTATATGCAATTTTCATGGATTACAAGATTATCAGTCACATATTCTTTGCCTTGAATTTATTATTGTTTGCAGAAAACTTAAAGTAGTAAGCTAATTATTAGAATTTTTGTTTAATATCTTAAACAAGAATTGTTGGACTCACTGAATCCTGATTGAATTATAGTTATGGAACAGTTTTACTTAAACATTGATCATTTCATAAAAATTATAAAAATATCATATATTAAAACGCAATTTTATGTATGGTATGTGGGATGTGGAATGGGTATTTCTTAGTTAATTTAAAATTGTGTAATACCATTACATATAATTATACCTTTTAATATATGAATTCTTATAATTTTTTATGAAACGATCAAATTTTAAGTAGAATTAATTACATTTGCTTTGAGTAATGGAATTTAGTTGAATTGTATTTCAATAATATAAATGTATAAAAAATTAATTAAAATAAAATAGTTTAAAAATACTAAAATAGTCACGCTTACCACACAGGTAAGCTCAAATATAACTTCTGTCTGAAATATAACTTCTTTTGATAAAATTCTTTTCGATGCTTTTACAAATTATTTAAATTTGACACGTTAATAATATTCAATGTTTATCACTTGAATTCTTTCAAACAAAAAAAATACAAAAATTTCATATCATTAAAATTCTGTGAACGTAAAGTAATCTTTTTTAAAACAAAACCGAATCAATTTAAAGTCATTTCTATAATGTTTCAGGGCAGTTAGCAGCGCATATACTTTTCACTTTATTATATAGAACCCTTTTTTTTTTGTTTTATTGCTTATATTAAATGGTGTTCCACTTCCACGTAAGATAAGGTCAAAGTTACAAAATACTCATATATATTTTGTTTGGCCATATCCTTTCCAATTATACACAAATATTTATATTCTGTCCACATATGTATCTAATAATATGTACTATATTATAGTAAAGGTATATAATGTATTTTGGTCAAAAGGAGAAAAAATAAAATGCTTAGAAAAAAAATGAAAAAATAAAGTTGATGGGGAGGTCCAAAAAAATTAAAAAGGCAGTATCCAGAATAAGCTTAAAATATGGTACCAAATAAAAAACTTGTTCGAGTAAGGTACGAATCTGAAAGAAGATATTTAGTTTTTAACCAAGGGCGCCTATGGTTCCATAAACTAAAATTTGGAGGTTTAATTAATTTGTTGCTTTGTTTTAATTATTTTAACTTTTCTTTCACATACATGCAACAACATTCCTTCGACTCTTAATTGCCTACTACTTAGTTTCTTACTTTAGAAATTCTGAAGAGCATCCTAGAGTGCCAAAAGCTGCCAAGTAACAGTATATTTTTAGAATGATTATGGAAGTTCATATGAAGTAAATGTTAGCCACAAAAGTTTGAATTGTTCCTAGAGATAAATGATAATGGCAGTATGTGATTTGTGGCAATTATTTATTACAATTGTGCAATTACATCTAAATTCGATTATTAACTATTGGCTGTCCATTTGAAATTTTATTTATTTTACTCAGTTTGACACAATTTGTTTAAATTATACACAAATTTATTTTCTATCAGGCAAATTTAAGGGACTAGATGTGTTTCTTATAGCTCTCCTTGTAAAGTGATGAGAAAATCCTTAACACTGTTCATTTTTCAATAAAACCAATTGTATCAAATTGAGTAAAATAAATAAAATTCCAAAGAATACCAAATTTAAAACAACACGACAACAAAAGTGGAATCAAGAAGTGCTCAACCTAATGCGGAGTATAAAATTTTATATAAATCTGACGTGCGTGCACACATTTATATACGCATAAGAGAAATTTTTTGTTTTAATCTTTCGAATCTTCACACCGTCGAAAACGTAAACATTATTTGAATAAGAATGGTGATTAAATTTGATTAAATTACTCTAAATTTCTTGAAATTATCACTTACATATTTACATATTTCTATATTACGATGTAATTATAAACTTAAATTTACGAAGTTTTTTATTTATCTAAATTATATAACTTTTTCCTTATCATTTTTTTTTTTTTTATTTTAATGTTAAGTTAATTTTATTTTTATTCAAGTGATTAATTTACTTTTTATCTTTACGATTTTTTCCGTGCGAAGTCTTAAATTCGCCCAATAACTTTATTTAATTCAATGAATTCCATTTCCTTCGATAAACTTCCCA
Organism: Rhamphomyia laevipes; assembly: GCA_963920725.1. Classification (NCBI taxonomy): domain Eukaryota; kingdom Metazoa; phylum Arthropoda; class Insecta; order Diptera; family Empididae; genus Rhamphomyia; species Rhamphomyia laevipes. Next base: position 24,235,891 of record OY987259.1, on the reverse strand, counting down.
TCTCCATAAAATCATAAAAAGCACCACCACTTGAAAACTTTTAAGAGTTTAACATTATATAAGAATATCTCGTGAGCCATACATATATAAAAAACATAGAGACACTTAGAAAATTTTCATATTCATGAAATTTTCTTTAAAATTTCTTACGTCAAACAAGGACATGCAATAAAATATTTAAATATTACGAGTGTAGTTAGAATAACAATGAGTATTGCAACGGACAGAGACTAAAATTTCAGATTGATTTTTATGTGAATATTTTAATTTTTATGCGTATTTAATGAACTTTAGTATTGGGTTTGTCCTGATCCTGAACATGTTGCTGGCACAATGTGCAGTTCATCTTAAATGTTGCTTCATTGTCAATTGGCACACAGGTTCGTTTTGTGATTTAGTTTGTCTTCAGTATCCTCAGGTTTTGGTTCCAATCATGATTCCGACCTATAAAATACATTCATCATGTCTATTACCTATGTAGTGTTTTGCAAAGATTCTTACAAGTCCCTGTTGGACATAATTACTAGTTATCTGCTCCCCTAAGTTAGCAGTTTTTTTTTATTTAAATTATACAGGGTAAAAATTGTCCTATTTTATTTGCGACATTACAAAAATATATATAAAGACATTTTCAAAATTGCCGCAAAGCAATAATAAATTTAATACGTTGTATATTTTTCCAGAAATGGCAGATTAAAAGCTACATGAATATTGGAAACGTGTTAGTTTTAATGACTATGTGTGGTGATAAAAGAATTTTAATAAAAAAAACGAAAAATCCAATATCAAAATTGGAAATATCCAATATCAAAGAGGAGAAATCAGAAAGTATTTTTAATATTTTGAGATTACGTTTTATATAAAATATATTACAAATATTGAAATGTCGAACATTTTGTTAATTTTAATAATCACTACAAAGAGCACAAATCTATACTGTACTTGGAGTTCATGCTTTAGTTGAAGTTGATAATGATATCATCTAATCTAGAGACAAAATGCTTTTGCTTTCTCTTTAAATTTTATAGTTTATTGTCAAAAGCATCGTAATATTAATTTTAGACATTTGTATTTTGGTAGCATTATGGTCTCAATGATAGAGGTTTCGTAATATTTAATGCAATTTGCTAACTATTTTAGATAAATCAACTTAGTTTGGAACAACATTGATAGCTCTGCCTTGAGTTGAATATAAAAGATAATGCATCACAGCATAGAACACTTTCATTACGACACTGCCTATTAGATCTTGTATGTATAAATACAGAAAAAAGAATATTTCAAATTTTTGGGTCAATTTTGATTTTATTTCACACATCAAGCTGGTAATATAATACAGTATTTAGGTGCAGATGAATTAATATGATTGACCCATAAATTTCTGTGATGAAATCGATTTTAAATTTATAAGCAAGTTCTGTGGTAATGACCAAAAACAGATAGCTACAAACCCTAACAGTAATGGCAAATGGCTAGATCTTATATTTACCAACAATTATGATAAAACAATCGCACTGCTGCCAAATAACTGTCTAACTTCATGTTTACCAAAATGGCGACCAAACAAAGTAGTAAAACTTCCAGGCGAACACCTGTTACTATAAAGCTATGTTTTTTTTATTTTCACTATTGCTTACAACCTTTCGTCGAGTGCAGCTAATTGAGTGTCCAACTCAGGCGATGTAAGCTATGACCCCAGCCCTGATGACAACCTGTATATTTGAGAAAATTGAATCATAAAAACGAAGATTAACATTATAAAAACTGATTTAATTGAATAAGCTCTTGGAATGACCATATTATATCAAAGCTATGAAATTACTCAAAAATAAATTTAAAAATAAGTATGATTATCTATTTTAAATATCATTTTAATTTTACGTATACGCGATTATTTATATCTAGTTAAAAGTTATAAATTGTTTTAAATAATATATTGCTAAAATACCCAACAAAGGATCATTGGATATAATAATAGTTTAAAGTTTATTTGGATGGACTGGTTTTATAGCTATATACTGATTTTATTTAGTAACTTTATTTCTACACGAAAAACTTTAGTGAGTTTCTGTGTTTAAATTGGAAATAAATCTATACCTTTAAGATTTTCAATTTAGAAAGTATCAAAGATATGCTAATATTCATATCAAAGATATGCTTTGAAAAGACATAGGTTTTCTAGTGATGCTGAAATAATTTATGTTTTATTTGTGATTCAAAAAAATTACAAATATTTTGTAAAAATTGTTTACGGAGAGTGTAAGTAACAAAAAATGGTTTCTAATAATAAATTTTATACTTTTATTTAAATTATAGAGTAATAACAATAACCATTATCAAGAAATGAATTCAAGATAAGGAAGGAGTAGTGTTTTATGGAGAAGATATATAATAAAATTATTAAGAAAATTATTTCTCATATTTTGGAATGTGAATCTAAGGTCTGTTTTTCTTTAAATTTTCTGTCCATAATATGTGCAAACTGCAAAGCTGTCATATATAAGCAAAGTATAACAACAAATCAGCGGTTAATAAATAATTTGAATAGAAAGAGGTAATTTTAAGTGTAAAAAAAAAACTATACGCTCATATTCAAGTTATCCTGCAGTCATAAACTTTTTGAGAGTATTGTTTATCATACCCTTTCACTGTAAATCCACGATTTCACTTAATTAACACAGGTTTATGAAAGGCAGAGTGACGACCAAGGAACGGAATTTGTTTCTAATAGTATTAACGCACTGGAGCTTGGTCATGACGCGTGGATACTATTACTATACTAACTTTAAAAAGCATTGTTTGCTTGTTTTTGCTGAACCAAACAAATAATCTATATCTCAGGTCATTAAAAATAATTTGAGGTAAATGTTAACCTCAGTTACAATGTTAACGTTAGTTTAACGTAATTGAACGTTTATTTATTTGCTGAGAATTGTTTACGATTTTGTTTGCATGGAAAATAAAAAGTACTGCTTTTAATTGTGTCCTTAAACTATATTCTTATTTTCAAGTATTTAAACAGCAAGTAGAACAAGAAGTATTGAGGAATGGAAATTCAAATTGCGATATCATTGAATAATCATTATTACGATCTACGATTTTCATTATAATTATAACTTACATATCTATAAATTATATTCGTGAAAAGGACACGAATTTTAATTATTTTTTAAGAAAACTAGATAATAATAGTCTTGACAATTTATCTTTATCTTAACATATAATATTTTAAGGTGATAGAAATTGTGCCTTCGATTATGATTGAAGTTATAATATTCAAAAGGCGAATATGCTTTGACATCTATTTCCACACACAATGCTGTTAGCACAATATACATAGCTATACGCGGTCGATATTTATGATAATTATACATGCTTGTGTATATGAGCTTAAAATCTTTCAGACGAATTCTGGTTTAAATCCTTTCGTTTTAATATAAATTTAAATAATATAGCATTGAATATACTTTAAGTTGCAATTGTCATAATACTCTTTATTATCCTTATACATATTTTATTATTTCACCAGCCTTCGACACGTCTTCGAAAGATGGGATTACAATGTATAAAGGATATAAGAAATAAATACAGTAAAAATTCACATTTCCTGATTTTTTTTTATCCATCTCACGTACATGCTGAACCACAACATAATATATAACACATGCAATAATACTCACATCATTACCGATGAGCATTGTATTAAGTTTAGGTATGTAAATAATTTTTAAATAAAATCCCAAAGTCATAGCCTTTAAAAATTATATTCATTTTATTGGATTATACAAAATGTTCGGTAAGAAATTTTATAATGGAAAAAATAATCATTTTACAACGTTAATGTCAAATAACTTTAAATATGGGATACTAAATTTCTTGTTTGTACAAATGCACCAATAAATACGCGTTCAAGAATTTAGGATACAATTAAGCTGTTTCTAATGTGATTTTTTGTTTTACTTTAAAAAATGTTATCAGAATACAAAAACGATCGACATAGTTTCAAACACAATGCAACAACCAGTATTGCCGAAATCGAATATTTTATTCCACAGCGCAATAGTTTTAGGTGCTGAAAGAATATTTTTTTAGAATAAAAATACTTAATTTTTTTAGTGAAATATTTTAATTATTTTGAAGATAGATTTTAATTTACTTTTCTCCACATTGGTTTTGAAATGGAAAATAAAACCGAAATATGAACTTTCTAAAAGCAAATTAAAGAATTTAATTTACCTGATGGAATTATTAGTGCATTCAAAAATGAAACTTTGTTCAAGAAGCTATTGATGAATTTAATTATTTAAAGCTATTCATTTTCATTTAGGAATAATTAACAAATATAGCTATGCATTTTTTGGCCTGTAATGTTACATTATAAGGAAGCTCCAAAATTATTAAGGCTATTAAAATTATATATATTTAGAAACTAAATTGAAAAAAATTATTTTAATTGAAACTGCCTACCTTTTTCTCTCTAGCTAAATCAAAAAGAACTAAGAGAATAATATTGATCCATATTAACTAAATCCTAAAAAAAACAAATCCGTACTCTGAAATCACAATATTGCTTTGTAACTGTAACGATTGTCTTTATATTTTGTTATAATGATTTTCGTTCTATCAGTATACTGTCCAGTTGGTCCAACATACTACACAACCAACTTATATCGCATATAAATACATAGTAATAATTTCAAATTCCAGACAAAGGAGGACTAGAACACAGAAATTGATCATAAACTATACGTAACTAACTATAAGTTTAATTACAAATCATCAATGAGAAAGATAGCAGCTTCTTTAAGTTGAAAAATTATTTACTTACCTTCCCCAACTGTGGAAATATTTGTAAGAATCTAAGTTAAAAATCTAGGTAATGCTTAACAATATTCACGTATTAGTTGGATCATATTAGTTGAATTGCAAATACAGTTTACCTTCTATCGCATAAATTATCTAATCTGTTAATCTGTATACAAATTAGTGCACTCTCGATATACAGAAAATGCATTACGGTTTAGCGCATGTAACCAAAAAATTCCGACAAATTTTATTCTATCATTTCAGTCATATTGAATTTGCACAAATCCACCAAACAACAAAGAACGAAGCATAACAGAACAGCATTGAGTTACTATGTATGTATAACATTTTCTCTATCCTTTATTCTCTAATTGTTATTCATATTGTTAAAATAAGTTATTGTAATTGTATTGTAAGCTAAAGCAAGTGCAATGCAAACATTATTTACTATGAGCATGAGTGAGTGAAATACGAAATTATAGCCAAATATGATTTTTTTTAGGTAATGGTGTCCGTGGGTAGGGACAGATATAATAAAATTTACTCGTACTAAAAATTTGTCTCAATATCTAATAACCTATAACGCGGAATCTGAATCTGTAAAGCAAGTTTATTTATGATTTTATTATTAACATTTTAATTTTAAAAATTTATCTAAGGACCTAGGACCTACATACAGTAATTTATATAATTTTTTTTTTAATAATACAACCGCGAACAACTTTTTAATTCTTAGCATAGCATTGAATATAATAAAACTTAAAAATTTCCGCATATTTTATTGTACATAAAAACAAAATTAGAACAAGTATTTGCGATTTACGAATTGGTGGTGACTGGTGAGTAGAGAAACGTCAACATGAGGCAATTTTATATAGTCTATTCAGCTTATATTGGTTATAGCTGAACTGCTGGATTATAATAAGTCTAATCGGACATGCGTCAGTAATTTCTCTACATATTTTCATTATTCATTCAATAACTTTTGAGATGAGAACGAAAAAAAAGACTTTCTTTTGCAGTTTTCAATTTTTGTGTTAAAATATGAACAGTATGAATTCAGCTACGGTGTAGTACTGACAGCTTTCTTTAATGCTATATGTAAATATATTGCAAATATTGTTTAGGTACTAAAATAATATAATTTTATTGTTTTGTACTGTTTTAATTTAAATTATTATTTAATTCAATATATAATATACTGGAATAAGGCATTGAATCATAATATAATTATAGTAGAAAGGAAAGAGCTACTTGAATCGTATAGAATAGTATCCTACGAGAATGTTATTCCCCAACATTTATAAAAAATTCTATGACAGAAATTAAAATTGAAATGTAATTATAATTCAAAAAATCATACAATTTCGGTAATAATAAATAAAATTAAGTTTTTTTATTAATTTACTATTAGAAAATTTGATGTAATTTTATTTTGTTTCAGTAAGTAAATAAATAAAATAAGTTTATATACAATTAAATAGTTTTGAAGACAAGAAGATGATATTTATATGTATCACAGTGTAAGATATCATTGGCGATTTTGTTATAAATACAAATTAAAGATAAACAAGACAACGATTATTAAATAAAAATGACAACCAAATATTAATCTTGGATTTCAGAATAGTTTATCAATTCACATATATACATAGTATTCTTATCAATTATACAGAGTTTCAGCATTACTCAGAAGTTTTAGCATAATTATTCATTCAAAATGTAAATGTAAGGTTTTTTGTCATGAAATGGTTATGTAGTGAAGTTACGACCGTCATAAGTTTAGAAACTCAATAGATTTTCATATAAAATACAAAGTTTATTTTTCTTTATAATCAATTATTTATTTATAATCCAAAAGGTATAATGGTGAGTTGATTGACTAGCTAACTATAAGAGCATATAGTTTGGAATTATATTATTTAGTGTGTTGTAAATGAACATAAAGAAGCTAATTTTTATTTTATTCTTTTACACCTAACAAAATTTACTAACTACAACCATTGTATTTCTATTCCTTACACGGTAGATAGTATAACTTACGAATGTAGATGACGCCACAGTGTTCTTTTTGAAAAATTGGAGAATATAATCTCTATAACATTTTCCAAAATATTTCAATAATTTTTTAAGAAATATTTGAACATAATAAAAATAAATGTATTTTTTTATGAGCCGGTGTCTGTTTTTTAGTTAAACAAATACTATTTAATAGTAGTATTAATATTTTTTTTAAAAAAATCATTACTTTCCCAAATTTTTTAAATACCATTGTAAAACTTATTGGGAAACTCTGGCTCTCTAAATAAAACTAGAGTAGCAGTATAGTGGCCAATGAGTTTTTGTCAAAAAAAAATCTTTTATTTTTGTAATTATAGCAGGAAGCAGGAAGCACATGTCTAATATGCAACATATAAATATTGCATATATACAATACATTTAAAAGAATATTATTTGAAAATTGTTAGTTCAATTTTAAATATGAATTGCATAAAGCCTTCTGAAATTTATAGTCTTTTATGCTTTTATCTGAAAGTATTTTAAAATATATGTAATTGTACAATAAAACTTTCAAATTTTAGGTTGGGAAAGTTTCAAGTGTATACTTTTTTACATAGTTTTTTTATCATAATATTGAAATGAGATAACGGAATTTTAAGAATAACTTTTTATAAAGATATGAGAAAATTTTAAATTAAATTTAAAAGATATTTTTATTTATTTTTCTTCAGTAAATTCCCAAAACTTCAAGTGTGTTGGGAATATTTCTGTAAAAAGATAATTAAATAATACGATTAAATAATTATGAAGATAAACTAAAATATTATTGATATGTCAATAGCATTTTAGAAGCGTCTATTAATAAGATATTGTTGAACTGCTTCTTTATTCTTAAAAAATAATTTTATTATAAAAAAAAATATTCCCAAAAAAAATATCATAAAAAAAAAATGTCATTAAATGGATTTTATCATAAGATATTAGTTTTATTTATAAATACTTTTATTTTTAACGTATTTACATATTTTTTCAAGCGAATCGCTGTTCTCCAAATTATTTAAATATTTTCCACATATTTCGAATTGTATTTACAAAAAGAAAACGTCTTGTCTAATATTTACCACCCCTTTGAGTGACCTATCACATAATGACTTATTGTTACATGATAATTTGGCTCCCAATAAACATGTGTATGTAAAATTTTTAAACTGTAGCAATTTTTTCCTTTGAATATGTTTTCGGTTTTCGGTCTATTTGCATTGGACTGGACTGAATCTTATTAAATATTTCAAATATAAGTTGTAAAAGTATATATACAATGTAATAAAATTGTATTTCAACTATTCTAACGTTCAATTTAATTTCAGCAATTTTATTTTTAAAATATTTGAATTAAAAATACTTGAAATTCATAGTTTTAATTTGTAGTGAAAATAAATTAACTAATGCAGGTGAATCTGAATGATAAGATGAGGGTTATTTAAAAATTTCAAGCAAATACACGAATTATAATAAGTAATGCATTACTTTACTGCATTTCATTAATTAGTTTCTTAAATGTGAAGTATAATTAATTAATTTTGTAATTAATTAGTTTATAGGATTATAACAAAGAATATAATTTGCTTGCATAGTGAAGTGCTTGTTCGCCTTGGTGATAAATTAGAATTATTTTATATATTTTCTGTAATGAGCACCCGTAGAGATGTACTGAAGTAAAGAATGATGTTAATAGTAATATAAATTAATTAAAAATGATTATAATTTTTTTTTTGCAGGTGAATCTGAAAGTGATTGTAAAGGATACGAAAGTGATGTCAGTTATTGTTATTCCCTTCAAATCGAAATGGTAGAATTATACTAAATTAATTGTGTATAAATTAATATTATATATTTTAAATATAAATTTCATATAGTGATGTAATTTATGTGTGTGATGGAAAATACTGATATGATGATAATATAAAAGTGACGATCAAACTGAAAATGTAAAGAATAAAATATTAATAAAGTAAATTGATCTTTATTTTTCTATAATATATTTTAATAGCTGAACATTGTACTTAAAAATGAATTAGATTGTAGATTGTGCAGACGATAAATTGTGGACAATGAATTAGCCAAAAATATAATTTTGTATCTTTAGAAAATTAAGAACCAAAGATAAAAGAACAAAAACGCAAAAAATTGTTTCGCCAAGAATATGCAAGAAAATACTAAACAGGGTAAAAAATGTGTTATATGTAATAGTCCTATAGGTGGAAATAAAACGCATGTAGACAGACAATGCTTCCAGTGAGTATCATAAAAATGTAATGTGTGGTGCAAGGATTACCATGAATATTAACAATTATTGTTTCCAACTTCCAAATGAATAAATGACAATTATTTCTGAAAAAGCTAAAAAAATTAGAAATCATTTTAAGCTTATTTGTTGCTGAACATAATTTGCCTTTTGCTGTTTTAAATCATTTAAGTTTGTGCTTGAAGAATACCATAACAGATTCAAAAATAGTTAAAAAAAATTAACATTCATAGATAGACTCAAGGGTCAAAAAATTATTAAAACTTTAATAGGTCCAGAAAATACAAGAATTATATCAGAAATTACAAATCATCAGTATTATTCTGTGGCGATAGACGAAAGCACTGATAGTACTATGTCAAAAAACTTGACTATAATAAAAAACTATATCAAAAAACTTGGCTAGTATATGGGCAGCATTATATATAAACATTTGTGTTTTTAATTTAATTAAATTCAAGAAATTTTCATTCAGATCGCAGGTTATTGTTTTCCGTAAGATCGTAAGTAATTATATCGCTAGAAAATACAAATTTGAAATTTAAAGCGTTTTATAAAATACACCTGTAATTCAGTTTTTTCAAATAATACTAAAAACTGCAATCTAATATTTCAGTATCTTTGAAGAAAAACATTAAACATGAATTTAAAATCTTTCGTTATTTATTTTATTAATTTTTGTTTGAATTATATATGACGAACGGAACCAGGTTTACTTTTCTATCCTTAAAATATTATAATATTTTAGTATAAAACACGCAAGAGTAAAAATAACATAAATTTATGATATGCTCATATTATTTTATTGAAAATTTAGAAAAGTTAACGCAATGCGGAAGACAGTTTAAAATAAATTAATCTTTAAATTTTGTGTATGTACTTTAAGAGGTACAAAAATATGTCAACGAAAATTGCTTTTCATATCCATTTTTTTTTTTCATAAATATTAGATGAACAAAAATAATGGAGGGAAATTATTTCCATATGTCATTTTAAAACCAGTTGGCATATTGGATAACATTATTATATTAATGGTGTTATGTATAACAAAAAAGACCTACGGATATAAATTTGACAACAAAAAGTTGAATGTTTTTTATAATATTTAAAGTTTTTTCTCGTTGGATAGATTAGTATTAAACCTTGAACTGAAATTGAAATAATTTATATTAATCGCTGTAAATATTTTAACAATTTAGTAATGTAATTTTCGATATATTTTAATATCGTAATCCTTTAATATGAATTCAATTAAATGGAATTAATCCAAATAATCATAAATTACAAATTTAATTTAAGCTTAAATAATGTTTTAATCAAGGCTATTTATTTGGAATTTAATGAAAAATTAAAACCAGATTGGCTTCATAAATTTTAAGTGTCTATAGGTTACATTGCGTGAAACATAATAATTATTGGATTATGGTAAAAACATTAGAGTATACACAACTACGATGGATAACATTATACAAAAGTAATTTTTACAAACTTTTGCTTTTTCATCTACTTTCGAGAAAATTATAAAAATATGGCTATAATTTAAAGAAGAAGTAAAATTTTGATATGCATAATAAAAAAATTGTAAATGGACTGTAAAAAAAGTAAACGCAAAAGGTAAAAAAATACATTTTACATACAGCAAAAATATTATTTGAAAGTAGAATAAAAAATCTGCATAATTAAAATGTATACGCAGCATAGACTCTCATAGGTAGGGGTAAGGTTGGTCACTTGTCCCAGTTACTTAGAAAGAAAAAAACCTATAAAAAAAATTAAAAAATTAAAATAAATTTTACTTATAGAGTTTGATAGAAAAAATATTAGTTCGCCATGATACTTTAGATAGACAAAACCATTTACATTTAATTTTAGTATTGTACATTCTGGTAAAGAAATTAGATTTGGTTTTAATAGCTGAACCAAAAATGTAAAGTTTTTTGCTTAAATAAGTTACATTTTCCAACAACTTTACTTTCATTTTTTGTTAGGAACCATTTATTTCTACTTAATTAAAAATTCCTTAAAATAACACCAAACTTCTTATTTAAGTGATTTTCACTTATAATATACCTCAAAAAATTCTGTTCTTAAATTCCATTTTTACTAATTTTGCGTTTATAAATTCCATTTCAGCTCAAACTAGTCATTTCTCCACTGATTGGTGTGTCTAAATCAAATTTCGTAATATCTAACTAAAACTAATGTCGACCTAAATTAGTGTTAACTAACAAAAATTGGTGATCATTTAACTTAAAATAGTATAGGAATAGTAGTGACACGGTAGATTGTAACTTACGAATGTAGATGACGCCACAGTGTTCTTTTTGAAAAAATGGAAAAATAAAATCTTTCAGAATGAAAAAAGTACATTCTACATTCGTAAGTTACAATCTACCGTGTCTACCGTGTCACTACTATAAGGAATAGAAATACTGTGCTATTATTTTGTTTATCGAGTGTTATTCTTATTTGAAGTTATTACCAGATTTTAAATTTATAATATTTTTATATTTTTATCAAACCCCACTTATCAATAAGATAATTTTTTTTCGTCAAAATTAAAAAAACGGACTTGGTTATAGCATATAACCAAGGACCGGATTTTCGCGAGCTACAAAAGATAAATTATGTCCAGTAAATATGCAAGAAAAACTTAATTTAAAAACTTTGCTAATACATTTAAATTTTTGTATATGAACCAGAAAAATTATATGTTAAATGTAAATTCTAAAATTATATAAATTTAGCATTTCAAAATGAATAATCAAAATTTTGCATTTTGTAAAAAATTCTTAGAACATAAATATTATAAGAATTGCCTTTATTTGTTTATCTTCGTTTTGCTTCAATATACAAATTTAGGGAATGTGATAATTTATTTTATATAGGTTTTAAGCATATTTTTCCCTTAGTAAATCCTCAACTTTCTTTTCTTATAAAAAGGTTTCAAAGTTCCACATACGATAGCAATGTCGATATAATAAATTCTTTTTGTTAAAAGGCACCTAAAATTTATTCTTTAAATATTTTAAGTCCTATAAGCAAATAACGACAATCACGTTCGAACAAAAATTGTTATGTCAAAATTATACAAAAATGACATCATCAGAAAAATGTCAATTATGTAACCCTATATAAAAAAATGTAATGTATAACAATAACTTTTGTATTCCAGGAAACAAATTCATCTGTTCCAAAGCGATAACTTCAATTTTTTTTCTTGTTAAATATTTATCTATTTATATAAATATATATTTGTATATGCTATACGTATACTTATTACTATAACTTATTGTTTAAATTGCATTTATATATAAAATATGAAAAAACAAATTGATGCCATTTTCTCTGTGAAATGCCATTTTTATGTGCAAATTTACATAAATGTTAATGTGTAAATCTAGGCCCTGGCGATAAGAAGTATACCCGCGATGAAACTAGCATGATAATAATTACTCGATTAAATATTCGCGATGATTATTGAAAAGCCTACGTAAATTTAATATTTTCTAGTTAGAATTTCACTAAATAGAATTGTCTCAATGGAATTCGGTGGCTCTTGATATTGGAATCCTAGTTAAAAACATTATTCTTTCGAAAAAAGAGCGGAATTGCAGCCACATAATGTTTCATGTAAATTTTATGAAAATTTTTTTAATTATATATACTTGGGATACGATCTAAACAAAGGCATGTAATCACAACGAACTATATAAATTTAAAAATATAACTGCCCTTGCTGAAAACATATCGTAAAAAACTTCAATTATTCGTATGTAAAGGAGGTTTACTTGAAGCGATAATGCCAATATTAATTTAAACTTCAAAAGGACATGAAATGGATAAAAATATCTAATAACCAAAATTATACAATTTTCAATACTTATTGTTAAGTGAATATATCTTTTGAATTTATGGTCATTAAAATAATTTGAAAAACTATAAGGAATCTTTCTTTTAAACTCAATAATTCATAATGTTATCACTTCAGCTGACCAAAATAATTTAATTGAATCGAAACGTAGTCGGTAATAACGTACTTTGAGAAATTTTAAAACACAATAAAATTGGACAAAATATACCAAATCACATAGAAAATAATAAAAAGTTTGTTAAATAATTTAAAAAATATTATATTTACAAGGAAAATTTGTAAAAAAAATTGAAACTAAACAAAAAAATCTAACTAAAAAGCTAAAATTGCTAAGACAATCAAAAAGACCATTATATCATTTTAAATTTCCGTAAACTATACTAACTTATTCGCGGAAATAGACCAGTGTACTATTTTTTGTACATCATTTCGCCAGCACATCTGATGGGGTTGTCCATAGACCTTTAGTTTTCCAACAAAAGTTTTATCTTTTATTGACAAGAGGAAACATGCGTATAGCCGCATTATTAAGGTGCAAGTTGATTTGTGTGTTAATTAAGTATTATATCCATAATTTTCATTAGAAGCCATCTCATATTTACATCGCCTCACAACGAGTTACCAAAATCTGAACTGTAACTTTATTTAACACTTCCAATTACCCAAAAATACATAAGCCATTCATTTTTTCTTTTTTTAATGTCCAACTATTCAGTATTTTAAATTATATTTGAAATAAATGAAATAGAAATGTGTCAATCGTGTTTTGTTAAAAGCTTGTATCAGAAATAAATTTATCAAAATTTATTGAATCCAACCATCGATTAAAAAACCTTTTATAAAAAGGACACAACAAAAATATTCCTTTTAAACATTTCCTTTGATTATGGTTCTTTGAAATATACAGATGAAAAATATTTACAAAAAGTTTAATGGATGTTCTAATTGACACATGAATAGTTAATTGTTGGGAAGTTCAAAAGAACAAAGATGATCCTTTTTTTGCTTTATATCAAATAAATCATATATTGCCCTAATGTCAAACTTATGTATAAATCAGAAGATTTTTTTATAAAGCACTGTATAAACAAAAATAGATGAATATTCTTTTGTATTACCTTGAATTATAGTATTCTATTTCACTTTCTATTATCTAGATAAGATAAATTTTAATATTTTCATACAAATTCTGAATTAAATAAATTTTTATATTTCATCACATATAGGTACATCACTTTAGGAGGAACACTTAAAAGGTATTCAATCGTCAATGGAGTTTTAAAAAGACATAACAAAAGTACTTATCATAAATCCAAAAAACCTTCTAAGTAACTGAAAATTTATCTAGAAATATTATTGTACTCTCTCGGTACTGAAATATTGTTCCAGCAATATAAATAATAAATTGCCTCTTAAAGTTTTGACAAAATGGGCTTATAGATATAACTAGATATTAATAAATTACATTTGCAGTACAGTATATTAAGTTATTCAAGTTGAAAAAAGGTGCTAAAAGTTAGAGAGAGAGCAGATAACTCTTAGTTATGTAATTGTGTCTAACAATGATTTGTAATTAACTATATTTTTCTTGTAAAATTCAGAAACGACAGACGCTAGAAAAAGCTGCTAACTGGGGGAGCAGATAACTCGTAGTTATGTTTAACAGCGATTTATGTCCAAAAGTTTTTTGTAATTAACATTACCTTGATCTTCTAGATCTAGAACATATAAAATATTAATCGGAAATATTAGCACGGACTCCCTCAGGCTATAATTATATTTTTACCATTTTCTATTAGCAATAATTATATTTCATATCCTTAACGCCAGTTCACATCACTTTAAATGAATTACGTTTATACATATATATTAATATTTGTAATTAATTTCGATTAGTCAAATTGTATAATGTTATCCAAAAACACTAATATTTCTAGGAATATTTGTAATTTCAAACCAAGTACTTACTTTTTTCTATAAAACTATATAGCAATTGATTGTCTACATAGAATATCGATTTAAAAATGAAAGTGATGTTTAATTAATGATGCTTCACATAAAATTAAATATAATTTCTTTCTAATTTTATATTTGGGTTATCTTATTCTTGTCAAGTAGAGATGCACTTGATTTGTTACTTGTTATGAATTTGTTATTAAATGCAATATATTAATAAAATATCTTTAATAAATTTTTAAAATCATGATCAATAAAATTTAATAATTCCACTTTATTTCTTAATTAATTTAAATAATTATTAATCATATTAAGTATTTTTTAAATATCCTTAATAGTTATAAAATGATACCCGCACTTACCCACCCAAGTAAAAATTTTACCTAAAAAAGTACTGCTTAGATGCTTAGAAGATTATTGTGCGTAAAATAGAAACTTAGGTGCAAACAAGCGTGTAATGAAGGTTAGTTTTCCCCAAACAGAATTTTCTTGAATTTATATTATTTTAAAGCCATTATTTATTCTACAGACCTACAAAATATTAGATAACGAAGAAGTTAGGGAATATTTTCTTAATTTAAAATTCAATATATTTTACTGTGTTAGATAAACTGCTTATATTTAAATATTTTTAAAGGTTAAATTTTATAATGTATAAAAATAAATAATTGCTTGGATCCTTGGATCAAAAACCATTATAACTACGTATAGAGACGAGTTAACAGGGAACAAACTAAAATCGTTTTTTGAGTGCCTACGAAAAATATTCCGTAGGCACCCATCTCTCACACATAATATAATGTCTCTCACATAAAATAGAAAATCTCATTCTTTAAATTTGTGTATTTTGTATCGAAGCAAAATGACAATAAAACGAAAAAAAAATATTTTCAAGCAATAGCAAAAATTTGATTTTTCAATTTTTTGAAATGCAAAAAATATATAAATATTTAGGATTTACAATTAAGATATCATTTTTTCTGATTCATATGTAAAATTTTTAACGTACATACATAACAATGAAATTTTAGGTAGAGGTATAGGTATAGAAATTAGCAATATAAATTTGGAAATTTTTTATCAACTTCATCTAGCTATTAAATATTTAGTATAAATTCCACAAAAAGTATTTTTTGTTTGATAATTCATTCATGAGCTGTAATAAGAGGTATACTTATTCATTAATAAAATAACTACCTAATTTCAATTTGTTTTGATATATACTTAATTACTTTATTATTAAATATTAAGGCTTTTTTAAATAAAAATTGTAATAAAATAAAAAAAATAGATAAGGCAGGAATAGAGTTATTTATGTAGGATTTATAATTTCAATTATTAAATGCAATTTTAATTTTAAAATTAATTAATTTAATTTTAAAATTAAAAAAATCTAAAAGGTTTTAACAACTTTTTAACCAAGTCATGCATATTTCACTATCATGGGATGGAAATTTAAAAAAAAAAATTAAAGCGCGGTTTGGTCTGATTGGTGTTTTAGAATATCTACGATTTCAATTATTTTTTTTTACTAGTATCACAAAGATCTAATATTTTTAAATTATTATTTCTTAATACGTCCTCAAGTTTTGCATATGAACCTTTTTTTAATATTATTTCCAAAAAATTTTTTAATTAAATCAAATCACACATACTTTTTATTGATGTTTATGGAGAAGCTACCAAAATGAAAGATTTATTAAATTTTAAAGATGAGTTCCACATAATATATTATTATACCTGTGCAATATATCACTATAAATATTAGAAAAATATTGCTTACTTAATACTTAATTATGTACTACCTTCACAATATTTGTAAAGCCGGAATTTTTTTTAATATAAATCAGGCATAAGGAACCCAAATGATATATAGAATTAAAATATTGTTAATTTTCAAAAATTTAATGATACTTTAGTGAACATTTTACACTTTAGAAATGTTTTACATTTTATAAAAAAAAAACCGAAATCTAATATTTTTCCACCTATTTATTGTTTTCTTAATAATATTTATTTCATTAAAAAAGCCTCAATATTTTATAAACAAAGTTATTAAGTATATATCAAAACAAATTGAAATTAGGTAGTTAAATATTTAATAGCTAGATGAAGTTGATAAAAAATTTACAAATTTATATTGCTAATTTCTATACCTATACCTCTACCTAAAATTTCATTGTTATGTATGTATGTTAAAAATTTTACATATGAATCAGAAAAAATGATATCTTAATTGTAAATCCAAAAATTACATATTTTTTGAATTTCAAAAAATATAATAATCCAAAATTAGAAAATATTTACTAAAATATTTCCATATTCAATAATTTGAAATAATTTAAAATATGTATACATATTTTCCTTCTTTCGTTATTCATTTTCGTTAACCAACGAACGTTACTTCGTTATTGAGAAATAAAAAATAAAAAAAATAATATCTCTCTCAAAATTCTATGGGGTTCCAATGTTAAAACATTGGAACCCCAGAAAAATGTACATTTTTTTTCTTCCTGTTAACTCGTCTCTATACGTAGTTATAATGGTTTTTGCTTGGATGCTTAAAAGTATTGCTGATGAAGCTTAAATGTTTAAGGTATGGTATAACTGGTAATTAATATTGAAGTAGACATTTTTCCCAACTTTTCATGAATCATTTTATACCCTTTAGCCTATACGGTTTATTCAAATATAACTAAATAAATTATTTAGTTTCTTTATTATATAATTTTTGTAAAACAAGTAAAGTATTCTTACGATTATGGAGTACATTTTCTTGTTATAATTGTATAAAAGCTGGAAAAAACCTTTAGCATATCTAAGGATAGTGGAAGGATAAGCACAATAATGAAACATATGTATGACCTTTAGTTTTTTGAAAATATAAAAACACATTTTTTTAAATTTCCTTTATAAATAACTCTCGATTCGCGTTTTAGTTTCACAGATTATAACTTAAAATATTGGTAGAATATAAAAGATATGCTAATTGTGATTTTTAAATAATCTTAGTTTAGACAAAGTTATAAATTTTGCACAATAATTTGAAGTTATTGAGCAAACTTGATATATCTAAGAGTCCAACCTAACCAAAACATTATATGTAGAAGGTTCATTCTTTATTTGCAACGGGCCCAAATCGAATCGGGTTTCTCCAAAAGATTACGAAACATAATTTTCTTTATAAAGATTACGAAACATAATTTTCTTTGTAGTGAAAAACATTTAATTTGAAAAAGGGCTACGGCTTTTAATAGTGAGACATTTGTTGTCAGCAGATGGTTTCCCAGCCTTAAAATCACAATTATATATTACAAACTATTTATTACTGGTCTGGTAGTTACTAATAAACAATTGTTAAGCCATTATTTTTTTTTTGAAAAAATGTACATTATTTTACTAAGGAAAGAACTTGTATTTTAGTAAACTTATTAAGGTTTCTTTTGCGCAATTACAAAAATTGTATAAAGAAAGTGTTGTGAGGTGCAAGGTTCCTAAAGAAAGCTAGCATTATTATTTACATCGGACTAACAATAATAATCATTCACTCAAAGTTTCCATTTATTTAATAATATATAAATAGTTGTTATTCTAACTTCCTTATGAAAAGTATTCGATACTGTCAGAAAATGTTAACGATTATAAAAATTAATATTAAAAAAGTATTGGAAGAAACTACAAAGAAGATCCTGGAGAAAAAGAGGAAAGTAATTTTAAGAAAAATATTTGATTTAGTAATAATATACAAACAAAACATTATGTTAATCCGAATATAAGTGATTCTAGAATATTAAGCAATTAATTGATAATAATTATAAAGAACAATATATAAATGAAGAAACACAGAATAAAATATGAAAATCACTAGAATTAATTAATTCAAAACTAACCAATCTTGAAAATTTTATATCTGAAAATACAAAAAGTATTGACATTTTATATACAGGTTGTTTTAACTTAGTATGAACAGATTATATAGCATTAAAATTATTACTATTAATATTAACTCATTGATATCAACAAACAAAAAAATTATTAACACAATTTTTGGAAATAAATTAAACTTTATCCTAAAGATGCCATTTATTTCGACAATTATAATATACTAAGACCGGATAGAAAAAATTGTATCAATGGTGGAGGTACTGCCATACTTATAAAAGGAAATTTAAAATAAATCAACATATAATAGTAAACTAGAAATGTTTAGATACTTCTATAATATCAATAAAATTACATAATAATAAAAACATATTAATGGTAGCAGCATATGTATCTGAAAATAACTCAACAGATTCTATGCTAGAATTCATTGGTAAAATCCAGAATAATAGAAAATAAAATTCTTTTTCAAATTTGCGTTTAAGAAATTTTCAGTGAGCCAAGCTTCCTTTATATAATTTATATATTTTTGCATACACACGATTATTTATTTATTTATTTATTTATTTGTTTTGCCATATTAGACAACATTAATATAAAGAATACAAAGTTTATAACATAATTAGAATAAATTATTTTAAAGTTTCAAGAACCAAATGTCGAAATGAAGATTTCGATATATCACTGCTGTAAAATCTGGAAAATTGATTAAAAGCTCTGGAACATCTGTTGAAAGGTTCATTGGCACAGTAGTTTGATCTGCATTTCTTTTTTAATAAAAATTTACGGTTTCGTAAGCTTCTAGTGCAAGTATTAATAGTAATTTTGCTGCATATGTAGTCTGAGTTGATGTTGCTACTGATCAGGTCATAAGCAAACATAGCATCTAGAAGTAGTCGTCTGCTATGCAGTGATTTCATATTTATTAACTGCAGACGGCTAGTGTAAGGAGGGCGCTGGGTAGTACTACGATCCCAAGGTAAACCTCTAAGGGCGAATATTAAAAATTGTTTCTGTATAGACTCTAATCTATGAATATCACACGCGTACATCGGTGACCAAATGACGCTGCAGTACTCCATGATAGGACGAACATGTGAGCAAAAGAGTGATTTAGTGACATAGGGATCATTAAATTCTTTAGACATTCTTTTAATGAAACCTAACTTGCTTTTAGCGTTGCAGTAAATCTTGTCAAGGTGCTCTTTGAATGTTAGTTTAGTGTCCATTAAAATACCAAGATCCTTAACACGTTCAAATCTTTCGAGTTTAATATTGCCAATGAAGTAGTCTTTAGTAATATTTTGACGACGACGACTGAAAGATATGACGCCGCATTTGTCTGTGTTTAAGCGCATACCATTAGACATACACCAGTTGTCCAAAATGTTTATGTTCGATTGTAGAATTGTGTAATCAGTCGAATTTTTAACAGAAATGTATATTTTTAGATCGTCTGCATACAGCGAATATTTACAATTTTTGAATAACGATGTCAGATCGTTGATGAAAGTTAAAAACAGCAATGGACCCAAGTGACTTCCTTGTGGTACTCCGGATGAAACCTCAATTAATTCGGAGCACGTGCTATTTATTTTTACGAATTGTTTCCTCTTGCTCAGATAAGATGAGATCCAATTCAGCATTACACCACCTACACCGTATTTTTTCAATTTAAAAGTTAGTAGTTCGTGATCAACTTTATCGAACGCTTTACTGAAATCTGTATAGATTGCATCAACTTTATTACCTTTATCCATTTCAAAAAGAATGAAGGACGTGTAGTC
The DNA here is from genome assembly GCA_963920725.1 of Rhamphomyia laevipes. NCBI lineage: Eukaryota > Metazoa > Arthropoda > Insecta > Diptera > Empididae > Rhamphomyia > Rhamphomyia laevipes. The sequence continues at coordinate 24,215,280 of OY987259.1, read as the reverse complement.
ACTTAGATTGGTAACAGCTTATCTGCCTTTCATAAAACCGTGTTGATGGATAGAGATAAATTTACACAGATATTCGTATAGTTTACATGTAACTAACTTTTCAAAGAGTTTAGGAATTGCTGATAGAATAGCTATACCACGATAATTCCTGATGTTAGTTCTATCCCCACTCTTGAAAATTGGACAAATAGATGATGTTTTCCAACGATCTGGGAATATTCCTGATGACAATGATGCGTTGAAAATGTGCAATAGTGGTGTAACTAAATGAGGTGCAAGTTTCTTTAAGAATAACGGTGGAATATTATCTGGTCCACAATTTTTGGTACTATCTAACGATAGAAGTCCATTCAACAATTCTGCATGACTTATAGAAATGTTAGTGAAAGATTCTTCAACATTTGCAAGATAATCAAAATTATCTTTGTTAAAGGATAATTTTCCAGTGTAAACAGAGTTGAAGAACTGGCCAAATTTATTACTTATATCAGACTCCGTTGAAACATCAATACCATCAAGTTGCATTTTCTGAGGTAATATACTCGATTTTGTTTTATAGTTGATGTATGAGTAAATACGTGGATTTCTTTTTATTTCAGAACTCGTTTTAGATATAAAGTTGTTATAACAAATTGACTCCAGTTGCTGGAACTCAAAACTGAGTATGTTAAATATGGATAAATCTAGATCCAACTTCGATTTGTTCCATTTACGATGAGCTTTCGATTTACGATTTTTTAAATTTATCAAATTTTTGTCATACCAGGGTGGTGACTTAGTGACGCGTACAACCTTTTTTGGCACACTTAGCTCTATTAATTCCGACAACTTATTGTGAAAATTATCAACCTTATGATTTAAGTCACCGTTATGAGCAGTGAAATCACACTGTGTTAGTAGACATGAAATCTGGTCATAATTTGCTTTAAGAAAGTCGTATTTTTCAATATCACGATTTGGAACCATTAGATTGTCGTCATAGAAATAGCTGACATTGAAAGTTTTGTGAAATACACTTGTTTTAGATGCCAATAATGGACTACATTCATTTAAAATAAAGTTGTCAGCGACATTTGTGAATACTAAGTCTAACACATTGGCAAAATTATTAAGTAGACCACAAATTTGGTTTATATCAAATTGTAATAAATTATCCAAGACGCACGCTTGCTCAATAGATGTAATGTTGACAGCGTCCCAGCAGGAGTCGTTATCATCACTAGGAATCCATTTTAATTGTGGTAGATTAAAATCACCGAACATAAAGAAGTCGTCATGCGTGTTGAGATTTGATAAGATGTCAACAGGGATTGTCATGTTGCTACTATATACTTCATCGTTTAGACCAGGTTGAATATAGAAAAAACCAATAATAATTTTTTTGTCCTTAGCCATAATCTTAATCCAAACTTGTTGGGAAGTATTAAAGTTGACGTTGTATGATGATGTATCAATTTCTTTACACGACAATGATGAATGAACTGCTATCAGCACACCTCCGCCTCTATCCTCACCATCACGAAGCAAACGATCGCATCTAAAAATCTTCCAAGAAGAGTCCAAGATTTCAGAATCGAGATGATCGTTTTGTTTAAGCCAAGTTTCGGTGATGATTAATACATTATATTCACACGAAGATGCTAATCTATGAAAGTTGGCCAAACAGCTTCGCATACCAGACATATTCTGATAATATATACGTAATTCATTTCGTACATGTCTATAATTAATTGCAGAATTTGGTGAAAATGTGACTTTGCTTTTTGCGAATTTACGGACTACAAAGTTAGGTGGCCATCTGGTACTATTTATAAGTATTTCCACTTGAGATCTAGGCACTGTAACAATAAAATTGGAGTAAGATAACTCTGAAGATACCTTGTTCCAAGGTACTATTAAATTACAACCTTTTACAGTGCAACCAAAAATTTTATAAATTAGATTTATTATATCTACCTCTGTCATAGATATGTGAACATATTTAATATAAATTTTCGCAAAAAGCCTTTCTATGTCACCCGGGATCTCTGTAACATTTGTAAATTCATCGTTATATTCTAATGTATTTGTGAAACCCAAAGTTCCTGGTAAACAAGCCTTAGGTAATTTAGCAAAAGTGTTGGATGGATTAAGCTGAAAATATTAAAATATTTAATTGTAAAGTTGAAATATTTCAGTAACATTTCAATTATTTGAAAACAATTAAGACTGGAATTTACTAAATATGTAAGTAAAGCAATAATACTTTTTCCAACTAAAAAACCTTTTTGTCTGTTAAGAGATGCCGGTTAAGTAAAGAAAGTGGATCTATTATTTGGTCAGAGTGCTGCTATATATGGGTATCTTCTTTGTCCGTGGTTAAACTTAAATTATTGTTTTTGTTGTACCGATCTCGGATATTTGATTTTTATTGGTGGTCCATATTTTTCTAGTTAATGAAAAGACTCTTTCAGTTATGGTAATATTTGTACCAGGTTAATATAGCAAATTCAATTTATTTTCAGATTGTTGTAATGTATATAGGTTTTTTTTATCGAAATGTTAAAATATTGCAACCTGTCATGTCAGGCGATATTTTTTTATCATTCTACAATTTCACATAGAAAAAATCAACGTAATTTTACCACTATTTTCTGTGAAATTATTAATTATTATATTATATAATGATTGTTGTACTTTATCCCAAAGCAAGCATTTTTAAAAACTTATATTACAATGCATATAAATGTAATATGAAATAGGTTTTGTTACTGTATTCACTTTCCTTCATAATTCGTTTAAAAAATCGTTTATTTAATTTTTCTATCTGTTATATAAATTTACTATAGGATATGAAATTTAAATGTTACCTCATTCATTATAAATACATAAATACAATGATATAATATTTTTCCATAAATATTATCTATTGACAAATTATTAAATTCCAAAATAGTGAAAAATTATATAGGAATAGATTAATATAATTACAATAAATTCTGACAGAAATTATTGTGTCAATTTAGCAAAAATTAAACTATATTGGTAAGCTGCCATATGAATTTATTTAAAATAATTTATGTGTAGCTCTAATATAAAAATATCATAATAATATATTCACTTTTAATTTATGGAATATTAATATTAATTTTGCTTAATAAGAATATTAGCAAAAATCCTTACATTTAAATTAAATGTGACCGATCTATGTGAACAAAGTTTATTATTAGAAGAAACTATTAAGAAACTATTTTAAAAAAAAATTGGATTTGTGTAAAGTAACACCTTTTTCATACATTTACAAGTACATACCATATTTATGAAAGTATATTCTTTTCCGCACAAGAAATCAAAGAATTCAAGAAATACCAATTAATTTAAAATTTGTACTGCTAAATAATTATAACAATTTATTTAAAATACAATAAATTTATCTTATCTCTGGAAAATAATTAATTTTAAAATAAAACAAACGGATCAAGTTTGGCACATTGATATGGCAATGGCACTCTACATATCAGTAACCAGGAGATGGTGTCTTAATTTTTTTCAAATCGCTTAGGCACATTTAATGTATATATTCTTGAGCATGCTAATAGTGATGCTAATAGTTGACTAATTTTTATTAGTTCATTAAAATTTTACAATCATTGTTACGTGTGGAAATACTTTTATATGTGTCCTATAGGATCAAAACCTTTTCTTTTACATTTTCAAAAAAAAATGAGTTGTAAATGCCATTTTTTAGACATTAACAATTCCTTTAACTTTCGCAATTATAATTTTTATTTGTAGTACCTCACGCATATAATTCTTATTATGATGAAGTATACTAATATTAAAATACTCTTATATTAATATATTTATATCTATATCTTCGATTTGGTCTGTTCCGAAAATAATTTAGTTAAAAATCGTTGAATTTTTTTTGAAATATTTTTAATCTATTTTAATATTTTGGATACAACAAACATACATATATATTTTCTGAACTATAAAAGTAAGTAAAATTGCTGTGTATATCAATTAATATTAGCGAAATCTGATTTTTCCTTTAAGTTCGTTAGCTTACGTGGGTCCGGCGTATCACTTTTTTTTACATATACATATAGTGAAATAACAAAAAATAAAGTAATGCCTTTGGAATTGATGTTCAAAAAATGGATTTGGCATTACGTTATTTTCTTACTGAAATATAAATCTGAAATTTAAGTTTGAATCTACGAAGCTACCGAATGAATTATGCTCATAAAATGGACCTGTGTGTCCATTAAAATCATATAAGAGGTTATAAGCGATGTGAATGCGCAGAAGCCTTTCTTTTAAGTATGTTTTCGTCTGTAGTCTGTAATCTCTCAATATATGTATATATCGTATATGCTTTTTAGAGGACGATATATAAAATCACATATATTTGTATATAAAGAAACCTTAAATACTACTGCAAATTAAATATAGAATTACTAAAAGATTAGACTAAGATCAATATTGATTTAAGTCAAAAAATCGGCTCTTATTTAACACACATTGCCAGTAATTTTGGTTTGGAAGAATACAAACAATTTCAAAACTTGTCCAACAAATTTAATAATTTATTATATTTCTGGTTTTTCTTTTTAAAAAGTTCTAAAAATTATTTTTTGACTATATCCTTGAGCATCAAGACAAGATAATCTAATCGAAATAATAATAAATAATTTTTACTCATAGAATGACAACAAATAAAATTTACCGACGGCAATAAAGATTGTCAAATTGCTTAAATGTTTAATATAATATAATTCAACATAAACACAATTTATAGGAAGAATTTGTAAATCATAAAGTGAAAATATTTTTGCTAACTGTATGAAGGAAGATAAAGTTTGGATATAATTTTAAGCTCTTAATGCAATTTTGTTTTTATATAAGTTAAATATAAAAGAAGATACATTTTTTTAGTGTTATATTTTTTATTATTCCTTATACAACATACATGAAACGAAAGTATCTTCATCTGAAGTATAAAGAAAAAATATCATATAATCACTATCGAATATAGAATTATATTATCATTACTCTTAAATTAAACCATGAAAAGGACAATCTTACATTGTAAATCGCAATTGAAACTGCATGGTAAATAATTTATAATCCAATCTTCGAGTCCACCTGCATACTATGCTTAGTACTAATCTTACTATATAATGGACTGCAACTCTTTCTTTATGGTGTTTTTATATGGTATTAATAAAAAATAAATTAATCCATGCAATTTTATTGGCTTGATTTTTCACATGAAATTTCTTTTTTAATATATCAATTTAGTCTCCCCTAAAAATAAAAATTTCCATTCCATCGTTTCTCTCCAATAAGCAATAAATATATATAAATTATAGGGAGGAATACGAGTAGAATGATTTGATGTCGCCTTTAAATAATAGTCGTTTGGGTCTACAATTACCATATATTATATAAAGACTAGAGAGTCTATCGTCGATTTATTCTTGATCCTTGGCATTTGATTTTTTATTGAACATCCTGAATATAAAGCTAAGATTGGAGTAATAAAAATTTGCAAAACAAGGTGCTCTGGAATGGCAAAAGATCATACAATATATTTTAAATAACGGGCATATTAAAGCTATATAGATTTAGTTAAAGTATCTTTCCGATATTAAATGGTACACAATCCCCAAGTCGTATTAAAATTAGAGAAATAATCAAACAAAACTCAACAAAAACATTTAGCATTATTTATGGATTTATGAACATTGAATAGTAATAATCGAGTAGATGACAATATGGATTCAATAAACTATAGCATATTTTATTAATTTTTCAAAATTATATTTTAAAGATAATGAAACGATTTAACATACATCAAGGATACAAGTAAATGAAAAATTGAATAATAATTCGTTACACAATTCGGTTGAAAATAAACTAAGATCAGTAAAACTAATTACAAACAAAAGGGAAAGGTTTAGAACATTTTAATTAAAAAGCGATTAAATAATTTTCACTGGACTCCAAATTCAAATAGGACTTGTATAATTTAAGTTTAATTTATACTATGCTTTCACTCTAACACTTATAAGTAACTATACTTTTATTATAATTACTTTAAATGTTAAAATAATAATAAGTTGTAAACATTATTGAAAAACAAAATAAGAGATTGAATTGTAAGATTGAATAACAAAATTTTCTTTCTATTCATATTCATATATAACAACCATTCTTGTCACTAGAATTCAGCAATTGATATGTTAACAATATCTAGTCTTTCAAATAAAATATATTTGCATACTCGTCTAGATCTAGATATATAAACCAAGCATTATTATACGAATAAATTTCAAAGAGTTCAAAATTTGTTAAAGAACCTTGGAAATCATAACCAAAAATTAAAAGAAGAAAAGGTTTTTTGAATGCAATCAAAGACACTCTAATATAAAGATGGCCAGTAGTAATTTATTTTTACATTATTTTTCACTAAAAACTACTGGTCAACGATTTTACAATTTTAAAAACGATTAACACGCAATTATTAATAATAAGTACATATATAATTTATTAATAATCATTACTGTATTAACTTGAATTGTAAAATCGTTTTTTACAATTGTAAAATCGTTAAGTTGACCTGAAAATTTCCTAATTTTAACAGAATGCAATTCGTTCATGCAGTAAGAACGAAAATATTTTCTTAAGAAGCTGCATGATACCAGGGACAATGACACACATACAATAATGATCATTGTCTGACGATATGACACCAGTTTATCAATAACTTTTACGCTTTTTTACAACAAGGACATTTTTAGGTAAACTATAATTTTTTGATAATTAATCGCCTCATATTTATTAATTTGTTTATAAAATCATTTAAAGTACATCATTTTGAATTTTAAGGTTATGCTTATACAGTAAATTTTTGATATATAAGCTACTTCGATGATAGCGACTTTTGATAATCGCAATTCTCGATTATAGTAACCTTTTTTAATTCATTTTTCTATTATAAGTCACCCATAATTTAATAATTTATTACCGATGGAGCGAACAAGAAAAATAATTTCGGTAAAATAATAAGGAATGTCGTCTGTATGGAACAAAAAATGAATTTGACTACAAGTACGACAGAATATTTATCGTATTTAGAATACTTAAACTTAATTTCCGAAGAGCATACTCAAAATATCGAAGCAAATTTTGATTTTAATAGGAACCTTGTTGATACCAACATATTGAAGAAGCTATTAATTGATTTAGTGTAGTTATTATTGTAGTATTTAATTAGGGACATCTTTAATTGTATTTGGAGCATATAAGTACTTATCTATAGATTCTTATCGATTAATTCCTTTTTACGTTTATTAGCGACCATTTTCATTAAGGGCTACTTTTATATAAAAATTGATTCATCTATGGTCGCTTATATCGAAAATTTACTATCAGTATTCTTAAATTTTTGTACCAGTATTATTAAACTTTTTAAAATTTCAAAAATATTTTCAAAATTTATTTATTTAAGAAACGTAATCAATTACTTTTTTCATTTCATATATAAACATATGTAGTCAATTACTTATCCAGTTTTTTGTTTAGCACGAAATAACGTACTTTTAGATTCAATTAAATTTGATTGTTTTAAAAGTTATTATATAAAATTTAGATAAAACGTTTATATTTTGTATATTTGGTTTTATTTTATTGACTAATATCTATAAAAACTTTATAAACTAAAATTTAATTATATTTTGTGAATTAAATTTTAACTTCCAACTTTGTGGACAAAATTATAATTTTCAATATTTAATTCAATTCTCGTATCAAAAATGTCAAATTACTGGAATAATTTTCTGAACAAAATTTTGTGAAATTAAATTAAATAGTTTTTGGCTCATAAAATTTTCAACCTTTTTTTGATATATGTAGACTCGTATGTCGTATAATTTTATTTTGGTAAATCCTTAAAATATAAACACATTATACACGTTCATAATTTTACTATACCCAGCACTTAGAAATGGAACATTATATTTAATTATAGAAGATGTGGACAAAAAATAGTGAAACTTTTGTCAATATTTTTTAGGTTTTAAAACTTTAAACCTTAGAGAATAAAAATATTTAAAATTAAAAATGATAATTTTCCTCTACAATAATTTTCGACCCTTTTGTGATAAATATGAAACTATTTTGGTTGAATAAAATTGTATTTATTTTATGGAATAAAATTAATTTTATTATAATTATAATCCTTTTTTACGAAAAGTTGAATAACTATGAAGTTGTAAGTAACATTGGACTTGATGATCTAAAAAATTGATTTATTTTTGCTGGTATTTTTCAAAATCGATGTGTAGGTGTAACTAGCTCTATTGAGAAATGTATATCTAAGCTATTGATGAGATTTATAGTATATAGGTTATTTTGATGATTGTGCACAATCCTACAGCCTACCCTGGTAAATGTAAGTGGATTTACTTAGTATAGTCTAATATTTCAGGTTAATAGTTATTATATGTTCTACTCTAGCGCAGATACTAATTATTATCAGATTGCAATTTAAATTTGGTACATATTTTTTGTAATCTAATTTGTACCTATAAATTTTAAGGTCGGTAGTTTTAGTTGGTCCCTATCAAAATTGGAATGTCCCTATCAAATATATTGTGCATTCAAATAAGTCAAATTTTTAACAAAGCACTGTTTGTTAGCAAAGTACTGTAGTTAATTACAAAACACTATTTTGTACATAAAGCACTGTTGAATCTAACTACAAGTTTTCTGTACCCCTAGTTAGCAGCTTCTATTATATTAAGGTTCTATTACCTATTGTTTAAATGTTTAAATTTCAATATACAAAAAATATGCAAAACAATCTAAAATATTTAAATTATACTTAAATATTTTTTTTTAAATTGTTTGTAATTATATTACAAAAATAAAAAAAAAGTATCTTTGGTCTTAAGTACCTACTTTAATTATAAGAAAGTTTGCATTAATTACGCTGAATTTAACTCAAATGATTGAGAATTGTTCTTTTACAAAATGTTTTTTATTGCCCTAATTTTTATTTAAACAAATCTATACAAATTATGATTTATTAAATTAAATTGTTGAAATTGAAATTATTCCGAAACATTAATAAATATTTAAGACTTAAATTGTGATTCAAGGTTTAAACTTATTACTTATTTAAATAATGCTGAACTAAACTAGTTTTATTTGAAAAAAGTGATTTTTGATTTATTAATTTCCTGTCGGCTTTTCACTATAGATTTTAATGTATAAACTAAAAATATAATTTTGTACATCACAACTTTCGACAACAGCAAAACTTTACAATATAGATATTAATAGTGTTATTAATTATTAATAGTGTTATTAATATAACACTACACAAAATTATTTAATGTTAGAATGTCTTTGATTGTACCTAGAATCCTTAATAAGTAAAAGATGTAATAATTTTATGACCACTACAAAATTATTTAATGTTAGAATGTCTTTGATTGTACCTAGAATCCTTAATAAGTAAAAGATGTAATAATTTTATGACCACTACAAAATTTCATAACCTTTAATTAAGTAATCAAATGGTTTAGAGTTCATATTAATTACAAATTTGTCCCGTTTTATTCGAAAATGAGTAGAACTATCTTAACTCAATATTCCCAATAGTTCTACTATCGTAATTTATTCATAATTCGTTATTCGAAATAGAATTTGCTTTATTTACACAATTGATAATCGCAAAAAGAGAGCTTAATTTGGATGTCAGAAGCAAGCCAAAGCAAGACAATATACTTCAAAATTAAGTGATGCTAGCAAGTTTAACAAATAAAATTTGAAGAAGACTTATAAAATGCACACAATACACACAATATGCTTTTTTACTTACTAAGGATTTTTAATTACTGAATTTTAATCGGAATTAAGTTTAAGATTGCTTGGCTTATTCATAAATTATTTATCATTACCATAAATAATAAGTGGTAAATTAATCCCTAAGTTATTTGTATATTCCATCTTTGGGTATAATTTTTACTTATAATAATGTTATCATTATAGAAAAATAATGGAAACACTTCACAAGAATTGATTATTTATATCAATTTTCATTATTATATATATTTAATTTTGGTATAAAAATTTAGAAAATATGTTGTTTTAGTGAAAATATAAATATTTTGATTACATTTTCGTATTAATGTTATTAATATTAATATTATAATTGATTACAAAATTAAAATCAAAAAAACATTTTAAATTTTACTAATAATTTAATTTCTTCCAGAACAAATGAACAAGGAACCAAGGAAAATGTTCACTTTTATTTTGTTAGTATGAACAAAATAATTTTTATAATATTTAAGAAAAACAATTTTATTTATTTTTCATTTAATTTTTAATATTTCATTGAAATTTATTATCTATTTGCTAGTAAAAGTAATTTTTCTTATTTAATATATATATTATTATCATTTAATTAAAATCAATTAATATCCGGTCCGGTTATATTTCAATTTTGTGTCTTTACATTACATATATAAACGCTAATCGTTTACGATCATTTTTCAAAACGAAAAAAAAAATACAAATTCATGTCCAAATCCTTCGGAATTGGCAAAAATAAAAACAGTATTTACAGAAAAAAGCCGTTTATTTATATTTTGTAATAGCAGTTTTATATTGTTGAATATAAAAAAAACAGGGACAGCTAGAGAACCAAAAATAGTACAAAATATTCACATTTTTCATCCTTAAGTTGTGTTTTTTTTATTTCTTTATCGTATAAATTTTCCTGGATGAATGATAAAAAACTACAAGTGATTCATCACAGACATATACACATACTATTGTTCTTATATCATTACAAGTTAAAATAAAATAATATATTTTTATTTAGTATTTATTTATTAGACGTAAAATCGAAATAAAATCCTTGAACAAGTTAAACACAGAGTAAAAGCAAACATTGTTAACCAAAAAGAAAGAAAGAGAAACAATTAGGACGAAGGATGAGAATATTTTATATTGTTCAATTTTATCCTTTTTTTAATATTTAGATTTATTTGTATGTATATATAAAATAAACTGTGGTAACATCTACTGTCGCAATATAAACCACTATGGAAATGTATTATTTAAATTTTCTTTTTTTTTTTAAAACTTATGTTATTGAAAATTGACATTAATGACATTAATTCAAATTGAAAGTAATTATACCATTTATGGCCCGTCATTATTATTAATATGATTATAGAATTCCCGAAAGGATGTTGATTCTACTATTTCATTATTAAAACTTAATTATATCATAAAAAGTAAAATTCAACTATTAAAATAATTTTTCATATTAAAAATTTGAAAATATTAATTATATACATACGTATATTATAATAAATATTTATTTTTATGTTCATAAGAAAATTAAAAATAAAAATAATAATACTGTGACTGAGGCTGTGACAGTCCCGCAGTAACAGCTGAAATCGAAGTAAATTCCGCCGCAACCTAAAAACTGCAAGCAGCAATGGGAAACCAAAGATTTTTTTTTACATCTATACTTTTATATTAATATTCATAAACGCTAAATCTTAATTATTTTTATTAATTTTAAATAGTTAATTCATTAATTTTAATTTTAATTCATTAATTTAAGTTATTTAATTGATAATTTAAATTAATAAAAAAAATTATATTTTAATTTTGCTTTTATGTTTATTATTAATTTATTTTATATGTAAATTTTTGTGTGAATAATTATTTATCTATAATTTAAAATTATTATATTCATAGTAATTATAATATTATTGATTAAATAAATTTAGAAATAGTATATTAAATAGTATTGACTTAATTTGTGCCAGCAGTCGCGATTATACAAAGAATACAAATAAATATTATTTGTTAAATTGTTATGGTTTGTTGGTTCAAGTGGCGGACTCCATATCAGCTGACGTGGAGATGGAGACCCAATAAGCACATTTGCGACGTTTTGGTACCGCTAACTCGCGTGACTAAAGGTATTCTTATCTCGTAACGCTGGGGTAGTTTATAGATCCACCTCGTAGCGTTCAGAAACTTGACGGTTTCTGTGGGCCACTTCGCGGCGAGATCGTTGAGTAAATTGTTATATTGAAAATAAAAATAATTTTATTAAGTGAAATTTTAAAATTCTTATATTTTTATTATTAAAACAGTTAAAGCTAAAAAATTGTAGATTTAAACTAGAATTAGATACCCTAATATTTAAAATGTAATTAATTTACTAGAGTGGTGCTAGCATAGAGTAAAGAATTTGAAGAGGATTCAACATAAAAAATTTCAGAAAATTTTTTTTTAAAAACTAGGTACCAGAGCCTTAGCATATATATAGTAAAAGCAAAGGAAAGACAAAGAAGAATAAATTTATTTCTCTTTTTAAAAAATATGTAGAGGAGATAGAGAGCTAAACAAGAAAAAAACAAATGTAACTTGTATTGTAATTGTTTATATTTATAATTGCGTATTTACAATTTACACTCATATATTATTTTTTTGTGCAATTTCTCACTCTACATATGTATTTTTTCAGTCAAAAAAGTACAAGTATAGATTTTTTTTATTAAAATAGTGATATAATTTGAAATGAAAATATATAAATTATGAATGTATGCGTACCGAAAATTTCTTTAAATTAAATTTGAAAAAGAATTTTATTTTATATTTTCAAATCTAGTGGATTTCGCAATATTTTAGAATATTTTAGGGGTCTCCTAATTATAGTTATAAATGCGCGAAATTTCTGTCTTGTCGGTTAAAAGTTGATTTATGAGCGTCAGTATGGAAAATATGTATGTAATTTTACGAAAGATTTTCTTAAAAAATATTAATCTTTAAAATTTATTTTAATTTTTATATATTTATTTATTGAAAATACGGAATTTTTGATAATTTTAAATGTGATGTAACGGCAAATTTATACAATCACGAACAACCTCATCGATCGCCGATTCCATATATAATTATATCTTTAAAATAATAAATTCTTTATATATCATAAAATTCAGTATTTTCAATAAATAAATATATAAAGATTAAAATAAATTTTAAAGATTAAAATTTTTTAAGAAAATCTTTCGTAAAATTACATACATATTTTCCATACTGACGCTCATAAATCAACTTTTAACCGACCCCTAAATATTAGCAGACCCCTAAAATATTGTAAAAATCCACAAGAATTGAAAATATAAAATAAAATTCTTTTTCAAATTCAAGAAATTTTCGGTACGCATACATTCATAATTTCTATATTTTCATACACATGATTCATGAATACAGTTGTATGAATGTCTCTCGGATCATCATGACCATAGAAGCAAGAAATTTACTCTATGTCTGGACTGAGAGTTTTATTATATATACTACGATTTTGGTACCCAGTTTTCATTTTTGAATTTTACACTTTTCTTCTGCTTGAAGCTTCTTCAAATTCTTTATTCTATGGTGCTAGTTATGTTCTTGAAACTAAAAAAAATGGTCAGTATTTTAGTCTATTCAGAGGAACCTGTTCTACAATCAATAATCCACAGTGGACTTTACTTAATTTTATTTTTCAGTTTATATACCGTCATTATTTTAATATTTATAAGAATAAATAATTTTAAGGTTTCGCTTAGCTTATGATTAACTGAGTAATGGTTTATAATAAATTTATTTATGGAAATTTAATATTAAAATATATTAAAGAAAGTAAGATGGATTTGATAGTAAAATTTTATAGATTAAAGATTTGATTTTCGTTCTAAAATATCTATAGTGTATCTATAGTGTTCAATATATAAGAAAAGATTGAAATATAAAGAAGAATTCGGCAACTATAATATTTGTCTATTTAACAAAAACATGTCCTTTAGAATTAAATTAAAGGTTTGACCTAAAAACTGAAGTATTTTAATTGTATTTTAAAGTTAGCTTAAAGTATATTTTCGTAATTAGATGTCTTTTTTTAGTTTTCCTTTATTTGACACTTAAGAAACTCTTTAATTTTTTAAATGAATTCTTGTTTATGAAAATTATGTTTTTAGCAACTATTTTTGGTTACAGAGATATTTAAAAAAAATTATATACTCAATAATTTATTATATTAATTATATTCAAATAGTATTTTTAAAATAGAATTTCTTACAAATAATTTTTAGATAAATTATGTTATTTGAACTATTTCTTTTTAAGTATAAAATCTAATACTAAAGAAAAGAGAAAAAAATTCAACAAAATGTCAAAATTCATAATTAATTTCAGATAAAATATTGTCCCTTCTTAACTTGTTGTTTCGTTTATGTTTTTGTAACAAAATATCTCAATTATTGTCGTTTGTAGAGTTAAGTATTGTGAAAAAAAAAGATTTCTATTCTACAGGAATTTCCTGAGTCATCTATTCTTAATTATGTTTATTGAAGGACAGCACAACTCAGCACAGCACGCACTTTGTCCTTATCAGTAAGATATTTTCGACCTACCTGTGTGACAAAAATTTCTAGTTTGAGTTTCATGGCATAGGTCGGTATTTGTTTGGTTGTAATATTTTTTTATTACCAAAGGGGCCTTAATAGAGACATAGTTTATGTCCCATTATAAAGTCATCCTTCTGATTTTGATTAGACAGTCAAATTTTATAATGTTTATTGGTATATGATGATTTTAAAACTTTTAGTCACTTTTCGAAAAATTGAAATAACACAGTAAGTCAATTCGATTGTGAATCGATATTTCTCCATCAATGAAAATTTGAAAAAGTCTGGCGAAAACTGCTTAGTTAGTAATTTTGAATTGTTGTGTCATAGAACTGTGAGAGGTAAATAAGGATGGGGCTTTGAAAATTAGTGCACTACTTTTGTAATTTAATTAGATAAGAACAATATTTTTTGTAGTTTAATCATTTGAGTTTTATTGCATAATCATAATTTTCACTAAAAGAATTCCCAATAAAACAAAAATGAATTTCTAAACCTGACGAAGTATTAATATTAAAGCTTTAATTAAATCCCAAGGTCTTCCAATTGATCAAAATGATTTGGGAGATCTATATATTGACGGACTTAAAATCATATCGTACTTATATTAATTATAATTAGCATTCCATAGCCACAAAAAAGATGATGTTAATGAAGCTAAAAACTATCGTGGAATTTCGTTTACGAATAGCAGTGTAAAGATATGTATGTGATGGGAGTATTACTCAATCGTATAGTTATAGTTTTATAGTTAAATAGGAAGAGAAAAATAAAATTAATAATGAATTTGTAACCGGAAATTTTGTTGTATTCGTCCTAGTTGCATAATCCTTATGTTTCCTAATGTTATGATGAGAAAAATATATAAAGTACTTAGGATACTTAGTGGTCACTGATTTTTGTTTATGCAAAATTTTGTTAATTTTATATTATTATTATTATTATATTGATCACAACACAAAAATTACATTTACGTCATAACTTTACTAAATTTTTCACTTATTTCAATTATTTTATTAGTATTATATTTATTATTTAAATTAATTATTTAGTTACATACATTAAAGTTATTATAAATTATAATTATTATTTATTGAGACTTTTTTTTAAATTATATAGTCAGAACAATGCATTAGAAAAATTATTGGAATAAAATAATTTGGTTTTGTAAATTTTAACAAAATTAGTTAGGTATTCTAATAAAAAGAAGCTCTGTTATTGTTCTGTATATATTATTTAAAGTTAACAGTCTATAAATTGAAGCGTGGAGGTATTGTAGTTTAACCCTTTCCCAGGCGAATTATTTCCACCAGGAAAATAATATATTTTTTTATTTGATATTATTTTCAATAATATTGACTAATTTTATACATAAAAAAATAATAATAAATGTATTGCTCTTCTTAGATATTTGAGGTGGGATAAATGTATCCCACGGCCTTACTGATTTGCTAAGAAATAAAAAAAAATATTGTAATAATTCATACAAATTCATTTATTAGAAAAAAATTAAAAATTATGTAACAATGTAACACTACTTTCTACTTTCCATGGAACTTTGGAAAGCAAGGGTTTATGCATAATGGCACATCACATGATGTACAAGTATATCGTGTTCTTTTCTCTGCATATTTTGTACTGCACAATTTGCATCTTCGGTAATTTTTATTTTCTAGTGGCATGTGATTACCCACTTCTGCCATTCTTACGTCGTCGGGAACAGGCATGTGTTTTAAATAATTAATGGCTGGGCGACCTCGCCGTTTTCGACTAGTATAACCACCAATAAGCTGCCTGGCCAATCGTAATCGAAATGATAATTGGTCAAATCTTATTAGTGTAGGTTTTTTGGTATGCTTATACATTATGAAACTATTTACAATTGCCAAATCAATAAGGTAATACAATATTCGATGCCACCATTTTACCGACCTTCTTCCAATAGCATACCTCTCTCGAAATTGGTCAAACCTATCCACTCCTCCCATTATTTCATTATATATTGATACAACTTTTGGACACGAAACATCGGTCTTAGATCCATCTTTATTTCTTCGAGTTACAGTTGTTAGATCTTTAGGGCTATGTACAGTAGACAGCATACCGACAGCCTTGTTATCCATCCACTTAGTAGCAGCTACCTTACCTTTAGTTTCATATAAATAATTACCTCGTGATATCGTTCTATCAACCTTCGGATCTTTTTTCATAAATGGGGGTAGACCTTTACTAGTGCCCCTTACTGTACCACATGAAAATATTCCTTTTTCAGCTAATTTTTCCATAAGGCTTACACTGGTGAAAAAATTGTCAAACGCAACAATACTACCTGTAGATACATTGCGTGCTAAATCAAGTACTACCCTTTCACCAAGAGAAACTTTCAATGGAACTAAACTTTTACCAGTATAAATTGAAAAATTCAGAATATAACCAGTTCTCGAGTCAGCAAGACACCATACTTTATAACCCCTTTTGACAGGTTTCATTGGCATATATTGCTTCAAACTTGACCTACCTTTGAATGGGATCATAGACTCATCTACAGCCAAATATGATGAAGGAGTATATGGTCCTGCAATGTTTGCATTTAGAAAATCTAATATGGGCCGAACTTTATGTAATTTATCATGATTAATGTCACTTCGTGGTAAATTTTTTTTATTGTCGTTGCAGTGTATATTTTCAATGAGTTTTTTAAATCGCTTGGCAGTCATTACTTGTGCAATAGAATCTACCCTTAATAATGGATCTGATGACCAGTAATTTTCTATATCAGGTAGTTGATGTATGCCCATAAGAATTAGACATCCGATAAAAGCCATAATTTCCTTTGAAGTTGTGTCTTCCCAATTTTTAGTTTGGTACTGAATTGCATATGCATTTGTTTCTTCAACAATTTTTAAAATCACATTGCAATCAAATATTTTCAAAAAAAAATCTACCTCTTTTGCATTTTGGTCGATATTTATGTTTACTTCATCAGAAAATGCCGTACTTATTTCGTCGAAGTAAGATGTGTTTGAGCCCCATTCCAAGTCATCAGTTTCACCAACTTCATCATTTGGACATACATCAACTAACGAATTGTCAAAAATTACCATGGGTTCAATT
This sequence comes from Rhamphomyia laevipes, assembly GCA_963920725.1. Lineage (NCBI taxonomy): Eukaryota > Metazoa > Arthropoda > Insecta > Diptera > Empididae > Rhamphomyia > Rhamphomyia laevipes. The sequence goes on along the minus strand of OY987259.1, from coordinate 24,197,689 downwards.
TCATCAAAAATAATTTCCTCTACGGGCAAAGCAATTTCATTGGACTTGGCACTTTCGAAATCATCCAATCTTGAAATTTCTGCTTCAGCACCTTCATCGGCATCAGCATTAGATATTTCGTCTTCATCAGGCAAGGAATAAAAATAATTCATTATCTCTTCCAAATGCTTGGGATTGTTCAAATTCCATTGCGCCATCGAAAAAATTTACAAAATATCTACAAATTTTCATACAAAAATTTATAAATTTTCTATTCTTATATAGGCAGCGGGAAATATACTTCCCACCTGATAAACATTGTATGAGCAGAGGGAAATATACTTCCCACCTAGTAAATATTCAATATTTTTTAGAACAAAACAACTACTCACTTTGTAATATAATATTATGTTAAAAGAAATATTAACAGCAGCGGCTCGTCCTAATGGGCTAGGTGGGCTAAGCCCACCCTAAGAAATCTTAATTTAAATTCCACAAAATATCTTCCAAAATAAAAAAAAATTAAAAAAAAAAATTCATATAAAAAAAATATTTTCATAGTATGTACAATATTTGCTCTGCCTACCCTATAAAATATACGTATTTTCATATTATGTACAATATTTGGTCTGTCTACCCTATAAAATATACGTATTTTCATATAGTAATTATGTAATAGAAATGAAGGAAAAGAAAACGAAAAAATTCTTGCGGACTTAGTCCGAAAAATACATTAAATTTGCTTTGCAACTTTTTTTATATGTATTGTTTTCTAATATACCGCGGTTGGGCTAAAAAATAGTAGCCCACTGCATATATGGTTCCTCTATACTATAGAATAAAAATTTGAATATAAACATTTTTATTAAATGTATTTATGTATACAAACATTTATTTTTCATATGCATGAACGACGATTTTATATATTTTTTTTTGTGTTGAGAATTTTCTTCTATGCATATAGTAGGCGAGAATAATTTATATGGCAAATCAAAAATAAAAAAAAATCTCTGAAAGAAATGCATGAACGACGATTTCATATTTTTTTGGGTATTGAAAATTTTCTTCTATGTACATAGTAAAGTCAGCAAAAATAAAAAAAAAAAATTCTCTGAGAGAAATGATTTATTGGATTTTTTTTACAGCAAAAATGTTATAAATATGTTTCTATACTGTTTTGCTTCTGTTACTTTAATGTTAGGGACTATTTAACAGTAGCCCCTAGTACATAATATTTTTCCTGAAAAAAAATTAACAGCATAATGCTTATTTTTTTATACATTGTCTGTTAAAAAAATTAATGGAAAAAGCAATAGAATAATATAGTCAAGTGCGTATATCGTGTATGCGAATATTTATTTTACTATTGCTATACATAAGTATAAAAAAAATATTACGTACATATTATGTTTTATCGTATAGCATTGTTTTAAAGATTTGAATGCTTTTCATAATTCTAATTTGAATTTAATGAAAATTAAAAAGGAAGTTTTTGATATAGAGTTTAGTAATAAAATAATTTATAAAAAAATTTCATTTTAAGTGTTATTGCTTGTTTGATCCGCTGTTTTGCTGTTTTTACGGTGACCAGAAGTTTTCAGGCATTTAGTATTTTGTATTTTTGTAGTTAAATTTTAAAATTATATATATTTTATATTATACACGTATATATATGTATGTATTATATTTATTTATAATTTTCATATTACATATAAATATAGTTTTCATATTATATATAGCATTTTCCGGTCAAATTAGTCTTTTTACACACAAAATAGTCTTTAAAAATATAAAGATAGTCTTTTAAAAAATCAAATTAGTCTTTATAAATTTCAAGTTAGTCTTTTAAAATTTCAAATTAGTCTTTTTACATTTAAAATTAGTCTTTTAACACTTCGAATTAGTCTTTTAAAATTAAAATTTCTGTGTTTTAAACCTATTATTTAAGTAGAAACAAATAATATTATTTTTTTTAAATTTTGTTCAAATTAAAATTTTATGAATAAGAAGCATTTAAATTCACCCAAAAATCTTAACGATATTTTTTAATTTTTTTTCCCAAAAGATAAATGTTTTGTTCGGCAGCTGTTAAGTGTACCAAGACCAAGAGACCATAACTTGGTTAATGTAATTGCACAAGGTGTTTCAACATTGAGCGATCAAGATTGTCGAAACTATTTTTTAAATATGACGCTAAAAATGCCAGGTGCTATTCTATTGTTGGCGAAGAAATACATTAAAATTATATTATCGCTTAATAAAATTTTAATTTATTAATAATATATTTGTTTGTACTTAGTATTTGTTTGTACTTAAATAATAGGTTTGAAACACATAGAAATTTTATTTTTAAAAGACTAATTTGAAATTTAAAAAGACTAACTGGAAATTTAAAAAGACTAATTCGAACTGATTTTTTAAAAGACTATATTGATGTGTAAAAAGCCTAATTTGATCGGAAAATGCTATATATTGTATATATAATTCTCATATTATTTTTTGCTAAATACATATATGAATTTTTAAATAATTGCTCTAATGATAAATGAAATAGATTACTTATTGGAGCATCTATTTAAATCTTCATCATTAGAGGTTAAGGTTAAAATTAAAGAATTAGGATTACATCAGCCAATCGATTTTGTTTTGTGTTGAGGAACCTGGACACTAAATTCCAGTTAACGCTTTGAGTGTAGTACCTCATGTTAAAGTGGAAACCTGCACAATGTCTTTTCTTAATTTCAAAAAAAAAAATTAGCCCACCCAGAATTTTACAGCACGAACCGCCACTGAATATTAATTATTATAAATATAACTTTTATTTTCTTATTATTCACTTTTTTATATTATTTTACATAAAAACACTAAAAAACAGTCGAAAATCACAAAAAAAAAATATTGTTTTGACGGAATACGTGGTTTTTTTAAATTTAAAAATAAAACTATTGTGAATTTTTGGTTGAATGATATACTAATAATATTTACGCTACTTTCTACTAGATGTCTGCACAATTTTTTTACAAATATAATATATGGTATTACCAGTATCGTGAATTCTGTAAAGTGGGAAATATACTTCCCACAGCCTGGGAAAGGGTTAATGTTATGTATTATGAATTTTGGGTGTGAGAGAATTTGAGTATCGGTGAAAGTTAGAAGTTCTGTTAAGAACTTGAAAATAAAATGAATTTAAAATAGAACAAGTTATTAGTTATTTTGTTTTTTAAAACTTAAGCATTTGTAATTGGCTATTCGTGATGTATTCTTAAGATAATTACACGGATTAATTATATTTATGTATACTTTAATCATGAATTTCTATTGATATATGCGTACATATACATTTTTTTTTATTATAGTGTTCAAACAAAATTCAGAATTTTTGAATCCTTATTTAAGAAATACAATCCTCACACGATTAAAATAATAATTTTTATTACTTCTTAACATTAAATCTTAAAGTATAATTGTTATACAAAAAATTTCAATATAAATTCTACATATAAAATAATATTAAATATATAACAATAATTTTCAAATTTTGGGAAATTTTGAAATGGAATTCATATTTATTATTGGCTTAACTTCCGAAAGGTATTATATTACATCAGGTTGGTAGAAATCATAAACATATTAATTGTCATTGAGCATTACTTTAGCATGTAATATACTTGTGGACAATTTGGTAATGATCGCATATTTGTATATGCAGTGAGCAAAATTCAGGGATTTACATTATGATTTTTATTGGAGAAATCAAATTTATTTTTAATCCTATTTTCTTGAAAATTTAATAAAGACAAAATTTCTTGATCTGTAGCGTTTGAAATTTTTTCCAATCTATCTTTATGTCTGTACATATAAGTCTAAGTCTATCATCATTATTTCAGCCGGCAAAATGTATACGTTTTTATTTACCACTTATTTACCAAAACCGATCATTCTGGTTTATTAGCCTGATGAAAACATAAATTTAAAATTATAATTTTTATAATTTTTCACTCAACTGTGCTGGGCTGAATGTCATTATGCATCGATTGCTTTCACTAATTTTATTAAGTATATTTCTTTTGGTTATTTATGTATACTTTCTGATAATTACTGTAATTTTCATTTAAATAATATTCACCCTGAATATTTCCTTAGGACCATTTTTGTATTCAGAAATTTATTTCTGTTTTTCATATTTTTGCACTCTAGTTGTTTTTTTTTTTTTGTCCCACTAAGTGGTGGATACATTCTTCGAGTGATAAATGAGCACCACTCAACAATATTGTCGAAAATCATTTTTACAATTCCAATTCAAGTATAAATAAATACATCACAAACTATAAAAGGAAATAATGTAAAAAGGACCCATAAGATTATTTTTATTGAATGAAAATGGACAATGGAATTTAGACAATTCAATAGAATTGAAAAAAGGGTGAATTTGCAATAAATAAAAACAATGTGATTTGTTATATGCTTGTTAAGGGAAGAGGTTGCAAAATGGTAATAAATTTTATTAAATTGCATCGATTTTTTTTATATGTATACATATAAAAATTCAAATTAAAGTTTGTGTAGATTTTGGCGGAATTTGGGATCTTAATGTATAAGAAAAAGATACAAAATTGTATCCATATTAATAGATTGTTGTTTTATTTGAGAAACTATTAGAATATAAATTATAAATATAAAATAATTATAAAAAATATAATCGATAATTTTCATACTGTCAGGAAATTTGAAGCGCATCAGTTTTATTTTCGAAAGAATTATATTAAAACTGGGTGTTAGAACCCTTAAAAATATTAATTCTGATTTAGCCTGAATGTGAGCAAAAATCAGGTATTTATTTACATACAGAATGTATGACTTTGTATTGGATAAGCAACAGATTTATTTTTAAGCATATTTTCTTAAAAATATATGACTTTAATAACTTTCGTTTGAATCAAAAAGTTATGGCAGTAAAACACTTTGAAACAAATTTTTTTTTATTTAAACTTAATTAATAAAAAATTAATTAAGTTAATTTTAATTAAATTTTTATTCTTGTAAAACTTATTTTTTTGTTAAAAATTAATATTATTTTTATATTAATTTTGTAAATTTAATGAAATCTGACTCTAGATCAGAAGGTTTTTCACTATTTGCCACATTTTATTATTTAATTATTTATTCATATTATTCACAATATAAACTTATTTATTATTGTATAAAAATAATATTTATTTATTATAACACTAAAATAAAATACAATTTATTATTATATTTTAATTTTGGTTATAAAAATGTTATTTATTTATCGCGACTGTACTTTCAGTATTCTATATTTTAGCAAGACTTTAACTCTTTAACCGTACATTCAGAAGTACATAATGTAATTTAATTTTCATTATGGGTTATCAACGAACGCATTGATTATGTGTGTGTGTATAGAGGAGAAAGAAATTAAAGTCAGGACATGGTATGAAATAGAAAGTAAAGAAGAGTGCATTTGATAACAGAACAATGCAATTATACATTAGTGGGATGACCGCTACAGAACCATAAATTTTAAACTGCCTCATCATTTTTTTGTATAAAGCTACATAAATAATTCTATTTCATGCTTTAATGATTTAAGCAACACCAGCAATTTGATTTACATACAATTTTGCGTATACAATTCGTAATTTATCATATAAAAATTAGGATTTAATGAAATTTTTAATGCTTTTAAGCTTCTAATTTCAAAATTGGATTAGAACAAATATGGTTCTATATATATCTTTTTCTATTAATACAAGAGAATTTGTCTAGTTATAACATAATTTTACTTAAAGGACTATTCTTCTTTTATTATCAAAGATTTTAGAATAGTTTGAAGGTATTGTATATAGTATAGGAATATAATCGTCCTGAAAATTAAAATATATCTTTTTTATGGTTCGTGGCACAATTTATGTACCACAGAGTTGGATAATTTGGTTCTTGCTCAAAATATAAATAAATGAGGATAATAATTTATGGGTTTGCAGAAAAAGATTAAAAAAACTAATTTGATTTTTATAGAACGACATAAAAAATAGTATAAATAAAATAATTTTTGTGTTTTTTTTTAATAGAGGAAGAAAATTTTGAATTTTGATGGTCCTTTTGGAACTTTTTAAAGACAAAACGTTAAATATGGTTTAAGATAGTTATATATATATATATATATATATATATATATATATATATATATATATATATATTTGTTTTATATATATATATATATATATATATATATATATATATATAAAACAAATGTTATATAATTAAATTAATAATTGTAATCAGAATCGAAAAAAAACCATATTGTAATATAATGAGAAAACGAGAATGATAAAATATATGATTTTAAAAGATTAAATACATAATAATACTAAAGTAATATTTATCGCTATAATTGAATCCATATCCTTTTCATATTTGTACTCATCAAAATCATATCCTTCTTCAATTTGCATGACAAATAGCTACAGAATTATTAAATCAGTACGGAAACACACCAATTACCATATTAATAAAAACCACATGTCTACTTATAGTTAATTAGATAGAAAAAAGTACTGAAAATAAATATTTCAGCTTGTTACACAACCCATTATAAAATAATTACGAAAACTTTCACAAAAAAAAGGGAGTAAAAGTAAAATATTAAGGATAAAGGATTATGAAACTTCTAATCTGTTTTGACTAAAATTAATGAGAGTTTTTGAAATTTTATAAAAACAGTAAAAATACAAAAAAAAAATTATTAAAGTATTTTTTTTTCAAACTTTTTCAAATTTTTAATTTTAAAGGAGTTACAATTTAATTTAAGAAATAAAATATTATATTAAAAAAAGGTGGTATGATTAATTTGTTTATAATTTATATAAAATAAATAATGGCATAAAAATAAATCAATCAAATTTATCTAAGTAACATAACAAGTTTTAATTATCAATATAAATTATTTGAATTGCTCTGCTCTAGTCTAGAGAATATTTAAATATTTATTGTAATTATTGATTCCTTCTTAAAAATGGTCTCTGCTAAACAACAATTAATGCCAAATTTCCATATGGCATAATGGCATTTTGACACTTAAAATTTGAATGGAATAATAGGTCTATTCGACACAAGGGACTAAAGTGCGGCTTTTCGTCTCGAGACAAAGTTGAGGGAAATAATCTCACGAGAGATGCAAAGGCACTTACCCCCTTGTTAGGTACTTTATTTTTTTCAACCCGGTAGGTAAATGCACCTACCAGAATAATTTTCCAGAGTAAATGCAGGGAGGAAAAGTGGCACTTTACACTCAGATAGAAGAGACTAAATGTAGCAGGTACGAAATATTTAAATATTTGATATTTAAAATTTGAATTATTTTTTAAAGTAATATTTTTATAGCGGCGATTGGAATAATTTCATGAAAATGTAATGAAAATGTGTTCAACCACGTTGTTTTCCATACATATAAATGTAACTACTCAAATGGTATATTATAAATAAAATTAATTTACGAATATCGCGAATCAAGTACAAAGAATTTTTGAATCAAGTATACATTGTCTTCATCCTTCATGGTTCGATGGTTCGGTCCTGGAGAAATGTCATTTTCATTTTTCAGAAATTGTATGATTTTTAAAACTTTTGATTATTAAAAACTTATTTTGGGCAATAAAAAGATCTAAAATTAAACAAAAAAAAATTCATACGATTTTATTGACATATAATTTCTTTATAATAATGCATAGATTTTCAAAATTAAAGTTTTTTATTGGTCAAAAGCGAATTATGGACCTAAAGGACATCAACTAAACAAAATAAAACCTTTACCAACTGAACTATGGTAACTTGATGGGAAATTTACTTTATTTTTATTTTACTATTTATACTTTATTACTATTATAAATTATACTGTAATCTTGCAAATTCCAATTTGTTAAAACAGCATATAATAAAATAAATTAAAATAAATATATCGATACTATTGAATTCTCGCATTGCAGTATTTTCTTTAAAACATTTTCCTTAGTATTTTCCTTAAAAGATAATTCTTTCGTAAAGTATAACAAATTTAGTTTTCTTTAAGAATTACCAAGAAAAATAAAATCAATATAATTTACAGAATAATATCCCAAATTGCAAGTCAGTTATTGTAATTAATCACAATTCTTACCATGTACGTTATAACAGCAAAAACAGTGATTACATATTTTCGGTTCGGTATTATAAAAAATATTTTAATATCTGAAATCAATGAGAAAATGTCTTTGTTCGGCATTAGCGCAATTTGATTGTATAGCGTTGTAACAAAGATTGTAGAATAGAATACATTCTATTTCATCTTTGGTTGTAATCACAAAAAAAATGACGCATTTTCCACAAGAACAAAAAAATTGTTCAGAAAACAATGATTTTGTGAATCACAATTCAAAATCAAAATATTCATAAATCACGAAATATTTTCAATTAATTTTATAGGAATGTAACAATATCACAAAGGAAAATGATTTAAGAAATTATTTTCACCAAACTGTTTCAGCTGAGGTTTGAAATATAATTTCTTAAGATAAACTTTTTTAAATGGTTAATGGTGCGATAGATAGCAATCTGCCAGATTGGTTAGCCATTCAGCTCGATTAAAAGACTGTTTAAACTATGGCTTGTAGAACAAAACGTGTTAAAAACGCTGAACAGTTGTCTTCACACCAAACTGTTCTGCAGTAACCCCAATGCTAAACAATCAAGAAGTATTCTGAACATGACCAAACCCATGCTCAGACTGTACACAGGAACGGTCACGGGTCATTTACTATTACGTAAACATGCCTGGCGACTCAGAATGACAACTGAAACAGCTTGTAGAAGCTGTTTTGAGGATGACGAGACAGTTGAGCATCTTTTATGTCACTGTCCTTATCTGTGTAATAAAAGGTAACAATTTTTCGGTTCCTATTTTATAGGGGATTTAATAGAATTAAGAAGTGTAAAACTTGCGAAGTTGACAAACTTTATAAAGGAAGTGGGATAACACGATTCGTGGTGAAAATGGTCAACGTTTCGTAAGGAGGTACAACGGGCCGTACAGTCTAGGAACGTGGTTTGGTCGCTTCCATTCCCCCCTTCTCAAACCAACCAACCAACCAAGTGGTTATTAAGATATGTAAATGAAGATTCTATATACAAATGGGTGACAAAAGCTAATAGAATGTGTTGAGCATAGTTGAAAGTTTAACTAATTAATAAATTTACTTCTATATTTTTTTTAGAAGTTTTTATTTAATTTAATAAAGATAATTTTTATGAAATGAAACTAAAATACTTAATTGAAATGTTTCTAAATTCTACAACAAAATAATTAATAATTACGATAATGAATAATTATGATTTCATGGTTAATAACATATATTAATTTTTGAAAGGATTTTTGTATTTCATAATCATATATTTTATATAAACCAGAGTGAAAAAAGTGGTCACTGATTTCAACCTCTAGACATTCGATGTAGCCTCATATACACCATACATAAATATTAGAAATAAAGAAGCAATCAAATCAATAATTCTAAAAAAAAAATATTATGACGTATTATTAGTTTTGCGTGCCTTGAATAATTTGAGTATCATAAGTTACATGGGTAAGGACAAGGACTGAAATCAAATTCATTTTATCATAAAAGAAAATATAACTAGCAAAAAAAAAAATCTTCATATTTATCTGATTTATTTCAATAATTTCTTCCTGAAGCTATTGCCCGTTACGCTATGTCCAAATAACATAAAAATATATTGATATATAAACATTTATGTTTTTACTGAGTCATCAGTTTATCTTTATTTTATAGCAAATTTATTATAAAATAGCAAATTATTTCTTTTAAAGTCCAGAAAGTTTTCAACAAAAGAAAACTGGAAAACTAAATACGCTATGCAATTATATTTATTTTTATTAAATATGTATTTATGCTTTTAATTTTTATGATATTAAAACTTATGTGGTTCGGATATTTTCAAACGTTTACTATACATAAACTATCCTTTTTCGATGGTTTATTTCATTTTTTATTTTAGAATATTCAAATTTCATTATTTATTGTATAATAATCTTTTTGATATTTCCTAACCAAAACATCGTTTATACATATTTTAAGTAAGGGCTGCCACCTCTCAAGATTTCGGCTTAAGACTCAAAATTTGGATGGAAAGCGAATCTCAAGATTTTATAAATTTCGCATTTCGGGTAGATTTCTTCGTCTCCAAAATTTGGTGGAGCAAAATGAAAATGAATTAACCGATGACCTCAATGCAGAATTAACCTTTTCAGAATGTTATTTATATTTTGTACATCATTATATGAACGGTTTTAAATGAATTAATACTGATTATTGAAAAAAATTATGTTGCAAGTACCGAAATAAAATCATCCAGCAGTTTAAATCTTTCGTTTTATGGAAGTCTTAAATACAAATTTGTACACGATACAAATTATAAAAAATCAATCTAAACTGATAATCTTTTATCTTTATTAATCCAGAAGTTTAGAGTTTCTTTTACTTTGAATCATTACTTGATAAGATAGATAAGATGAACTTAAGGAAAAGGTGATAAATATACAAAGATAATTTATGAATACTTAAATCGAACTCTTCATGTATAGGGAATTGTTGTAAGAAGGATTTACTGACTTGCATAAATACTTGGAATTTAATTAAATTTGTTACAATTAAACAATGTCTGTTTACAAAATGCAATAAATAAAATTCTTTTTAATTTTCTTATATAATTTTTGATTGGAAGTAAAATCATTTATCTATAGATCAAAAACATTACTAATTTTTTTGACAAAATGATTAAAATGATTGGAAGTAAAACCAGTTAGTAAATGTCTAAATGGATTAAATTGTAAATGATGTAACGTAAATAAGAAAGGTGGTGTAGATTGTAGAAGTGGAAAATATAACTATTAAGCTATAGTTTTAGTATAGTTGTAGCTTAAAATTAAATTAATTTTCTGTTTAACAGACACTTTTTTTTGTTTCGGAAGTATAAAAAGAAAATATACGAATAATATCGAGGAATCATCTACGATACAGTAAGATTAAACCATGTTCTTTGAATGAATTATAGTTAAAAGATAAAATATTTAAATAAATTACAAAATGAAGTACACATACAATTCAGTTAATAGTATATAAAAATTACTACATTTGAAAATGCCTAACATTCTGTAATAGTTTTTTTTTCGCATATATTTGTCCTTTTACTGTGGCCCATACCGCCAAATTGTTCCATAATTTCGAATCAGAAATATTCTTTAAAGAAAATCTTTAGATGTTCTATTACTAAAATAATCTTTTACAAAGTTATTATATTGACAAGTATGCTTCTTCCATCTTTTTTAGATGAAGTGGTGGTCATATAATAATGAATTTTTAAAACTTTATTTTCATAAAGTTAATATTAAGCTATTTATATACCTTATTTATTGTATTGTATACCACAACAAATCTTTCAACGACAGACATTTTTAATTACTTGTTATTTAATAGAGAAAATTTAGAAAGGATTTTCTATTACTATGTACATCAATTTCATACTATAAAAAAAATGATTAATTACCAAAAAGAAAACGTTTTATTATACTTTCCATGACTATCTAATATAATTTGTAAATATTTAATGATACCTTAGTGAAAAATATTTTTAAGAATTGAAATAAATTAAAATTATTTCGAACAACTTTTATTTAAATATTTATAAAGGATATTTTAATATTTTAAGCAACATTCTGTTATATCTATTAAAAGTATATTAACAATAAAGAAATATAGCTATAATTTTTAATTCTATCTACAACTAATAACTTTTTTTTCTTGAAATTTTTAACATGATAAATCTTAAAATAATTTTCATAATTTTTTTGAAGGATGTATGATTAAAATTGCCTTATGATTTACGATAAATACAGTAATTTATGTCCTTACGATCTGGTGCTTGAGGAACTGTTCTACAATATATTCATCTATATTTGTTATTAAAACTTACATAATGATTCTTACCAAAAATATCTAATTAAATGTAAATAATTAATTGAAAAAAACATTAAAGTTTGCTATGATTGTAATTTGCCATATACAGGCGAGCAGATGATCCGTAGTTGGGTTCTAAATGGATTTATTTGCAATATTTTAATTTGATAGTTGATTATGCCTACCGGTGACTTGTAAAAAATATAATCTCATTTTCAGACACCAATAACGTATTTTATATAATTTGAAATTTTGATAGGGACCAACTCAAACAGCTGAGATCCTGACATCCTGTTTATTTGCGCAACGTATGTTTTTACAACCAAATAAAATTTAATAACTTTTTATAAGTTGAAGAATTCACAAACTACTTTACGGAACTTCTATTGCACAATAGTTTTTAACTTTAAAGGATGCTTTATTATATACCCTGAGAGGATCAAATAAATTATGTTTATTTACATAGAAATAGAAAAGTTTTCAGTTGTTTGGTAGTGGTATTTAAATAATTTATATAATTTTAAGTTATTTATATATTCTAATACGAAAATTCAATTGTATTCGCCAATTTATAGTACTGTAAAACTAGCTATGTGGAATAACTTTTTGTTCGTAGTCAAAACAATACTAATCATTATATTTACACCATTTGCAAATATCGTATTTTTCAAAATGCGTTTTTCTCGCAAAATTATTTTTGTGGGATAGGCCACTCTGGTTCTGAGGCACTCATTTATGATATATAACATACAATTGGGTGGAAATTTAGCAAAATACATAATTACCGATCCGATGCCAATAAAATTTCAATTAATATAAAAGTGTGAAATATAAATCTGTGATATAAAATTAAATATTGAATTTTCAGAAAATTAGTTAAAAATTGGAAACTTAGTTTATAATTATAATAACAAATGTTGATAAGAAATTGTTAAGATCCACCCTTTTATTGTTACTATGTGCTTATTCATTGCAATTACTATATAACTTTAACCCCTTTAAATGAATATCCATAAAACTTTATTAGTCTTACTGTCTGAATATTGATTTTCTAATCTTTTCTATATGTAACATAAACATTTATTATATAAACACCATTAAGAATATTTTAATGGTAAAATGGAACGAAACAAAAAAACTGATGGAAACTTTTACATTTACGTGTAATATGAAATGTTGTAGATTCTATTTTATATGTTACATACTAGATATACACTTACCACCAAAAATGTTACAACAAGTTATTAAAATAATGGATGCAGATGTGCTAAGCACATTCTCAATTTTAATAGGCTAAGAACATTCACAATTTTCATAAAATTTACAAAAGTTAAATAATAAGTTTAATGTTATAACTCATAACATTTCACTAAAAGTAGTTTATAAATAGTCCTGAATCTCAAATTTAATCTTTAAGTATAATATGTTTAAATAAATTTTAACAGATAAGTATGTAATAAATTTAAAACAAGTATGAATTTATATATGTAAACAAGTATGAATTTGTATGAATTTATATAATATAATATATTCAGGAAATAATAAAGTTATCAATTTTGCATGAACTTAAATTCTGTACAGTTCTTTTTTTTTTTTGGAAATTTGGAATTTGGAGCTCTGTTACATGGAAAAATCTCCAATTTTTTAATACAATGTTAAGAATTCGAATAAATAAATTTGCAAATAACATAAATTCATAAATATTAGTTACTTCATTTTGTTTTTTTCATAAATCACAGTTCATAAATTTTTCATTTTCTTTCATAACATCTGTTTTCCGAAAATAAGGTTTCATATTTTTCTTATTTATTTGTGTTTATTTTCGATAATATTTTCTTCCTGGTTTTCTGACTTTTATAAAATTTTTGTTTGCAAAGTCACGATAGGCTATTAAAATTCAGATTGATATGGATATTATTATTATTGTCATTGTTATCAAAACGCGTGCAGAGAAGCAGAAAAAAGGATTTAATATTTAAATAACATTTTTAAACTTATACCAGCAAATTCAGAATAGTATAGTTTTACCGAAGTGATATTATCTTTAAAAGTGACACATGATTGGAAACTGTCATTAAAAAAATTAAAAAATAATCTAAATAATATTTCAGAATGGAAAAGAGTAAGAATATATATAACATATCTATGCAATGCAAAACAAAATTAAATTAATTATTAAAATATAATAATAATTATATTTTTTCTTATAACATAAATATTTATATAATTTTCAATATTTTATTTTTTAACTGTCTTTATTAATATTTAATAATTTAATTCTACAATCTAATTATCCATATTGAAACTAACCTACAGGTTTACCAGATATATACACATCACAACAAGCTTGTTAAACTCGACTAGTTAAACTAGTTTTGCAGTGAAGATTAACTTGTGTACCAGTGCTTGTGCTATCATGTTTTACCAAAAAAATTGTCAATTGTTTACGACGAAACTGCTAATTTGAGTTTTTTACTTCTTATGTGGTCCGTAACAGCTGATCCAAGCACTAAAATTTGAATTGCACCGTTTACAAAACGCTTCCGTGTCAAGTTTTCTTTTTTTTTATATAAAAGGACATTCTGCGGTATATTTTTCTAAAAATTTACAATTTTTTTAATAGGTAATAACGAATTATGTTTTGATTACCATGTTGTTAAATATTACCAGTCTTTTAATGCGACTGATTGTGTGAACAAATTAATTCCAAAGTTACTTAGTGACTCAAAATCTACAGTAAAATATTCGGCTGGCCAAATAAGTCTAAAAAAAAACATGAGAAGATAAATTTCAAAATAAATTCAGCAAAACTAAAACTATGATAAATTTTATTAATAATTCAAATGTAAAGCTTGAAAAAATTTAAAATTTGTATGTATTTATTTCTAAACTTCTTTGCAATATTGCAATCAAAACACTTATAGCATTAATAGATCATAATATATAGTACTATATTATATGCTATTATAATATATGATTGAATTTTTATGGTATTATATTAAT
The DNA here is from genome assembly GCA_963920725.1 of Rhamphomyia laevipes. NCBI lineage: Eukaryota > Metazoa > Arthropoda > Insecta > Diptera > Empididae > Rhamphomyia > Rhamphomyia laevipes. The sequence continues at coordinate 24,182,675 of OY987259.1, read as the reverse complement.
ATGGTTATATGAACTGCTATCATATTTTCAACATGCTGCAAGATTAAAATAAATATCATAATATTGTGCACAAATTGCAGAACAAAATTTCATGAAAGTTTATTATTTATTATGATTGTATATAAAAAAAAGTTGCTAATCTAGGGGCAGTATAACTCGTAGTTAATATTTAATAGTTCTATGTCTAAGTTGTATACAAATTTATGAAACATGAACAAAATTCAGCTCTTTATAGCACGGCGTTCTAAGTTACGCGTGTTTTGTTTTTTCATTTTTGATAGTATACATATTTCATAATTACTTGTAATATAAATTTCATTTAGCTTGAAAGTCAAAATTACATTTAGTTCAAATTAAGAATTGGTAAAAATGTTAATAAAATAAAAATCATAACAAAACTTCCCATTTTTTCTGTTCCAAATATTTTTTCATTTAATTTAATTTATCGTTTGTATTTCTAGCATGCCCCAACCATTTTTTTAAAAATCAGATAAGATAAAAAAGATTATTAATGCCATATAAACTTCACAGTGGTTGTGATAATACGTTCATATAATGTTATTACGAAGCTGTTGCAATTGGTGAAGTTGTGGTTTCTATATCCCATAAATTATTTGTATTTTCTATTTATGTTTTCAATAACTTAAATTAATAATTTATAGTTAATTAATTAAATAAGCAATTTTTAAAGAAAAAAAATCGTAGGGTATATTTAAATAACTAAAAAAGAGTAATAAATTAATTTAAAATCGTCTTTTAAAAATATGAATCAATAATTTAGTGCAGATCTTAAAATGGTCTTTAACTTTAACTGCTGCAAATGCAAAACTATAAGTAAAAAAAATTAAAATAATGAAATTATTTTAATATGCTGACATCAGATGATTTTATTTCTTAGAGTGCTCAAAGTATTTTAGCTTTCTTAACGAACACACAAATATTTCAAATAAATAATTGTTTAGTATAGGATTACTTGCAACTTATACTTAACTGGTACATGTCTTTGTCCCATTATTGATTTTCGTTTTAAAAATGTATTAATAAAGTTAATTTAAATAAATTATAATAATCTTCATTCAATATTTATAAATTTCTTTAAAAAGATATTGATATCATCATTATCATTGACAGATTCCGGATTGATTCGATGCGTTCCTAAAATTACAGTTCGCAGGATGACAATTTGAATTCTTTAGTAATCGAGTATCTAATCCATATCCATAATTCCATCTCTAACGTAAGCCTACATCTACCCATAATCAAGAAGATGGGGACCCACGAGGGAGACCGATAACGTGTTGGATCAGCGAACACAAGCATATAGAAGATATATGTTAGTATAAACCAAGAGTGAAAAACACAATCAAATTAAAACATAAATAAAAGTATATCTTTCGTCTATATGCTTGAATTCTTGCACTTTCTCCACATGCTGAGAAAATATTTACTATCCGCAGTGGATTAAGCTCTGATGTTTCCAACACCGAAAACAAACACATATTAGTAAATATTAGATACCTACTGCTTAATACAAGCAGTGAAAATAACGTATATATAACCATTTTTTTAAAAAAAACAACAACATTGAATTGACAAGTTACCACTTGCATTGGGCTTCTCGTTCTGAAAAGAACGATACTACTTCCCTTCGCCGTCACCTGGCAATCCAAAATAGTATAAAAAAATAAAAAATAATAAAAAATAAAATATATTAATAGAAAATTTTAAATATATTGAAAAATAAGAATAAATTCAAAATTGGAATTGAGTTGACCAGCTACCACTTGCATTGGGCTTCTCGTTCTGAAAAGAACGATACTACTTCCCTCCGCCGTCACCTGCCAATTCAATTTTACGTCCAAGAAAAAAAAATATATACAAAGGTATAAATTAAAAAATATAACAATATAATTTAATATTAAAAAAATATTAGTGAAAATCATGCAAAATGCAATTGTCGCAAAAAAAAAAATATACAAAAGAAACAGAATAACCAGGCAACCGCAGGTTCAGCTGTTCTGAAAAGAACGGTAGCCCCCACAGGGACCTGGAAATTCGATTCGAGTTCATAAAAATGAAGAAATAAAAAAAAATAATAATATTAAAATTAAAAATCAATTAAAACGAAAGCATGCTAATTTTTAGCAATTAGTCAACATGCTAGAGTCATTCAACTGACATAATAAAGACACACTAGGCTCGCATTTACGTGTAACTATAAAACAATCTTTTCAGAGTGAGCTTGCTACAGTTATAATCGAAGTGGTTTGCAATAGCATTAACTTCACGTAGCATTCTTGTGAACGGCTCATTATAACCGTAGTCCGTGCGATGATTATTTAATCGAAAAAGAGGGATAGATCTTAGAGAGCGCGCATTGACGTTTATATTAATGTTATCTAAGAATGTTGGGCACTCTATTAATCCCGAAATGACCTGTTGCACAAATAATATGTCAGCGACTTCACGACGTTTTTCAAGGGATTGCATGTTGATGAGCTTAAGACGATCGCGGTATGGGGGTAAGTTGTAAGTATCTACCCAGGGTAGGCCCCGTAAAGCAAAACGGATAAATCTACGCTGAACTGCTTCGATTCGATTAATATGAACAGCATGGTATGGTGACCATACTTGACTAGCATATTCGAGCAGAGGTCTTACTATGGTTATGTAAAGGGATTTTGTGACATACGGGTCGCGGAATTCCTTGGACCACCGCTTTACAAAACCTAGCGCTGAGTTAGCCCTATTTACAATACTATCGTAGTGGGATCTGAAATTAAGCTCACCATCGCAGATAACACCCAAATCCCGAAGGGTCGGAACTCGACAAACGATCTCATGATTGATGAAGTAATCCCGTGAAAAGGATCGAGAACGTTTACGAGAATATGTAATTGTCTGACATTTGCTTACATTAAGTTCTAAGTGGTTTTTAGCACACCAAGTAACAAATTTATTTAGGTCATTTTGAAGAATATTACAATCAGGATTAGATAAAATTTCTCTGTATATTTTCATATCATCGGCGTATACTGAAACACTCGAATCAACATCATTTATTGCCAATACAAAAATCAGTGGGCCAAGATGGCTGCCCTGTGGAACACCGGATTTTGCAATAAAAGGGTCAGAAATAGAGGACATAAATAAAACACGGTATTGACGATCACTTAGATATGATTCTAGCCAGCGAATGATCCCCGAAGGAAAACCGAGTGCCTTTCAGATGAATATTCCGTTTTAGCAATTCAATCTTCAGCTATATATTTATAAAAAAAGATAATAATTCCATTATTTTCAATTAATCTTTAAAAAAACGCGCTGTACTGAAAATCTTAACAGAGATGTTAGTATAATTTATTCAGAAAAAAAGGTTCAGTAATTTTGAGAAGTTTTTTATAAAATTTTGATAAAATAATTGAAAATATCCGATATTGGGAATACGTGTTTTCTTTTTATTTAAAGTTACTGATTATCGTTTCACATATCCCTGCATATGCCAATACTGATAAATACAAGTCGTTTCCAAATCAAAGCTGAGAATGACATATGACAATGTTTGTTTCCTAAAAATATTTGTATATAGTATTTAAAACAATTTTCGCATTTTTTAAAATTACTTTAATTTCTTTGTATCTTTAAGCTCAAGTAACCCATTATGAATTTGCACAACTTGAAAATTTACATAATAATTCCATCTTTAAATTGAGTTCTAAATCCGAACTATAAGTTTTATCCGACAAATTTCCTCATATTATAACATAATAGTTTATGTGATGTGAAATACAGTATTTTCATGAGTTTATTATTGTGTGTGGATAACTTTCAGCTGTAAAAAGTTTTTCCATCCAGTATTGTATGCTCAGTTTATGATAAAAAACTTCGAGTTTGGTTGGCACACGAGTACTTGTAATATAACTTTTATCAAACTTGAATTCACTGTAAACTTTCCTTTGCATTAGTTAAGGTTCCCAAAAATATTAACTAGAGTAAAACATTGAATAAATTTATATTTAAAACAAAAAACATTTATCAAGGTTTGCAAAACTAATTCATTTCATAAACGTGGTTTTTTTGTACATATTGAGCAGATAACCAGAGATAGTGCAATGTAAAATCCAATATAAAATAAATATATCAAATTTAATTAGTTATATACAAATATTTTTTTAACCTTTTTGTTACTATCTTACCATAGTAATCTTAGTATTGCCTAACAAGGACATTGACAGCTAATTATTATTTATTTTTATTATTTTTATAGTACAGCATCTAACCTAATAAAGCTAGGAAACTGAAAATTGGACAGACTGTTGGCACATTGAATATCAATGACTTATCTCTAGTTGTAGTCGTTGAGCAGTAATTCATCGGTGAAAATTTCCGTTTTTTATTTTTTACTCATCATCGTCTTCATCAGATCCTTGATCATGAAGCAGTCTTCAAATAGATCTTGCGAGGTGTTGAGTTCTAAATATATTTATATAATTTGTACAAGTACTTAATTAATTATAAAATTTAAAAATTAATTTAAAAACAAAGCATTACGTGATTTTTTTTGTTGAAACATTCATTAATTCAATTTTATTTAATCTTTTCACACAATCTGTGCTACTCCTTGTTACACCAACTCTCTTAATTTTATTTATATGATTGTCAGTAGATGGCACTGAAATTACATGAGAATCTTCTGCCAGTTCTTTCTGTGTTTATATGGTATTTGTAAATATATGGAAGGAGAAGAGATAATAATTTCAGTATAACATTCTTCTTATTTTATATCATTAATGTCATATGTATTAGTATCATATAAAGGTCATATTACTTGTCCAGTATTTCCCGATGTTCAAACAATTACAAATTAAACAAATAATTTGATTTTAGTATTAATTTTTAATATTTCAATTTAGTTTTATTGTTCTACTTAAAATTTAAAATAACTCAGAAAAGGTAATTAAGTAGTAATAAAGTTAATTTGGTAAAAATTTAATAATAATATTAAAATAGATATTTAACAAATATTAAAGAAAGGATTTTCTTTTTATTAAGTTTGTAAATTTGTATAAAAATAACCTATTTTTTTACCTTCGCAAATATTATACAATTTTTGAATTTACAATTTATATTTATAAAATCTTATTTTATGGATAATATTAAATATTTATCATATATTGAACAGTACATGCAGTCAAAAATGTTTTTTTTTTTAATTAATATTAATTTGGGATCCTGGATGGAATCGAAATCTAATCTTCAGCATAGATTTTATTTCATCAATTAAATTAAATTAGTATAAGTTTAATATTAAAAAGCTCTGTATTTCGAAAAAGCAAATTAAATTACTTTCCTTTAGGGAATAATGTTTTAAAAATATTTTTTGATTATTATAATTTTTAATTTAGCAAAAAAAAAAAAATTATTTTAATTTTTTATAAATTATGTGACAAAATTAAAATATGTTTTTGGAATAATAATAATATTAATTTTCATTTTGGGAAAACAAAAATAATTAATTTCAACCTGACAAAATATTTTCAGCAAATTACATAGAATTGTAAGGCTAAATAATAAAAAAACTTTCAAATATCTATGTACATTCAATAAACAGTTCATAATTTAGTTAATTATAGACATCCAGCTGATTAAGCCATTTGCCTAAGGTGCGACAATATAGAGGGTCATCAACTTGGACAGTTTTTTATATATAGTTTTATTCAATATGTTCAAAACGACCTTAAACATGTTGCAGGAACATTTTTTATGTGTACTACATCTAAAAATGAGACATTATTCATAAATCTGTGTTTTTATAATGCACGGTTACTAAAAACAGTACTGTTAAGTAGAATGTATAAATCACTGTCGGACTCCCCTAGCAGCTTTTATGAGTAGTTATGGAATAACTATGAAGTTTGGTGATCGATTTGATGGTCGAAAAATAAGTTTAGCCGAATCCGTTTTTCTAGGCATGTTCGAGATCGGGGAGTCCGAAAATGAAAAAAAAGTATCTGGCGTACGAAAATTTGGCTATGCGCGGCAACATCTCTTAGACCCACTCGTCATATTTTCAAATTCACAGAGACTTCATCCTGATGCCGGTATAAGATGAGAATGAGATCGATACTTCCACTGGGACTATTTTAGATTTTGCCGTTATGTGGAGACTTCTTTCTATGTTTTTATCATCGCTCGGTAAATTAGCTTATTGCGAATTATTTCGTTAATTCTTTAACGTAAGCTGGTATTTTGCTAATATAACTTAAATCTTGTTCATTTTTGTGTACTATAATTCTGGTGAAGCTAAAATTTATGATATTTTCGCATCCTCTATTTTTTTTAGTCTTCGCTTTATATTTCTGTTAAAATTAATTTATGCATTGATTGCTCCAGTCATTGGTTGATAGCTTCTTTGAATTTATTTCATTCGAAACATATCGAAGTTTTAATTACTTTGGAAATTTTGCTTGTCTTGTAATATTTCTTAATTTCTTTTTTATATATATTTCCTAATTGAATGTTATTTATTACTTATATTAAAGAGTATAATGACTTCCACAGCTTATGTATCCTATTTTTCCAAGTTTGTAGATTAGAGTTTTCTCACACATCTTTACATTGTACGGACGCATATGTACACTTGGAACGAATCTTTTATCTCCTATAGGTGTAATTGTGGATGTATCATATTTTTCCAATTTAGGTTGTGTATGTGTTGCCTACTAATAGTCCATTCTTCAATCGCAGTGGTTATACCTTTGTTTCTTTACTTTAGTGGGCCAAAGATTATGTTGGATACTTCTTAATTCTTTATGTTGATTTTCACCCTCAGTATTTATTCACCTTTACACTATTTGCACTTTTGTAATAATAACTTTTTACATTCTGGCGCCAGTTAATTATTTGTTTATTTTGATTTAAACTGATTAATTAATTGAGAATGTTTCTTTTTATATGTTGCAAAAGCAGCTTAGTCTAAAATTAGAAGAATTAGCGAGTTTGACGATCATGTTAAGTTAAAATATTTATAATTATTAAAGAATAAGAAAAATATTATTAGAAATAAGTTTTGCTATTCCAGATGTAATATGAAATTATGGTGATTGTTAGCTTTATTTATTTAATATGCACTTATATTATATGTAATAATTGATGATGATGAATTAATATTGTCCATAAAAAGAAATATACATAGTGCTTCAATTTTATAAAAAAGCAATATCTATAATATTTCCGCTCATTGACGAATATCCACTACAACTGCACAATTGCGTCACCCGAAAAATATATAATTGTGAATGTAATTTATTTTGTAATAAGTTTTTTTTTTCTAAAATCGTAGTAAGTTTATTTAGCACCTTGCTTTTTCTGTACGTGAATTACGACAAATGCTAAGCTGATTGCTGGCTGAGACTTCGCTGAAAAACTAACAGTATGCAGATATTTATCTAAATCCCATCAATAAAATCAACAATAAAAGGATTACAAAATGAAATCTTTTTGCAAAAACAACATTGTGATCACATACATGTTGCCCATTAAGGTCTATCACACCTCCTGAGTCGAACAGCTCCTCAATTTTACGTAAACTGTTTTATTGCTATTTGTTAAATTGCTGGTGAAAATTCATGTATACTTGCTTATCGCAAAATTTTCGGGTGATAATTATTTAGTAATAATTTTTATTTTATTAAGAGGGTCTAGATTTCTTGCATAAGTTCGAAATGCCATACTTGAAAATATAATAATATATGAAACTTTTTCTAAACATATTATCTGAACTTTTATAACACTATTTATAACTATTACAGATAATAAAGTTATAATTTTAATCCGGTACTTATTTTGGTGCCCGGCTTCATTTATTATATATTTTTAGTTGTTTCAATGTTAATTTAACTTTACTTAAGAAATAATTAAAAAAACAAATTTTTGTGACTAAATTTCAAATATTATTTTTTTAAATTTGTTGACTTGTGATGGAAAAGCGCTAAAATATAAATACAAACTTTTAAATTTTTCTACATATATGCATGCAGGAATTCCCCATTACGGAGCTTCATATATTTTTGAAAATATTCTTAATCCTGTGATTAAGAATTTTTCTTTGAATAATTTATGAGATTTTATACGCCGAACTTTATATTTTAAATGTAACTTGAACAATGGCTTTAAACTCCCAGGAAAATGAAATTTTATTTTTCCCATAAGGATTCTTTAATAGCAGTTAAAAATTAATGTTAGCCAAACAATCTCAAGTTAAAAGTATAGTAAAGGAATATAGTAGTATAATAATCCTTGTAAAGCAACACGCAAATCGTAAGAAAAAGTCGAAACAAGTATATTATACACACATACAGAACTTTTAAAGGATCAAATTATGAATATTAGCATGTGTACTTTTTAATTTAAAGAATTAACTTGAATTTTTTTTTGGGATAAGGGTGGAAGGACAGATAAAGATTAAAAATAATATCCTTATCGAAAATATTTTATATAGTACATATATGTAAAGACAATACAATAATAAAAATGTGAAATCATTTCAATTAGTTTAATGTAGTAATGAAATATAGAAAAATTAAATTAGTTTGTGTTGAATCCTTGAATATTTGATTTATTAAAAACCTTTTAATCCTTAAATATTTGATTTATTAAAAACCTTCAACTTAATTCTATGCATTGCGTTTTATTAAACTGTTTCATCGTCTATACAATTTTCTTTATTTGATATTATTTCAAATACTTTTTTTATATTTTATTTCATTTATAAAAAATCGCAAATTCGTTTTTATCTACCTAAAGATTTTTATACAAATGGTGAAGCTTACCATCAGGGAGGGCATCAGACTTATACAACATTTCCATGAAACCATACAATTTGTGCAGCAGGGTTTGCATTGATAGATCCTGATTTTCTCTAACTTCAACTTTTGAATTATCTTGATATCCTTTAATTTCAATTGATGGCGTAGCTAAAAGTATACAAAAATTTAATTAATTAAATTTAATTATTTTCTTTGTATTTATTGCAAAAACTTTAAGTTTTAATATTATGTTTCTCTTAATTTAAAATAATTTCTAGAAAACTAAATACATATCTATTACAGGAACATCTGTTTAAAATTTCTTGAAATGTAAACAATTTTCTACTCCTTATATGAATTATTAACATATATATGAATAAATCCTTATATGATTTTTTATCATCTCATAGAATTTTTGTTTTACATTTTTTGAATGGTTACTTATTTACGGAAATACGACTTAACTAAAGCCCTAGTATTCGTTTATATATGACCTAGTTAAACTCATTTAATGGTTGAATTATTGACTTTTTATCATATTTATTTATACTTTTTATACTGTATACTTAAATTCTTACTAATAGATGCTTTCAAAACTCCAAATCTACAATAATATTAAGTTTTATGTATAGTTAATTTTTTCTCCTATGTCATTTTAATGGAAATAAATATTATAGATTAGGATATTTTGTGATCATACAGTCAGTAAGTCAGAAATAGTTATTCAAAAGACCATTTTCATTTACGTATGATTCTTTTTTAGTAAGTTACCATTTTAATTGAATAAAAATTTATTATTCGATTTTTATTTCTAAAAATATTTGCTTAGATTATAATATTCTAATGCTCAAAGGACTCATATAGTTATATTAAATATATATATATATATATATATATTTGTTAGTCAAGTATCCACACCAGAACCACAAACTTTCTATATGGATATGATAATTTTTTTTATAATAATTTCCTTTTCTCCACCATTTACAATTGCTCAACTTAGTATAATTTCAATATTGGGTTTGTATTTCTACAGAACAGATTTTATTTAATATATAGGATTTCAATTTAAATATCATAATTCTTTAATAAATTTCTTCCCAGGGAAAGCAATATTTTTTGTATAATATTCGAACGAAATATTATTTAACCCAAATTGAAGTTGGAAATACTATTTCAAAATCTATTCAGCAAAATTATTCTTCCAAGAACAAGAATATCAGTTTTCTTATCGTGAATTAACTTATACAGAATAATATCATCTTCAAATGTTTATTGTTTGTTAGTCCTTGAACGACTGCATAATATTTAGAGGAATAAAGAAAATGAATAAAGATATCCTTATATATTAGAATGATATCCTAACTTAAAAATAGAAAATTTATATGTTCTTATTATTTTGTCTTGAAATATAATTCTATGTATATTTAGATAAATTTTGTAATTCATATTTTATCAAAAGGATAATTAAAATAGTAAATATAATGATATTATATTTAAGGATTAGAAATTTTAGTAAAATTAATTTATATATTAATATATTAGTTTCATAGCCAGAAGTCAAAAATTAATATTTAAGAAATTATAGAAATGCTTTTACATAATTTAAGAATAATTCTTCTTCTTATCTTCTCAAGAATATAAATTGGTATGCTGTTTATGGTATACCTTGTAAAAGAAGATTATAAAACGTGTAGATTTTTAAAGAAAGGAAAAGTACAGTATAAGAGTACAGTAATAAATAATATTTTTGACTTTTATGACAAAAGAACCTTTCATAGTATAGAAATATTATCATGCGGTTCGGTATGTTGACAGGATATTCTAACTAAATTATAAAGAATTAAACATTTTTGTTTAAATCAAAATATTTAGCATTAAAAATAAACAGCAGATTTGCAGAAAATTTCCAAGGATTCTGTTAAGTTACAGAGCATACGGGTGTTTTTTTGTGCATAAATAGAACCAATACGAAAGAGTTAACTCTCAAACGAGCTGCCATACTGCGCTCACTTTTTAGTATTTTATGATCAATATACTCTGGAAAATCATCATGAATAGAAATAGACTCAACGCTACAAAATTATCCAAATTTACTTTGAAAATCAGATCTCGATTTTAGACGATTTCGTGATTTTTATGGCACACATAATCGCCCATTCGTCGAAGTATGAATAGATTTCATACCACATACTGATAAATGACATTGAAATCAAATTTTGGATATAAATTTATTTCGAGAAATGTGCTTGTCAATTTGACACATTACGATTTCTTCCGGTGAGGCTACGTGAAGTCACTGGTTTATGCTGATAAACTAGCAACAATTGACGCCTTGAAGTCAAAAATTGTATGTATTATTCGTGATTATACGGCCAGCAGTTCTCCAAAAAGTGGACGTCCATCAGAATATGATTTGTCAAGAAAAGCTGCGGTGGCCATATGTCCGAAATCATTTTCAAATGTTAATACCATGTATTGATCTTTCGAATAAATAAAAAAAATTTGATTTAAATTTAATTTTTGTGTTATTACGAATAGTATGAAATACTATGAAGTCTGGTGATGGGTTGGATGGTCAAAAAAAAAAGTTCGCTCAAAATTTTTTTCTAGGCGTTTCCGAGGTCGGGGAGTCCGAAAATGCAAAAAAAAAAGTGTCCGGGGGACGCGTACGCTTTTTATGTGCGCAGCAACATCTCCTAGAACCGCTTGTCCGATTTTAATGAAATTTGGCACACAGGCTCTAACATACCTCGCGCAGGTGCCGGTACAAGATGAGATCGATCCTTTCAGTGGGACCATGTTAGATTTCCCCATTTATGTGGCAACCTACGTGTTTTTGTTCTACGGGAAAATGTAAAAAAAAATTTCATGTCTCAGATTTGGATGAAATTTAAAACATAGGTTGGTATCATGATTGTCCACAAGCCTACCAAGATACAGGTCTGTAACTTCAGGGGGTCCCTGGTAAAATTTCCGATTAAAATTTCGTATGCTCTAGAGCATATAGTAATTTTTATCTAATTAGCATAAATTTTGGTACATATGATAGTTTCCGTATGTACTTGGTGTCTGTAAAATTTGAAGTCAATACTTCAGTGGGTCCATGTAAAAATCCGTAATTACTTTTCATAAGTTCAACTATCTATATCTACAGTACCTTTCACCCAATTTCAATGATATTGAACACACAGTTTCATTTAGTTATCTATTTGATACTCCACAAATTTGTAGTTGGTAGGTACAGTACGTTCATGGGAAACTAATATATGAGCAACTTAGTTTCCGAAGAATATTTTCTTTATGCTCTACAGCTTGTAATTATTATCCGATTTCAATGAAATTTGGTACACAGGTTGAGTTCATGATTCTACATTGGTTGACCAAATTACAGGTTAGTAGGATTAGAGGGTCCATGTTAAATTTCCGATTTAATTTTTAATTTTGTTTTTTCATATGTTCTACAGCATATAGTAATTGTTAACCGATTTCAAAGATATTTTATATATAGGCTAATTTTGGGATCTAGTTGGCTCTCCTGAAATTTGGAGACCTTCAGGGGGTTCCTAGAAAACAGTTCTAGTTTCCGAATTTTATATAATTACGTGTTTTATAGCATGTAATTATTATCTGATTTTAATGAAATTTGGTACAAAGGTAGACCTTCTGATTATGCATGTGTTGGCCATGTTAGAAGTTAATACCTTCAGGGGGTCCATGCTAAAATTTCCGATTAATATTTCATATGTTCTAGAACATATGGTAAATATTATTCAATTTCAATGAAATTTTGTACACAGGTTGGATTCGTGATTACGCATGTGTAGACTAAGGTAGAAGTTAGTAGCCTGAGGGGGTCCATGCTAAAATTTCCGATTAATATTTCATATGTTCTAGAACATATGGTAAATATTATTCAATTTCAATGAAATTTTGTACACAGGTTGGATTCGTGATTACGCATGTGTAGACTAAGGTAGAAGTTAGTAGCCTGAGGGGGTCCATGCTAAAATTTCCGATTAATATTTCATATGTTCTACAACATATGGTAAATATTATTCAATTTCAATGAAATTTTGTACACAGGTTGGATTCGTGATTACGCATGTGTAGACTAAGGTAGAAGTTAGTAGCCTGAGGGGGTCCATGCTTAAATTTCCGATTAATATTTCATATGTTCTAGAACATATGGTAAATATTATTCAATTTCAATGAAATTTTGTACACAGGTTGGATTCGTGATTACGCATATGTAGACTAAGGTAGAAGTTAGTAGCCTGAGGGGGTCCATGCTAAAATTTCCGATTAATATTTCATATGTTCTAGAACATATGGTAAATATTATTCAATTTCAATGAAATTTTGTACACAGGTTGGATTCGTGATTACGCATGTGTAGACTAAGGTAGAAGTTAGTAGCCTGAGGGGGTCCATGCTTAAATTTCCGATTAATATTTCATATGTTCTAGAACATATGGTAAATATTACTCAATTTCAATGAAATTTTGTACACAGGTTGGATTCGTGATTACGCATGTGTAGACTAAGGTAGAAGTTAGTAGCCTGAGGGGGTCCATGCTAAAATTTCCGATTAATATTTCATATGTTCTAGAACATATGGTAAATATTATTTAATTTCAATGAAATTTTGTACACAGGTTGGATTCGTGATTACGCATATTTATACTTATTATAGTTATTTTAATAATATTATTTATTATTAAACAAATAAAAATATAAAAATAAATCAATAAATAATAAAGATGAGCAATTTTTGAAGAAACCACTGTTTGTTACAAAGATAATGTTAATTACAAAAAACTTTTGGACATAAATCACTGTTAAACAACATACTATGAGTTATCTGCTCCCCCTAGTTAGCAGCTTTTTTTTTTACAATTTCAAGTTTGGGCTCGTTTGCATTATTACGAATAGTATGAAATACTATGAAGTCTGGTGATGGGTTGGATGGTCAAAAAAAAAAGTTCGCTCAAATTTTTTTTCTAGGCGTTTCCGAGGTCGGGGAGTCCGAAAATGCAAAAAAAAAAGTGTCCGGGGGTCGCGTACGCGTACGCGTACGCTTTTTATGTGCGCAGCAACATCTCCTAGAACCGCTTGTCCGATTTTAATGAAATTTGGCACACAGGCTCTAACAGACTTCGCGCAGGTGCCGGTACAAGATGAGATCGATCCTTTCAGTGGGACCATGTTAGATTTCCCCATTTATGTGGGAACCTACGTGTTTTTGTTCTACGGAAAAATGTAAAAAAAAATTTTATGTCTCAGATTTGGATGAAATTTAAAACATGGGTTGGTATCATGATTGTCCACAAGCCTACCAAGATACAGGTCTGTAACTTCAGGGGGTCCCTGGTAAAATTTCCGATTAAAATTTCGTATACTCTAGAGCATATAGTAATTTTTATCTAATTAGCATAAATTTTGGTACATATGATAGTTTCCGTATGTACTTGGTGTCTGTAAAATTTAAAGTCGATACTTCAGTGGGTCCATGTAAAAATCCGTAATTACTTTTCATAAGTTCAACTATCTATATCTACGGTACCTTTCACCCAATTTCAATGAAATTGAATATACAGTTTCATTTAGTTATCTACTTGATACTCCACAAATTTGTAGTTGGTAGGTATAGTACGTTCATGGGAAACTAATATATGAGCAGCTTAGTTTCCGAAGAATATTTGCTTTATGTTCTACAGCTCGTAATTATTATCCGATTTCAATGAAATTTGGTACACAGGTTGAGTTCATGATTCTGCATAGGTTGACCAAATTACAGGTTAGTAGGATTAGGGGGTCTATGTTAAATTTCCGATTTTTTTTTTAATTTTTTTTTTTTAATATGTTCTACACTACAGCATAGAGTAATTGTTAACCGATTTCAAAGATATTTTATATATAGGCTAATTTTGTAATCTAGTTGGCTCTCCTGAAATTTGGAGACCTTCAGGGGGTTCCTAGAAAACAGTTTTAGTTTCCGAATTTTATATAATTACGTGTTTTATAGCATGTAATTATTATCTGATTTTAATGAAATTTCGTACAAAGGTAGACCTTCTGATTATGCATGTGTTGGCCATGATAGAAGTTAATACCTTCAGGGGGTCCATACTAAAATTTCCGATTAAAATTTCATATGCTCTAGAGCATATGGTATTTATTATCTGATTTGAATGAAATTTGACACACATAGTAGCTTCCTTATGTACTTACTGTGTGCAAAGTTTAAAGTCGGTAATCCAGTGGGTCCATGTTAAAATGTCCAATTATATTTCACAAGTTCAATACTCTACAACTACATCATACAGTAATTGGCACCCAATTACAATTATATTTCAAATACAGCTTGAATTTGTGACCTACTTATTGCTCCAAAAATTTGTATCAGGTAGTTTTATTGTGTTCATGGGAAACTAATATATGAGCAACTTAGTTTCCAAAGAATATTTCATATGTTCTACACCATATAGTAATTACTATCAGTTTGCAATAAAATTTGGTACATAGGTTGGAGTCGTGATTACGCATGTGTAGCCTAATGTAGACGTTAGTAGCTCTAGGGGGTCCATGCTAAAATTTCCGATTAATATTTCATATGTTCTAGAACATATGGTAAATATTATTCAATTTCAATGAATTTTTGTACACAGGTTGGATTCGTGATTACGCATGTGTAGACTAAGGTAGACGTTAGTAGCCTGAGGGGGTCCATGCTAAAATTTCCGATTAATATTTCATATGTTCTGGAACATATGGTAAATATTATTCAATTTCAATGAATTTTTGTACACAGGTTGGATTCGTGATTACGCATATTTATACTTATTATAGTTATTTTAATAATATTATTTATTATTAAAAAAAAATAAAAATATAAAATTAAATCAATAAATAATAAAGATGAGCAATTTTGAAGAAAGCACTGTTTGTTACAAAGATAATGTTAATTACAAAAAACTTTTGGACATAAATCGCTGTTAAACAACATACTATGAGTTATCTGCTCCCCCTAGTTAGCAGCTTTTTTTTTATATTCTTCAAATTCAAACAAACTATTTACTATTAGAAATTATTTTATTTCTTTAAATACTATTTACACTTACAAGCATATCTTCAATTATTAATTAAATTAAATTATATATGTTTGCAGTCTTCAGTCTTGTATTTAAATATTTTTTATAACTATTACTCTCGGCTCCTCATTGTCGTCGTCATCCATTTTTAGATATAATAATGAAATACAGATACTTTTTTTAGTAAATATTTTTTTTTACATTGTATACTATTTTACCTGAATAAAATGTAAAAATATTTAATGAAAACTGGCCAGAAGAGAAAAAACTCATCCTATAAAAAGCAACGAAATATTAAAAAGGAGCATAGTTTTATTTAAATAATTCCTGCTCAAGTTTTATCTTTTATTATTTTATGTACAATGATGTAAACTTCTAGGAATTACTTGGACATACATAAATTTTGTTTTATTGTTTATGAAAAACTGGAAAATTTCATTAAAATATACAAAATATTTTTTTTTTTCTATTGTAGTGAAAACTAAAACCCCGAAGCTAAAAATGTTCTGGTATTTTTTCAGTTATTTTTTAGTTTCCAAATTAGATCCTTAAAACCATTCAAGTTAATTATATGTAAAGTTAAAATATTTTTAGTAGGTTTGTGTTGGTTGTGTCTATATGTAATAAACTCGTGGCCTGGATTTCAGAAAATGTATTCTATGAACTCTGCAAACGTTGTTCAGTAGTACCACTTATGTCATATATAACTACAATTTTAATTTGCATGTTAGAAATTTTGTTTTATAATATTTTATAACATTTCTTCAGTTTCTTGTGACAACAGAAAACAGAAGGACGACATGATATATTTGTACGTATTCCTAACCACACAACCAAAACCCTGGAACAATTTTTGTTATGCATATGTTATATCATCGAAATTCTTTCATATTTTTTTAAGAGGTTAGTTTCGAGGTTATTTTATTATACTGTTACATATAACAACAGTTTACTCATCGTAGTTAATTTAATCTGTTTCCATTCATTTTTCGTAATCAACAGGGTACTAATTTTTATTTTTTGAAGATTTTTGCAAACAATGTGATAGATAATAATGTTATTAGTTTATCAAATTTAGATTTTTATATAATTGTGACTAATTTATGTCACAAATTATAAAAATTTCTAGTTCGTAATTTTTTTTTTTGTGAAATAGTTAATACAAATATAATTTTGGTCATAAATATAATGTCAAAATGTATTCATTTAAATTGTTTAAAATGAATTAAAAGAGAAATTTATGAATCCATTAAAGAAATGTCCTGCAAAAATGTCAAAAATTTAGCATATACAAATTTAAAAAAAAAAATTACTTCTGATTATTTTACTTTCCCAGTAAAATTGTCATATGTGATAAAATTTTTCATTTTATTCATTTGCAATTCTTTAAACTGTCACATACAATGTTTTCACACGAAAAAATAGAAAATATGGAAATTTTATTTAGTAGCTTTAGTTAAATATTAATAATTCTTGAAGCAAATCGAATGATTATTCACAAAACAAAAAAATACCATTTCAATACACACGCAATGTAATGTTCTTTATACAGCGTATTCAGATTGAATTTCCGCACACTCTATTTAAAGTTAAGATTACAACTTTAGTCAAAAAAGCAGAATTTGTATATAGTACATTTAATATCCTCTTTTGATTGATAACAATTCGTTAAGAAAATAATACTTTTTTTGGGTTATATGACAACGACATTTATTGTTATGCAAAGATTACAGCCAGATTTATGAATTAGCATTAGCACATTCAAAAGGAAATCCGATTCATTTCAACTTCGTAAGGACGAAATTACGAAATTAAGTAATACAGAAACTTATATCATAATTGGAAAGAAAATCTTTCTACTTTTGACTTTTGAATATATAAATTTAAGTTTTAACATTGTCTTTAACTGTCTTTAGTTATTTATAGTGGTATTTAATATATAGAATAAAGACAGAAATTTACCATTAAATTTCTCAAATACATAATTTCTATTATTATAAATAGAGGATGTAAAATATAATATAAATACTAATCCTAATCATTTGGCGAAAATTTTAAGATACTTTAATTATTAAAACCCTCATTCATGAATTTTTTAAATGATGCATAAATAAAGTCAAGCACTTGCAAAAATAATATAAATATATTTAAGGCTCTCTGACAGAATTAAACAATATCCAAAATTAATAAAGAAACTTATAAATACACATAAATTTCAAAACTGTTAGGGAACTGGAAAACAGTGTTGAATTACAATAAGGAGTAGAAATCGATTTAATAATCTTAATATTAACAAAAAAAAAATGTTAAAACTTGTCAAATAAATAAAATATTAGGTTAAAATATTATCCTTGTTTGCGATCAACATTTTTTTTCATTAAAAAAGTGGAAAATGTGCAAATTTTCTTATTTTCATTATTAAACATATTTTCCATTACTTCAGACAAAACAAATATTTCATCCCCGTCAACTACGTACGTCGACATACGACATGCTATAAAAGCTCATTAAAAAAAAAAAAAAAAAAAAACAGATAAAGGTATGAAAGAATGCTGTTAGTTCACCTCATCCTTATACATATATACACACACACATCCATATACAAAACATATTTAAAATAAAAGTTGAATTAGATTTATGTTCAGAAAGTCCTCATCGGTTGCCAGGTAAAAAGAATACCAACAAATAATTTGAATGTGAAAGAACTTAAAGGACTCGGAGCCATTACAACCGTGGAAACAGAAGAATAATCGTTTAAAGGTGCATATATGAATTCATGTTACGAAAATTTCCAATTTACCATAGCCGCCATCCATAAGTTTTTTTTTTTTAAAAAAATTCTATTTGTTTAATTTTCAATGTTGCAAGGCGAAATTTGTCAATTGTTTTCATTGTTTTGCTTTCAATTTATATGCATTTTCTGAAAAATTCTATTATTTACATAAAACTTTTAAAATATATAACAAAAAGTGTTGAGTTTTAGGCTTTCTTCGATATTGAATTAAATCCATATAATGCAAGAATGTTTCAGAAAAATAATGCAAGAATGTTTCATATTAAATAGTAGCCTTTTATTTGAAATGATGTCTCTAAATTCAAATATTTATTCTTTTCCATTTCTTTAAAGTTTCAATATTCAAATTTTATTTTATTATTGCAAACAATTTAAAACTCGTCATAGAAATATAGAAATATATTTTGATTTAATGATACTTACATACAACAGTTAGTTTAGCATTTGCTCTAATTGCTGAATTGAATTTTGCTGGTCCAACTTGGCATTGATAATCAGCATCATCATTTGATATTCGTAAATTATAAATTTCTTGGTCACGATCGCCTAGCACTGAATATCTAGGAAAACCTGGAATTACAGCATTAAATCCTAATGCGAAACCATCTTTTGTCCATTGAACTTGACCAGCTAGATTCGTTACCTCACAACGCAACATCTCTTCAGATCCTTCAAGTATTTGTAAATCATGTGGCGTGATACGAAATTTTTGTTGTTGACGCACAATGTGGTTGATATGAAGAGGAGTACTAAAAAGATTTCTATAGGTAAAAATAATTTAGTATAAATAAGAAAAATATTCTTTTCAATTTATTAATTATATGACATTGTAGTCCAGTCAGCATACAATTTGTATATAAACATAGAATTATTCAACTATGTAAAAACAAAGAATATTTTACGATACGCCGCGTTTGCTATTAGTAAAATTAGATAAAGTCAAAGTGCCCGGGGTAGTAACTTTCAAGTATTCATTATGTAGTAAATGGTTGTATTTTGTAATATTAAATGTTGAATCATTTGGATCAATAATTCATTAAAATTGAATTTTTAGTATTTAAGTAGAGGAACAGAAAGTCAATAATTCCGAATAATAAAGTTTTATTTTATTTACTTAATTATATGCTATTGTTTATATTCCTAGAAGTACTGCCACACTTGTCACACGTATGAATATTTCTTATACATTTGACTTTTAGTTTTAGTAATAGCTTTTAAATACAGCGATGTTGTAAGTCTTATAATTTATATTTTAATAAAAATATTATTGACATTGTTGTAAATCGTTATATAATTAAACTCTATGCCCCCACAGATATATAAAATTTAATCCTGTTAGAGATGATTTTTTTTTTTGGTCTTGCATTTTAAATTTGATGTTTATGGGGCCTCACGCATAGCATTGCTATTATGATGAAGTATATACTAATTTATAAGAGTTTGCATGGGTATCTTCCGAAAATAATTTAGTTAAAAATAGTTCAATTTGTCTTTTAAATTATTTAACTGAATTTTTATATTTTTGATCTAACACAAATATTTTATTAAATGAATTGAAAGAATTCAATTATTGAAGGCTTAAAACTGATATATTAGTTTCACAACTATCTGAATTTTTTAAAAGTAGTTGAGTAAATATACTTACCTCAGATTTGTGTAACTAGAAATGTAATTTAATATGGTCAGTAAGGTGAAATGATCGAACAACTAATTAGAAATAAGAAAATATGCCTGAGATTTGTGGCTTCATGGTCGGCGAGTTATCATTAAAAAATTTTTCTTTTGCTGGCAGTTACTACAATTTTTCTTTTCCTTTACTATTAAATTTAGTTATACCAAAAAAAAAACATACCTTATGGCACGGTGCTGTCCTGACTAGTCTGGCGCAGCCGGCTAAAATGTAAAGTTTATATAATTTCCAATTTTTAAATAACTACCACCAAAAAAAAATCAAAAAAAATAATGATACAAAAATAAAAATATTAATAAAATAAATTAAGAATTCAAAAAAACTACTCTACAAAATTTAATTATTAAAATTTAAAAAAAAAATAAAATCAAGAACAAACTACTCTACTAATTACCATCAAAAAAAAACAAAATTTACTAGAACAGCGCTTTACGCCACTTTAATGAATTTATTATAATATTTATTATACACCAATAAAAATTCTTTTTTTTTCTTTTCCGGTGTTATCCTCCCTCTTAAATGGACAAGGAACCTTTCCGGTAGTAGAATCTCCAAAGGTACCTCCGTTTTATTATCGCCTACCCCCTCTCTTCGATCGGCCAGTAGCTCGGTCGATCGGAATCCTGGATAACTTAACCCACCAATGGGGTTTTTTTTTTTCAGATATGTGGAAATCACCACAAAAATATTTTCCCTTTTTTTTTTTTTTTGATTTGGGCAATTCCAATTATGGACGTCCAACAAAAAAAACAACTCCAATTTTTTTTCTCTTTTGGCGACCACAATTTAGGGGGAACCTTTTTGGTTTTTTTTTTTTCTGTTGGTTTTTTTTTTTTATATAACCACTTTAATTAAATTTTACAACTTTAATTACAAAAAAAAAAATCGAATAACGAATAAAAATCTCAAAATTTCGCAGACAGCACGTCTGTCCTCTGATCTTTTTCTTTTTCGACTTCTCGACACATGTTTTCTTCTTTCTCATTTCCGCCTTCCCCCAAAAATCAAATCCGCATCTCCGCCCGTCTCTCAACCGATTCAAATTAAAGGCCTGCCCGGTGGAATTTTGTTGGTTTGGTATCTCACCAACAGGTGGATTTTCATGTCTTTGCGGCGAATATTGGGAAGATGTCTACATGACATCTATAATTGTCACCCAGCCAAATAAGAAAAAATAAAAAAACTTTCAGCCACCATGATGGCTTTTTCGAACAAATAAAATTTATTTATTTGATTCTTTTTTTTTCTCAACGGACGGACATTTCAACAAGAAGGTATTACTGGTTATTTATTTAATTATAATTATTTTTACATTTTAGGTGCTAAAAAAAATGAAATATAACAGAATGAGGAAAATGTACCAACATAACCTGTTGGCCATGTTTTCATTTTTATATATGGCTGTTTTTGGATAATCATATTGGAATTTATCCAATGTGATTTTTCCTTCAACCAAAGTTCAGAGCCTGCAGGGCCACAAAACAGGCTTGTAACCCGTTTTTACGGGGATACAAGTCTGAACTCCTAATCTATGAAATTTAACCTAATCTACAAAAAAAAATATTCCTAAATACTAACATACTTAACCTACGATAATTCATTTTTTTTTCTCTTCTATACTTCATTTAATTCATTTTTTTTCTAATTATAATTTCCAACAAAATATATACAAAGTTAAATCTACATATCCCACCCAACTAACCCTAATAATAAAAAAAATTCATAACTAATTTTAATCTAATCCTAATTCTTAGTTCTATTTGATTTCTTAACCTATTGTTAACCTAACCTAAACCCAATTTACTTACTACCAATTAATACTAATACAATCTAGATACTATATCTAATCCTATTATTCCTAATCCTAATCTTTAATGTTAATCTTATTATTAATTTTATTTAAAATTAAAACAATATATTTTTTTTTTCTAGAACAACGTGGGGCTGTCCCACACCCTGAGCTGTCTCATGCTCTATCGACTGCATAAGCCGGGCCTTAAGGCTTAAGGTCTTTGGCGTGAACGATGTGCGTTTTGTTGCTCGCTTCGTCTTCAACAATGAAACAAACTTTGCCGTGTGAGGATAGAATTTTGCATTTGACCCACGGCTTAGCAAATTTGGCGGATATATGTTTCTGCTGGTCACTTTGGACGTGATTACGACGAAATACGAATTGACCAGGTATGTACGCTATTTTTCTGGTACGCAAATTATACGTTTTCTGATGACGATTTTGTGCTATCTTTAAATTCTTAATCACGACATCAGTTACGTCTGGATTTCTCGATGGATGTTCTACTAGCATGTCCTCCTGTAATGATTGTAATTTTCTCAAAAGCTCATACGCTGAACCATCTGTAATAATGTGGTACCCAAAAGTCAAATAGAACGGTGAAAACCCAGTAGCGTCATGCACTACATTTCGCAACGCACAAGCGATGTGGCTAAGGTGTTTGTCCCACTCTTTATGATTATTGCTGCTGATGTAGGCACGGATTGCGGTAATGATGTTTCGGTTTACTCGTTCAGAAGCGTTGGCTTGCGGATGATATGGTGCCGTATATTTATGACGGATGTTATATTCGGCTGTCAGTTTTTGAAACTCTTTCGATATGAACTGCACTCCGTTATCTGATACCAACACTTCGGGAATTCCGAACAAATGGAAAACGTCGGCTTCGAGGAATTTGATGATCGGCGCGGTCGTAGCTTGTCTTAACGGTTTTAGTAATATAAATTTGCTGAACTGATCCAAAACAATTAATATATATGTGTTACCATTTTTAGATCGCGGATATGGTCCAAGAAGATCTATATTTATATATTGACATGGACGCACTGGTGGACTTTGGATGACCATCGGAGGACGCAGACAAATGTTCGGCGCTTTACACTCCTTGCACGCGTCACACTTGGCAATGTAAGTATTAATTGTTTCACGCATTTTTGGCCAATAATAATAACGTTGGATCTTTTCAGTGGTCTTCTCCACACCCGAGTGAGCATCTAACGGATCATCATGGTGCTGTTTAACGAGGTTCATCCACAGACTTTCCGGAACCCAAACTTTCCAAATCGGAATATCGGTGAGTACTGACGCTTTCCTAAACTTCACCCTTTTGTAGATAATATTGCCGTCAATTTTGATGTCAGAAAAACGATCAATATTATCCTTAAAATTTTTCAATTTTTCCTGGTAGTTTGGATCCAGAAAAGCCTGATCCGTTAAACTGATGATACCGTTAGTGATGATGTTTTGCTGCAACTCGTCCACCTCTCCTCTTGACAACGCATCAGCAACTACATTTTCGGAACCTTTGCGGTGCACGATCTGAAACTCAAACGCTTGTAGTTTCAAGCTACACCTAGCCAATCTTGCAGCTAGATCCATTTGATTCATCAACCACTTTAAGCTGGCGTGATCTGTGATGACTGTGAATTTGGTGCCTTCCACATATGGTCGGAATTTTTTCAAGCTTACGACAGCCGCAAGACATTCCTGTTCCGTAACGCTATAGTTTTTCTGCGCGTTATTCAGCTTCTGCGACATGAACGATATAGGATGTTCATGCCCGTTGTCGTCACGTTGGAACAGAACGCCTCCGACTCCCGTCTTCGACGCATCACACTGGATGAAAAACTCACGGCTGAAATCCGGATTGACGAGAACTGGCGCTTGCGTTAATGCTGTTTTCAAGGTAACGAAGGCTTTCTCTGCACTGTCATTCCATTTTTCAGTCGTTTTTTTGTTCAGCAGGTTCGTGATCGGTGCTGCCAACTCAGAATAGTTTTTGATAAAACGATTGTACCAGCCAGTCATACCAAGAAATCGACGAATTTGCCTTGTTGTTTTCGGTTGCGGGAAATTCTTGATGGCGTCGATTTTTGCTGGATCAGTATGGATTCCCTCGCTGTTGATGATGTGCCCCAGGTACTTAGTTTCTTTTTGACAGAACCTGCTCTTTTCGACGTTAATAGTTAGTCCAGCTTTCCTCAGACATTGAGCTACTTTACTCAAAAGCGACATGTGAGTGTCAAAGTCTTCCGAGAGGATCAGGAGATCATCAAGGTAAACAAAGACATCCTCATGAAGCTCGTAAGGGATCACCTTATCCATAAGCCTGCACAATGTCTTCGGAGAGTTGGACAACCCAAACGGCATACGTTTGAATTGGAACAGGCCCCGTCCAGGAACAATAAACGCTGTTTTATCTCTCGATCCTTCTTCCAGCTCCACCTGCCAAAAAGCCATCTTCAAATCGAGACTGGTGATGTATTTTGTCTTTTTCACTCTGCTGAAAATCGAGTTGATGTGAGGAAGTGGATACGCATCCGGTTTGGTGACAGCATTCACCTTTCGAGCGTCTAAACACAACCGGAGCGAGCCGTCTGATTTTTTTACCATCGCCATCGGTGAGGCCCATCCACTCTTGCTTTCCTCAATAATATTTTCAGCTAACATCTTCTCTATTTCAGCGTCTAGAAGATTCTGCATTGGTACTGACAATGGATATGGACGCGAGACTAAAGGCTTAGCGTCACCAACATCAATTTCATGTTTCAACAGCGACGTCTTACCCAACCCATCTTTCCTGTACGATGGAAACGAATCTATGACGTTCAACAATTTTTCCTGCTGATCCAAGGTTAAATCATGTGCATTTTCTTGATGTTTTAATTCGCTGACCTCAAGATTAAAAAACGGCACGGCATTATAAGCCTCTAAAAAATCAACACCCAGAATCATCGATCTCTTAATGGTAGGGATAATAAAAAATTTAATTGTTTTAACTATACTATTATAACTAATATCTAAATAAACATATCCTATCACCTGCTGGCTTGCCCCATCAGCTGTACGGATATCTGAGCTTAAACTACTATACTTAATACCTAAATTTTCTAATATTACTAAACTATCCTTACCTAAAACACTAATATGCGCCCCACTATCCAACAAAGCTAAAAAAGTTTTATTCTTAATATTAATTTTCATAAATGGACGATTATCCCCATCAACCCGAACTAAACTTGCTTTTAATAATTTTCTTAAACCTAACTTATTCCTAGAATACTTATTTGCTCTAACTAATCTATTTGTCTTAATTCTAACTAATTCATTAATTTCTAATCTACTTACAGGACTAATTTTGGAAACTAAATCTAAACTATAATAATCTAATGCTTTTGTGGAGGACGAGACGGACGCAGAAGAGGATTTCTCCACATTCCCCTTCCTGCGAAACCGTTTCCCGCACCAATGACGGACTGACATTTCGGACAATTATTAAAATACTTTTCCTTAAACCCACACCTATAACAGAAGATTTTCAAAGGACGAAGACAATCACGGAACACATGACCCATTTCGTCGCAATTAAAACAAATGATGTACGGACTATTCAGATCTGGACGTTGCACATTTGACGGAGCACTGGACGGAACAAACGTAGACTATTGGACAGAATACAATTCGTTAGGCTCGACGTTGGAATTGAAACATGAAACTGGTGCAGTGACAGAAGCGATGTTGTTGTTAGCCTCTTCAGCTTCCGGATGTTTCGATGCGTCGATCTCATGTATGTATGTTCGGCGAGATCGCACCTGATCCTCAGCAGTTTCTTTCCATTTCCTTTCTAGCCTTTTGCACAATTTGTCTAGCTGTGACATGGTGATGATATCTTCCAGGATTAAAGCTTTCTTGTAACCAGGATATAGGTTGAACATCATGCGGCTCAGAAAATCGTCATCCGATATTTCTCTATTGAGACGTAGACGTAGACCTTCCATATCTAGACGATAATCAGAAAATTTCTCCCTCGCACGCTGTTTCCTGCTCTCCATCATTCGTTTGATGTCGCCATCATCTTCACCATCATCAAATTCTTCGTGCATGGCTAGTTTTAGTTGTCTCCATGTGGTTTGTGGATTACGCCGTATATATTTCCAGTACCAAGTTTCCGCACGGCTTTTCAACAGGTGGTTGACTGCTAACACCAAGTTTTCGACAGGATACCTATCTCCTCGTGCTAGTGTTTCGATGCGGAACAAGAACTCCTTCAGCGACAAACCTCTACCAGAACCATCAAAGCACACGTGCCAATTCGACACAGGATTTCTGCGGTGTGCATCAGCCAATCGTGGTTCTACAACTTCATCATCACTTGGTTCGCTATCACTTGCAGGACCCATTCGAACACGCGAGTTACGATGCGGTTGAATTTCAGGATGCAAGGATCTGGATGATGTCGTTGGTTGCACCGGCGCCATATTGGTTTCAGGATGTTGTCTGGGCGCGGCGTTGTGAACGGCCAATATTTCACGCAACTCTAGAATTTGACGCTGTTGCTCGATGATAATACTGGACATCTCATTTTTCCACTGTTGCTCTAGTTGTATTTGTGGTCTCTGATACCACCATTGCTGCTGTGCTGGCTGTGGATGACGGTACGTACTTGCTGGTATACTTTGGTATTGGTTCTGGTAACTAAATTTTGTTTTCCTTTTTCCAGGATCTGCTGCTGCTGCTGCTCTTCTTGCTGCGATGTACGGCGTATCGAATTTCGTGGAACTAAACCTATTATCAATCTGCACGGAATTCGGCGAAGTGTTGGTTGAACTTTGCTTACTACCTACTAGCAAACCTGAAAATTTATTCGCTACCGAAGAATCCGAATAATGTTTCGCTGGCTCTCGAAATCCCGATGTACCCAACGATGAAGTTTGGACTGTGGATTTCTTGATAGCTCCTAGCTGCGCACCACTATTTTCTCTCGATTGAGACGTCGGCTTAACACAGGTAGAACCAGATATATTTTTATTTAAATCTATTCCTTTTCCTATTACAGTATCTTTAATAATTTCCACTTCAGGTACATTGGTAGCAACATCTTTACGTGGAACTCCAGTTCTAGCATCTGGCTCCTCTAACAGACGTTCGATATTTTGAAGAACGGAGGACCCCATACCGGAACGTTCCTCCTGTTGTAGCATCTCACAGGTATAATTTTTAATCCTCTCTAAACCTTGATCAATTTTGTTGATTAAACCCCTTGCAACTGTGGATAATTTTGGATTTGCTCTTTTTAAACGTTTCACTCTTTGCAGAACATGGATACTACGGCTTTCAGCTACTGACATCAAGTGCTCATCTTGTCCGCGAATAGCACTTTCCACCAACGCTTCACAAACGTCCGCTCTGGATTTACACCAATCCAATTCCACCTTCCGATCGTCAATGATTACAGACAGCAACTGTTGAGGTGCACGAGCTTCTTCATCTAATGCTAGCCGTAATCGTGGAATTTTAGAAATCGTTGTACCAGGTAATAAATTTAAATTTCGAATTTCTAATTCGTACAATAATTCATCTTCTTCCAATAGTGACGGATCCATTTCAACAAATTTGCTAACAATGAGCCAAATGCAAACCTAAAAATTGTGTATCAAACAAGAACGCAACGATGATTTTCAGCCAAAAAAAATTTCGATAATAAAATCGTTGTTTTTAATTTTATTTATTTATTATTTAATCCCTAAAATGTAAAAAATAATTTCCCCTAAAATCAATTTTTATTTATTTAATATATATATTTTATTCTAACTTAATAACTATATGTAATCTCTAAAAACCTAAAAAAAATTATTATTAAAACAAATTATATTTTTGTAATAATATAATAAAAAAAAAATATATTTTAAATTATATAAAAATAAAATAAAATAATCAAAATATATATATTATAAAAAAAAAACCTCTTAATCAAAATTTCAATTCATATATTCTTAATTCTAAATCAACACTATTTCCCTCTAATAACTACAAAATAATACTAAACTTAATCCTACAAAAAAATTTTTTCATCTAACCAAATTAACCTACCAAAAAAAAATCCCAAAAATATTAATCCAATTAATAAATGTTATTAACTCTATTTTTAATAATAATAATTTATAATTTTCCAAAAATAAATGAATTTAATAATTATAGGTTTTGACCAGACGGTAACCTTAATTTAAATCCACCAATATTTTTTTAATTATTTTTTCTTTTTTTTTTTTTTTTTTTTTAATAAATCCAACAAAATTCCAATATTTTTATATATTTTCGAAACCCTAATTAACAAAATTTCCACCATGTATCGCTGCACGCTCTCCCGATTCACAACTACTTTTTCCAAAAAAAAATCGATATTTTAAATCGCCGCCTTTAAAAATCTCAGCCTATAGCCGATTCTTAATATTTAAATAAAATTATTTATAATAATTTCGTTCGCCTAAAACCAGGTTGACCAGATTCAAGAAAAAAAATTAATAAAAATTTTAGAATGTTTTAGAATTCCACCAAGGATTGAATCAATCATTCCGCACTATAAGGACAAGGACAAAATAAAAAGGGTATGGAATTAGAAAAGGAAACTAGGTAAGGGATAAGGAACTCCATCATTATATTGAACACACCGAATCCCGACTCAAAAATAAAAAAAAATAATACCAAAAATCAAAAAAAAA
This sequence comes from Rhamphomyia laevipes, assembly GCA_963920725.1. Taxonomy (NCBI): domain Eukaryota; kingdom Metazoa; phylum Arthropoda; class Insecta; order Diptera; family Empididae; genus Rhamphomyia; species Rhamphomyia laevipes. Next base: position 24,153,779 of record OY987259.1, on the reverse strand, counting down.
AAAAAAAAATTAAAATAAAATAAGAAAATCAAAAAAAAATACTAAGTTCTACAAACTACATGTACTAGGACGGACATTTTCGACAACGAAAACATCGTCTAACTAGCACTTAACAAAACACGAATGAGGACTATATTATGGACAACCATAATATTTGTCTAACTCAAACAAAAATTACCGCTGACGGAACATTAAATGGACTACCAACTAATTTTCTAACGCCAGGAAAAATACAAAAAAAAAACTTGAAATTTTAACATAATTTTACTCTACTTGGAATTTAATTAATAATTATTATTTTTTTTTTTTTTCATTTCAGAACTGAACCCGATGCGCTAAATATTCTGATGAAGAGGAACGTTGTTGATGATTTGATTTACCTACAACGCAATATGGCAACTAGTTTGTTGTTCGAGCCACTAGTTTGACGTGCCACTAGTTTGGGCGCCATTTGTAACACCGCACAGTTCGGTTGACAAATTGCAACAGAACCGGAGGACACCACTTGGCTTTGACATGTTAATTTTTAAATTAAATTTTATTTGTGGGGTGGCAATGGTAATCTTGCACCATTAAAATCTACAACCAAAAATAAATTTTTGGTCCACTCAACAAAAAAAAATTTTGGAGCGCCACTGGTTTTCTTTTTTAACCACAAAAAAAAAAAATACTAATTTTTACCACACAAAAAAAATAACACAGCCAAGTGAGTCGGGTTACGTCACGGTATTGCGGAGGAGACGCGATTTAGAAACTTCCAAGGTTTTCAATAATGTGGGCGCCAGGTCTTGTGTGATCCACAACCGCGGACCACCAACAGAGCAAGACCGAATTTCTAAAAACAAAACCTTGAAAGTTTCAAGGACCGATTGGGATTTCCTCCTTTTTGCCAGCTTAGCTCGGTCTGTGGGGCGTGAGTCAACCAATCGATCCTACCAGCAAATCAAATCAGGAACAAACCTAGGAAGGGAGAAAAGGGAATACGGTCTGACGTCATCAATCCATGGCGGTGTAAGAAGCCTTAGCCTGACATTCTAAAAATAATCTTCAAAATAAAATTAAAATAAAAAATTGTATTGGTGTTTCAATTTTTTTTCTTCGTGGTTTCACGTGTTCCAGTTTATTATCACAATTTTTATTTTTGAGCAGTAAAAAAAAACTAATTACAATAATCGGACTGATTAACAGGTTTTTTTTTTTCTTTTGCTGGCAGTTACTACAATTTTTCTTTTCCTTTACTATTAAATTTAGTTATACCAAAAAAAAAACATACCTTATGGCACGGTGCTGTCCTGACTAGTCTGGCGCAGCCGGCTAAAATGTAAAGTTTATATAATTTCCAATTTTTAAATAACTACCACCAAAAAAAAATCAAAAAAAATAATGATACAAAAATAAAAATATTAATAAAATAAATTAAGAATTCAAAAAAACTACTCTACAAAATTTAATTATTAAAATTTAAAAAAAAAAATAAAATCAAGAACAAACTACTCTACTAATTACCATAAAAAAAAAACAAAATTTACTAGAACAGCGCTTTACGCCACTTTAATGAATTTATTATAATATTTATTATACACCAATAAAAATTCTTTTTTTTTCTTTTCCGGTGTTATCCTCCCTCTTAAATGGACAAGGAACCTTTCCGGTAGTAGAATCTCCAAAGGTACCTCCGTTTTATTATCGCCTACCCCCTCTCTTCGATCGGCCAGTAGCTCGGTCGATCGGAATCCTGGATAACTTAACCCACCAATGGGAAGTTTTTTTTTTTCAGATATGTGGAAATCACCACAAAAATATTTTCCCTTTTTTTTTTTTTTTTGATTTGGGCAATTCCAATTATGGACGTCCAACAAAAAAAACAACTCCAATTTTTTTTCTCTTTTGGCGACCACAATTTAGGGGGAACCTTTTTGGTTTTTTTTTTTTCTGTTGGTTTTTTTTTTTTTATATAACCACTTTAATTAAATTTTACAACTTTAATTACAAAAAAAAAAATCGAATAACGAATAAAAATCTCAAAATTTCGCAGACAGCACGTCTGTCCTCTGATCTTTTTCTTTTTCGACTTCTCGACACATGTTTTCTTCTTTCTCATTTCCGCCTTCCCCCAAAAATCAAATCCGCATCTCCGCCCGTCTCTCAACCGATTCAAATTAAAGGCCTGCCCGGTGGAATTTTGTTGGTTTGGTATCTCACCAACAGGTGGATTTTCATGTCTTTGCGGCGAATATTGGGAAGATGTCTACATGACATCTATAATAGTCACCCAGACAAATAAGAAAAAATAAAAAAACTTTCAGCCACCATGATGGCTTTTTCGAACAAATAAAATTTATTTATTTGATTCTTTTTTTTTCTCAACGGACGGACATTTCAACAAGAAGGTATTACTGGTTATTTATTTAATTATAATTATTTTTACATTTTAGGTGCTAAAAAAAAATGAAATATAACAGAATGAGGAAAATGTACCAACATAACCTGTTGGCCATGTTTTCATTTTTATATATGGCTGTTTTTGGATAATCATATTGGAATTTATCCAATGTGATTTTTCCTTCAACCAAAGTTCAGAGCCTGCAGGGCCACAATTCTTTCAGAAAATACAGAAATATTTCAAATTATTTAAGGTTGAAATTCTTAACCAAACTATTCTACATTCTATTAAAGACGTGACTTAAGCACGAATTTTTCTGTTGTGTTTCGTTAGAAATTATGTATGTACATATTTATTATAATATAAAATGACAAACCAAAGATATTTTTTTAACATGTATAAAATATTGCGTACTTGCAAAACAAGTTGCAAAAATATTATAACAAAATTTCTTAGATGTAGTGAAATCGTGAGTGAAATAAATAAAAATGTAATAATGTCGTTCTAAATTGAGTTTGACTGCAATCTGTAGATTTAGAATACTTTTTACTTTAAATAAATATAAAATATTAATTTACTTCATGTAATATATCAGCTATCCATGAATTCGATTTTCGTCCTTTGATTCTTTAATTGTATTTATCACTTAGAGAAGCTTCAAGTTAAAGTAAAATAATACTAAAAAACCGAATTTACAAATTTTTTGTTAACTTTCTATAATAATTTAAATTTCTGTTTAACATTAATTCCTTTAATTATAACAAATTTATATTATTTCTAAATCCAACAAAATTAGTTTAATTGAAATTTAGTCGCCTATTTTTTTATATAATAGGCAAATGTGGGACTTAATTAGTAACAGCAGTTGACAGACAGTCGGGTTGCATGCAAGAATTAAAAAAATAATAATTAGGGATAATATCGACAAAAAGAACAAAAAAAAATATAATCAAGCATGCAAGAATTAAAAAAATAATAATTAGGGATAATATCGACAAAAAGAACAAAAAAAAATATAATCAAGAGTCATAAAACTTAATTAAGAATTTACCAGATAATTTAAATCGTTTATATTTTTTCTGTGTCGAGATACGACGGTTAATGGCCAAAGATGAAGAATTAAATAGAAGATTCGTATTGTTTTAAGAAAATTCTGGGATTAAAAATTATTAAATGATTTTTGGTTTTTGAACATTCTTCAATACTTATTACCATAAAAAAAAAACAGGTCTGTAAGTTTTCCCTATATTAAAAATTTGATTTTAGAAAGACAAAATTTAATATTTTATTTACTTAATTTCTTTTAATTACACACAAATTTATGGTTCAAAAAAATGCCAGAGCAAGTGAGTATGTTTTCTTAATAATTTTTTTATTTATAATTATAATTATGCAAGAAATGAAAATTATTCATGGTTCATAAAACCTTGAAAATGTTGTATATTTTTAGGAAAATAGTGTGAGTTCAAAAGGCGTAAAAAATTTAATTTATAACGCTTTCAATTGTTTTATATAAATTATATTGTAGTTCTTTTTAAGATTATCTGAGTAAAAAACATTAAAAAGAATAATTTTATTGGTATTTTTTTTTTTATTAAATTTTAAATATTTAAACAGAAATGTTTATCTTACTTAACCTAGGAAAACTTTAGGTGAAACATTACATGAATCCAAATATAAAATTGTTTTGCAAAAATCAATGTTTATAATTAAATTATTTTTAAATTTTATATGACCTTATGTACATATACAATATGTTTTAAATTAGCAGAAAATCCAATTAAAATACACTTTATGGTCAAATTACAGATTATATTAAAGATAATATATAACAAAAAATTACCAGGCAATATTTCCTCAATTATATTCCTGGATATACTATATAAATATAAACTAATTCAATTTTTCGCTGGATTTTTGGATTATATATAAATTGAGACACATACAAATGATAATATAAATAACAAATTAATTTTTCAATTTACCAGTCAAGCTACAATTAGGTATTCTAGCTAGAGCATAACATTTGGGAAAAGTAAAGAACTGTAGTATTCCTATACCACGGACAAATTATCGTCTTCATTTGAAAGACTTATTCTAATAAAGTATTCAGTTTAAAAGCCACAATTAAAGTTATAGTCATAGTAAAAACTGGTTTTCTTTGGTACAAAAAGTGTTCAATAAAAACATCAATTAAGAATTTTCTTCTCGGTAGTAGTGCGATTAAATTTCATTCATCGAAAAGAATACAAAAAATAAAGAACCAGCAGGAAATGGTTATGTCCATCTTAATTACGTTTTGATGTCCAAGCGCGCCAATGCAACGCGCTTCATTAATATTAAAGGTTTATATATAGTAGAAAAGATGATTTGGAAATTGATCTCTGTGCGGATACTTGTACCGAGAATGTTACAGACCTCAAAGCATAGTAATCAGATAGTTTGTTTCCATCAGAAGTAAACATTTAAAATTTATTGTTAATGGAAATTGAAATAATTTACAAAGTACAATTTTGTTTAAATAACCGGATTTCTTTTCGATTATCTTCTTTGTATATTATATTTTCTTTTTAATTATTGAATTATAAATTTGATCAATTTCAAATTATTTGAATTCAATTTATTAAAAATTAAACACAATTAAAAATTAATTCAAACACAAAATGTTGAATTTATCCTTTGCATAATTTCATAGAAATAGTCAAACTTTTCTGTATAAAATAGTAAATAATCTTATTTCCGAACGTCCGAATATTTAAAAGAATTAAAAAACTTTTAACTTCCCACTAAGAGTACTTATAAGCGTAAGGTCTCAGTTAGAATTAGAATTACCACAAAAATGGACAAAGAGCAATAAGATTATATTGACTTAAGTCAACGAATTGGCTCCAATTTAACACACATTGCCAGTGGTTTGAAGAAATGTTTTTAAATATGTGAAAAATAACTATTCCAACAAATATGACAATTTTTTTAAATTTTTGGTTTTTTATTTTTCATGGTTTTATTGCTATTGTAAAAAGTTCTTTACATACATCATATATTCGTAAGGATAAAGACAACATAATCGATTCGAAATAATAATAAATAAATTCTTCAATGGAATGACAAAAAAGTTTACTGGCGGATATAAAGAATCGTTGGTAAATTATTTAAAACTTTTAGATAATAAAATTCAACATAAACACATTTTTTTTTTTTTTTTTGAAGAATTTGTAAATTATAAATTGAGAATATTCGCTAACTGATAAAGCTGGAAAATGTTTTTAAACTTTTAATGCAATATTATATTGATATTGCTCACAAAATACGTGTCTTTCTATGAAATTAAAATAACAAGATTATCTAATCAGTATCACATAAAGAATATTCTCTTAAAATAAGCCATAAAAAGGACAAATACGATAATAAATAAATCGCACTTCTACTGCATCGTAAATAATTTATAACCCAATCCTGACTCCCACCTTCATAATTTTCAAATAATTTTTTTATTCTTAGTAATATACTATATAGTAAATATACATATCTTCCTATCTCAACCTCCAAAAAGCTCATGTGTACTCTTAATAGAGAGTATAATATTGATGAACTCCAACTGGCTCTTTTTGGCGGTGGTTGTATATGGTTTTTATACGAAACAAATTTTTCCAAGCAATTTTGTTTGAAAGTTCTTTAATTTATCAATTTTCTCTCCCCTAAGAATAGCAATTTTGATTCCACCTTTTTGTCCAATAAGTATGTATATAAATTATAGGGAGAAATTGAAGTAGAAATAGTTCTTTTTGGTCTACAATTATCATATATTTTATAAAGTGAGTTTATCATCGATTTATTCTTGATCCTTGGCATTTGATTTTTTATTGAATATCCTGAATATATATAACTCTATTATACATATAGCATAAAATGAATAAAGAAAATCTTAAGTGGGTATACAAGGATAATAAATTTAAGGAATAAAAATCTGCAATATAGTGTGCCAGAAAAACGCCGGATGTTAGAACGACTGCATCTATGAAAGGATATGTGGAACATTTTAGTTTTTATATATTTATGAAAAAAAAAATTGTTTTTTCAATGCCAAAAAAGGGACATTTAATACTTTGAAATTTAAAATAAAATTTTGGTAGGAAGAAAAATTTATTATATTTATTGTAAATGCAAAACACTGAAATATTATAAAGATTTAAAAAATTTATTGGTATTACTGACAAAATTCAAAATAAGCAAAACAATCAAAAAAAAATTCAGATTAGTGTTTAAATCCTGAAACAAAAAAAAAATATTTTACATAATCCGATATACCCAAAAATTAAGGATACTATGACATACGTAAATTTGTGAGGACTATATGACTTTGGAGTTTCATTTACAAATTATTTCCATCCGTAAACGAAACACATGATGCTCATCGGTAGCAATGTGAGTGGCAGCTTATTGCTTGTGTGCTGTTTGTATTTGGGAGCATAATAATATAATTTTCATAAAATGAGGATTTTTTATTACGATCTTATCCTTTTTTTTAACCCTATTTTTTGAAGGCATATTTGAGTTTAGTGTAAAACAGAAAATACGAAAAATATAAATTTTATACATTATAGAATATTTTTATAAATATCCTTAATCTTTTGGATACATAATATTATTATAAACAGGGACATTTCCATCATGAGATGATAATATTTATATTTGTGTAAATGTATAATTTTTAAAGATAAGAAGAAGCGTAATAACAACAGCAAGTTAAATCGTATATGAATATAGTTTAAAATCAGAATTGTGAATATCATTTAGTTTTTATACATAAATAATAAAAATGCAAATATTAAATAGTTCGATATTTCATATGTATATGTGACCAAGTTTTAAAAAGCAATTATGCCTCGGTATAACATTTTTATCAGCTATAAATAATTATATCAACGTAATAATAATTTGATGATTCAACCAAAATATTATTAGGTATACAAAGAAAAATGGTTTTTGTTTGGTTCAACAAAATGGAAGTTATTTAAAGGAAGTTGACCAATTACTTAGTATGTAATAAATAAAAAATTTAATAAGTTAATTTTAATTATTGTCTGTTACCCACGTAAGCAATTTCAAAACGGATCTCATTTCTATCTGGTTCAGTTCAACACATTGTAACATGTGAGTAAAACATGGGTGGCTTCATCAATATGTATTCTGTATATTTTATATTGTTTCCACTTTTCCACTCCACACAGCCTTGTTTTTTATTAGTTTTACAAGTTAACAAGGGAGAAATCATTCTTCCAGCATTTACTTCTACTCCGGTCGTTCCCCCGAATTAACAGCAAGTTTTCTTAGTCAATAAAATTAATGAGTTTCCAAAAATATCCATACATATATTTATATATAACATAAGTATGTAACTATAACAATATTTTTATAAATTTATTTGGTTGTTAAATATTTTTAAAAATTAAATTTGCCATGTAATTTTCATCTTAAGGTGTCAAATACTTGACGAAAAACTTTTGTTTTTTTTTATACTTTATTTTTTGTTATTTGAAATTGTTTCTCATTTTAGTAATTAATTTTGTTAATATAATTAATAATTTCAATATAATTAATTATGCTCATTTGAAATCAAATGATTGGCAATTTTACTTTTATCAATTTTTTTTCTTATTGTCGGTAATTGTTATTTTAACAAAATTAATGAATTAAAAACATTTAAGATTTGAAACTGTACCGAAACATTGTAGAGTTAAAACTTGTGATTCAAACTTTAAATTGATTTTTTATGGAAGGAAAGCGTTTTTTTTTAATACATATAAAAATTTATGTTTATTTCGTTTCATGACTACAAAGATTTTAATATATAAATTAGTTGCGAATACTATTGATATAAAATGACATTTATAAAAAAGTTCGAAAACCTTTAGAATCAATTTGTTTAGAATTTCGATAAATTTAAAATACATATCGAAATTGAGTTCTAAGAGTATCGTATTTCATTATTCAAAACGGCTTGCTTATCGCAACAGAACATAATTTAGATATTAGGAAACTTGGATATGACACGTGCCAAATCCTTGAACACATTATTTCCAAAGTAAAATGTTATAGCGCAACAGATGACAATGTTTTCAATTAAAATTAGCATTTCATAGATATTCAATTTATGGATTTAGTTAGGTTTAGGTACATCTATGAGTAAAGATTTGAAATTCTTGCAAAATATTAAATAATTTTTTTTTGAAATGTTAATTCGAAGTAACATTTATTACGTATAAATATATATACATATTTTTTCTTGGATATGTTTCTTTGAGAAAGCCAAATTTCACTATAAAGACAAAAAGGATATACAGAAAATTTATATATTGTATGCAAATACAGACAAAATCCATTAAATTAATTCGTTGTCGTTTATATTTTTGATAAAAATTTCAAAGGAAAAAAACTTTTGGTGGTTGTAAAAACGTATTAGATGCATTGCGGAAATTAATATAGATTTTGATGTTTTTAACAAAAGTGATGCTCTTTAAATAATAACCTAAAATTAAAGTATGGAAGGATAAACATAATTTTCTATTCACAATTTTAATAGAATATTTAATTTCAAGCATTGTTGAATTATAATTCAAGAAAAAATAAAATTATATTTCTAAAAAAATTGTAAAGAGTAATTAATAAAGGCTTTCACTTTTGAAGAAGGCAGATTATTATTTCATTGAATTAATAATTATAAATTAATCAAATACAATCAACTCTTAGAGAATTCTATAAAAATAAATGCTAATTAGACAATAAATCATAATTGAATTTGTTGTTAATTCAAAAGACTTTATGTAAAGAATAATTTGATAATTAGTTAGTTGATTATTGAATTGAATTCATATATTGTTATATAAGTATTACATAAAATTTGTTATGAAAGTAAAATATAATATTAAGCACTTATATAGTCCAAAGCAAATTTCAATCTTACGATTACAAAAATTGATATGAAGTGTACGTACTTTGCATAACTTCCATATAATTTTTTTTTTTTTTAATTTATTTATTTTCATATGATAAACCCGCAGTAGTTTGCGCACTATAGTTCTCACCTATAGACTAAAAGCGTTAAATACCACGCCGAATTATTATTTATCTTTTGAAAAAATAAAATAAAACTTGAAAATAATTTATTTACTTAACAAAAGATTTTTTTGTTATTAAATTACGATTTCATCAAATTGACCAAAAACGTCCAAAGGTGACCCATCCAAACAAAAAGGAGAAATTGCACTTTTTCATACAACAGAAAAGTTGCCCCTATAAATATCATATTTAAGTACCAATGACATTTAATTTTAAAGTTATGATTATACGTAAATTAAAATTACTTACCATAAATAATTAGTGATAAATTAATCCATAAATTATTTGTAAATTTCTTATAAATTCCTCATAAATACATATTCAAACATTAGGTAAAACAATATACATTATAATTATACACTTCACATGATTTTTTATATATTGAATTTTATTACGTAGTATGCGTTATATAAAAGAACAAAATAATATTTAGAAACATAAATTTGCTCATATATTTTTCATATAATATTTGATAATTTATTGAAACTCATTTTCTTTTTTCTAGAAAATGTCCTTTTTCTTATTTATACATATATATTTTTTATTATCATTTAGTATCAGGTTAAATTTCAATTTTCTGTCTCCATATATACAAAAACGACTAATTTAGAACGAGAAAAAAATTGACATATGACGCACCAAATCCTTTTTAGAATTTTTTGAAATGGAATAAAATAAAAAGAGTATTAGTATTTTTTTTTTTATTAGTGTATATAAAAAAGATGCACATCTAGAGAACAAGCATTACAAAATTTACACATTTTTCGTCCTTGAAAGTTTTTTTTTTTTTTTGTTCATCGTAAGTTATATAAATTTTTAATTCTTTTTCGGGGGGAATGGCAAAAAACTACAAATCATTTATAACAAAATGAAAAAAATAACTTTCCCCAAACACAAATACTGTTTTTATGAAATCCTTGCATATAGGACTTCTCGTAATATTTTACAAGGAAAATAATTTAATATTTTTTTAAATATTTATTTAGTAAGCACAAAAGTAAATTGAACAACTAGAAAAACAGAGTAAAAATAAAAATTGTTACCCAAAAAAAAGGAAAACAATCAGGACGAAGGATGAGAAAAGTTTTTTGTTATCAGAAACTCAGAAGTACATTTTTTTACCTTGTTTATTCTTAATTTCTGAATTTATTTATATGTATATGTATGTATATACATATATAGAATAAAACTAAGGCACATCAATTATCGCAAAGGACCACTTTGTAAATTTATGTTTTATTTACCTATCCTTTTTTTTAAACTTTCGAACAGGTTATTTTGGAAGGACTATTTTTTTATTATTTCAAAGAATTTATTTTACGCGCAACAAATTAATTTTTAATATGTATTACAAATAAAAATAATTTTTAATATAAATTTTGATAGTTTAATATTGAAAAAACTTTAATATTTTAATAATTTATTCACATTAATTTATTAAATCCTTTTTCTCAAAATTTGAGTTGTAACAAAAAAAATATTCTCATTTGACGTTAATGAAAATTAATGAGGACCATTCATTATCGATAATTCTAATTACTTATTGACATACGAAAGGATGCTTTCACTATTTGTATTAATTAATAAATAAATTTTTATTTCTTTTTCTAAATACTTAATTATTTCATATAACTAAAATTTAACTATTACAATAATTATTCATATCAAATTTCAAAATCAATGTAACTATATTTATATTTACTATTGAAAATTTAAATTAAACCGTACTACATAGTAAAATCGTCAGTGCCGCAGCACAGCTGAAGTCGAACTAAATTACGGCGCAACGAGAAACCGGAAGCTGCAAAGAGAAACCAATGAAATTTTTCATTTTATATGTATACATAATTTTCTTATAATACAATATTTTTTGTCTTCGGAAAATTTTATGCTCGTGCGTTGTAAATATCTTCAGAATAAAACATAAACACAAAACATAGATAATATAAAAATATGGCAGTAGAAACATTTTTCTAAAAAATACAACAAGTAGTCGCAGTTGCAGTCACAGCTGCAAAGTTTAGTAGATTGCTGGCCGAATTTAAAACAAAATTAGTTTTAGTTTATAATTTAAAATTAAAAAAGTATATTCAGAATTCAGAGTAGTCAGTCACACTCCTTTTTTCTGTTGTCTATACCTATACCTATTGAAAATATCCTTTTTGTTGGATCCTTTACGTTTTATTCGGTTTGCATGGCATATTTCATATATATTTTTAAAATAATTATATTGGAGGTCGGGAAGTCTGTAAATGAAAAAAAAAGCTTTTAATTAGGGCACCTTTTAATTTTAGCATGGAACTACTCAAGATACGGTTTCCAAAGTAGATTACGAACCCAACCTGTATACCAAATTTCATTGAAATCGCATAATAATTACATGCTCTAGAAAATAATTATTCTTCGGAAACTAAGCTTGGTGGGTTCATGGGAAATTAATATATGAACAGCTTAGTTTCTAAACAATATTTCATATGTTCTTAACCATATAATAATTATTATTCATTTTCAATTAAATTTAGTACACCGGTTGAGTTCGTGATTAGGCATGTATTGATCAAGGTAGAGGTTAGTAACTTTAGGGGGTTCATTCTAAAATTTCGGATTTGTATTTGATATGTTCTAGATTCTAGAATATATGGTAAATATTATCTGTAGATTCATTCTTATTGAAAGTCATAGTATTGGTAAAAAACTATAGAAATACTAAAAAATCATAAACTCTTTTGGTTTGGTGTTTGAATTAATTCCATTTAGGGTATACAAAATTATCGAGATTTCACTTTCCCGGTAAACGATTAAAATTAAAATCAAAAAACGGTTTACCGGTCGGTTTTACACTTGTCGGTTTTATTGTAAGAAGATCGTCGAATGCAAGCGTTATCACTTTTCCACGACGTTTCTCTTCCTTTAGGATAGCGATTCCTTAGTAATAAGTTTTGTTAGCGCAGCGTTGTTGGTGGTTATTAATTCGCTATTAACTTCATTTAATTTAATTTTATATTATTATTTAAAATTATTTAGTTTTAGTGAGTGTTCTAGCAAACGCTTATTACATTAAATAAATTCGTTAGATTTTGAATTAATAATTTATAATTGATTAATTTTACGAATAGTATGAAATGTAAAAAAAAATTTCATGTCTCAGATTTGGATGAAATTTAAAACATAGGTTGGTATTATGATTGTCCACAAGCCTACCAAGATACAGGTCTGTAACTTCAGGGGGTCCATGGTAAAATTTCCGATTAAAATTTCGTATACTCTAGAGCATATAGTAATTTTTATCTAATTAGCATAAATTTTGGTACATATGATAGTTTCCGTATGTACTTGGTGTCTGTAAAATTTGAAGTCAATAATTCAGTGGGTCCATGTAAAAATCCGTAATTACTTTTCATAAGTTCAACTATCTATATCTACAGTACCTTTCACCCAATTTCAATGATATTGAACACACAGTTTCATTTAGTTATCTATTTGATACTCCACAAATTTGTAGTTGGTAGGTACAGTACGTTCATGGGAAACTAATATATGAGCAACTTAGTTTCCGAAGAATATTTTCTTTATGCTCTACAGCTTGTAATTATTATCCGATTTCAATGAAATTTGGTACACAGGTTGAGTTCATGATTCTGCATAGGTTGACCAAATTACAGGTTAGTAGGATTAGGGGGTCTATGTTAAATTTCCGATTTTTTTTTTAATTTTTTTTTTTTAATATGTTCTACAGCATATAGTAATTATTAACCGATTTCAAAGATATTTTACATATAGGCTAATTTTGTGATCTAGTTGGCTCTCCTGAAATTTGGAGACCTTCAGGGGGTTCCTAGAAAACAGTTTTAGTTTCCGAATTTGATATAATTACGTGTTTTATAGCATGTAATTATTATCTGATTTTAATGAAATTTGGTACAAAGGTAGACCTTCTGATTATGCATGTGTTGGCCATGATAGAAGTTAATACCTTCAGGGGGTCCATGCTAAAATTTCCGATTAATATTTCATATGTTCTAGAACATATGGTAAATATTATTCAATTTCAATGAAATTTTGTACACAGGTTGGATTCGTGATTACGCATGTGTAGACTAAGGTAGAAGTTAGTAGCCTGAGGGGGTCCATGCTTAAATTTCCGATTAATATTTCATATGTTCTAGAACATATGGTAAATATTATTCAATTTCAATGAAATTTTGTACATAGGTTGGATTCGTGATTACGCATGTGTAGACTAAGGTAGAAGTTAGTAGCCTGAGGGGGTCCATGCTAAAATTTCCGATTAATATTTCATATGTTCTAGAACATATGGTAAATATTATTCAATTTCAATGAAATTTTGTACACAGGTTGGATTCGTGATTACGCATGTGTAGACTAAGGTAGAAGTTAGTAGCCTGAGGGGGTCCATGCTAAAATTTCCGATTAATATTTCATATGTTCTAGAACATATGGTAAATATTATCCAATTTCAATGAAATTTTGTACACAGGTTGGAGTCGTGATTACGCATATTTATACTTATTATAGTTATTTTAATAATATTATTTATTATTAAACAAATAAAAATATAAAATTAAATCAATAAATAATAAAGATGAGCAATTTTTGAAGAAACCACTGTTTGTTACAAAGATAATGTTAATTACAAAAAACTTTTGGACATAAATCGCTGTTAAACAACATACTATGAGTTATCTGCTCCCCCTAGTTAGCAGCTTTTTTTATTGGCTATAGTTATTAAAGATAAATAATGTTTTGTTGTTTACTAAAATCATATAAATAAATTGAATAATTCATTCCAACATTTTTTTTTTTTTGTAAAATGATTTTTATTTAATCCTTTTTGCTAACAAAAAATATTTTTTAATCCTGGTAGCTTTGAGCAAACAAAAATTTTAAATCAGGAATATTTATAATCCTTTCTTTTACAAAATCTGGTAAATGATTTCTCACATTTAATGCCTTGAAGCTGTTTTGTGATTGGAACAACAAAATTGTGTATATATTGTCGTGAAAATGATTTTAATATTTTACAGTTTTTGAAAATGCATTTTTCTCTTCTGTCAAGGATTTAATGACTTCTGTACATTTCATTCTTCGTACTTTAGGGTACAGTGACCTGCAAAACGATGAACTGTAAGCAATAAAAGTGAAATACAACTACTATTCATAGAGTAAAATACAATTTTATAATATTTATATTGCAAGCAAAAAAATCATGGTATGTACAAATTTTGTCGTCTAAGAAGGATGGGAATTGGGACATGAATTTCTGAGGAAGGTAAAAAATATAATTGGTAAATGATCCGTAGAATGTGAATTGTTTTTTTTTTTTTGGTAAAAGGTTTCTTTATGTTTCTGAATAAACAGAAAAGAAAGATTCTTGTTTTTATTTCATATACTATTTTTTTAATTTAAGTATCTTTGCCTTTAAAGAAATACAAATTTTCAAGTTCTGTACAAACATAAAGTTGAATATTACATTTATGTATAGATGGGTGAGTATCAAAAATATTACAATTTTTTTTGAAGTTGCTTAAAGGGAGGAAACTATTTTTAAAAATTTAATTTCACTTTAATTTAGTCATGCGAATTTTACGATTGTAAATAAATTTGAGAATTTTTCCACTGCATTAACATACAACCCGCATATATAAATTGTCAAATTTAGTATTTATAAGTATAACAAAAATTACTTTTTTTGGCATACATACATACACGTAATTCTTACTCGTAAGGTAAATTTATAAGATTCTTTAAATAATTTGTTTTTGTTTTCCCATTTAATCTAGACTAGATAATTAATTAAAGGACTTTAAAAAATATATTTTTTTTAGAATCAAACAAAATGTTGTTCATCCTGAAAGTTTTTTATTTGGCATTAAAAAATTTAAATCCTCCCTTCTTGTTTTTCTTTATAAATTTTTGCTTTTAGTTTTAAGACGACAAATTTGTCTTGTCACAAAAACAAAATTTGTGAATTGTACAAAATTTTGAGTTTAATAAATTTTGAAATTTATATGTCATTATATTTAGAAGACAACTAAAATGTCATTAAATTTGACATTTTAATTTGGTTAATGCCTTCCCAAAACATATCGAAATTAAAAATAAACTTTTTTCAATTATATCTTTATTTATTCTTTCATTTGGTTTCAAACAGTTTCTAATAAAGGAATCTTTAAAAGGATAAAAGTTTATATTTATATATACATAAAAGAAAGTTATAATCTGGTAAAGGTAAATCGACTCAGCAAGAGATCACAGTCGAATATTCTTCTTTTAAACGAATTAAAATATTTCCATATAATAAAAAAAGTATAGTGTCATGACAAACTTTGGAAATTTCCAATTTATTGCAAAAACTTTAGAAAATAGTTTTATATTGGATTTTATGTCAATAACTTTTACTTTTATTAAATAAGTTTTTTTTCCTAGAAAATTAAGTTTTATTCTTATGTGTAGAACGTATTTTGAAATGGGTTGAAATTAAACGAACTCATGTCGTCATGAAAATGTTTCTATACCGTCTAAAAGGTACTAAAATGTAGGTATAATCAGAAGATAATATAAAAAACGAAATCATTAAATGGTACAAAATTAAAGTTTTAGAGAAAAAAAAATAAATAAAAAGCTTCTAATCTTAGACAAAATCGAAGTTTTGTTAAAACAGCGCTTGGGAAAATAATCAGGATTTTATTTGAAATTCCTACATATTTTATTTTATCAAATCTTTATTATTCAAATCTTTATTCTCCAGCAAATCCATGAAATAATTAATTTTTATGATTGGTTAGTTTCCAATAGCGTTAAAAAACAAATCCTCTATTTTATTAATTTCCACAATATACAAATAAATTTGCTTTTAAAATAACATAATTGTGTGGACATTTATTATAAATTACCTGCACGCTTGAAAATTGATTTGTCATAATTCTAATTAATTATTTCAATTACTATACACAATAAATAAAATTACCAAACGCTGTGCCTAGCCCTGAATGTTATTCAAATTTTGTAAAATATAATTATATAAAAAATTCAAAATAATTAAATGTTTTCCATTTTCCTGTTCTCTGATTCTAACCGCAACACCTAAATTGAATTAAAATATAAAATATATAAAATTTATAATTATTTTCATAGCAGAATTGAAGAAAATTAGACAAATTGTGCCATAAAACAATATTTTCCATCTGTCATATGCACAAAGTTTAATAAAATTTAATGATTTGAATTATGAGTTTCAGTCATAATGAGAAATTATCAAGCAATATCGTCTTCTAGTTTATTTATATATACGTAGCGTATATAACATTATTATAGGAAACACTTGGTTCGAACCACATTTAAGTTTTTGATATAAATATAAAGTAAAATAAAATTATAATCCTTTTAAAATTTACAAACAAATAGACGAAAACAAATTTATTATTAAAAAATAGAAGTAATTATATAGATACAAAAATTCTATTTGTTTTCAGTTTTTTTTTTGTATTCTCATAAAACATATTTTCAACTTTATTATATTTTAAATTTAATTAATACATACTTGGTGTAAAAAACGTGGTGCATCATTTTTTTTTATTCTAAAAATATCTTATAAAACTTTAAAAAAAAATTAAGTGGAACTTATCATTTTGTAATTATCAGTCTTCAACAATATCTTATCATACCCTACCCTACAGTAATTGTTTTCCAATTTAATTGAATTATGCAATAAAACAATAAACAAAATCATGTTTTAAGTAACACTTACTTGTGATGTGACCTTTATTTTTGATTACAGCCTGACATCGTGGAGGCATCGAGTTCACCAAACGCCGACATCGAACAATCGGGATTGCTCTCCATGCACTCTCACCTGCAGACCAGAATTCAAATTTATTTTTAAATTTTTGATTGGCTATGACCAGCTTCATGTCTTTCTACAAATTCTCAATAGGGTTAAGATCAGGTGATTGTGCTAGCCATTCCATTACATCGATTTTATTTTCACTGAACCTGAACCATAAAAGTTCACAAATAGATCTGTGTTTCGGATCGTTATCCTGTTGAAGCGGCATTTCGAAGCGGCATTTCGAATTCGGCATATAGCAGCATTGTATATGATAGAATAATGATCATACTTTACAGCATCCATGGTGTCCTTTATCCAAAAAATAGGATCAAGATCCATGTTTCACAGTTTTTATTGTATATTGTGGCAACAATTCTTGATTTTGTGGTCATCTAACATATTGTTTACCACGATCAGACCCAAATAAATTTATTTTACTTTCATCTGACCATAAAACGTTTCTTCATTTGCTCACATGCCAATCTCGTTTATCACGAGCGAATTTTAAACGATTTTGGATATGGCGTTTGGTCAATAATCGTACCTTTCTTGGACTACGAGCTGCAAGTTTATTTTTTAAAAGATTATTTCTTATAGCAGAAGTTGACACATTTAAATTTAATTCCTTTGTTGATGCTGTTGAGGTTATAAATGGGTTTTTTTATTTGTCATTCGTAGGTACAATGTCGTACAAAAAATGAAACCGTTATTTACATGGCTTACTTGAGATTGGTATTTGAATTTTAATAACGTACACCTACTTTTTTCACACCACGTATAGCTATATGCTAAATTTTAGCAGAATTAATATACTGTCGACGAGAATAAAGAGACTAAAAAGGTCTCAGTTTAAATTAGTTAGAGTGTGATTAATAATAATTTACCAGAAAATTTCTCATTATTGTCTTAGACAAGATAAATAAAAGTGTGGGAATAATTAAATATTCAATTATGATTTCCTCATCACAATTAATATAAGACCTCGACCTGTAGTATTAGGTAAAATTGATGATAGTAGACATGCAAATATAATGAATTATTGAGAATCAGAAATTATCAAGCTCACACTCACGTCATATTACTAAATCATTTATTCTGAGCGAAACAGAGCTTCATTTTGAGTTAGGAATTATAATAATATTTGATTTACATACTAATCACAGGAAATATTTTTTTACTATAAATTGAGATGAATTTTCTGATAATTTGTTTTATTAATACTTTTCTAGATCTGGTGATAATAATTCATATTTATCAATTTTTTCCATAAATACCTTCAGAAAAAATTTAAATTGAAAAACAAACAATATTTTCCAATAAAAAATGTGAAAGAAAAATGAAAAAAGTTTGCTATTATCTGCAGTAGTATTTTCTTTTTAATATAAAATTTAATTATAGATTGCTTCGCTCTAGTTCACTTTCCTACAAAAAAAGGAGAAAAAACTTGCAGATCACAGAAAAATTTAAGAGAGAAGTTGGCAGTTTTCTTTCAGGTTATGAATCAGGCCTGAATTCTGGTTAATGCTGGCGACAAAAAATTGTTTTGGTTTTATCAGTGTGGGTAAAAATTGCACAACCGTGAAAAAGTTTTACAGTTTTTTTTTTGTTGGTTCTGGAAGATATTGAATTTAACGCTAAATCCATTTTTTTGGATTTATTTGCTCTATGGTAAAAAAGTTGATTTTGTGAAAAATATTATATAAAAGAAAAATAAATTATCAACGGTTCGATTATGATTTTAAAATGTCGTAGTAAATATGAGAAAACTTTTTTGTTTTTTTTTTACGGCAATATAAACAAGAAAAGAAAACTTCTCGTAAAAATATTATTATTAGACATGCCAATTTTCCAAGGAAAATTGGTAAATCTTTTTTATAAATAAATAATTTTATTTGCTTGATCACGTACAATATCGAACTGATCACGTTCTATCTATCTATATTTTTGGGATTATTACACAGTAAAGCCTATTAATCGAATACAGTTTATCCTTAATGACCACCCTATCTGAATTTCCACCTAACCGAAATATTGGTTTTGTAACTACATACTTTTATTCTTCCTTCTGCTAGCTCATATCTGCACAACCATCAGTCGCAAATAGAAAAGTAAATAAATATAATGAGTAAGTGATTTTGTCGTGTGGTTAGTCTTTACGATTTATTTTTATAGGAAATTGATAAGGACAAGAGGACACATAAATCTAATTTTTGTGTGGCAGTAATTATGTTTTACATTTTTTTTTAAATAATGATGAAATGACTATAAAATATAAAAATGAATATAATTGAATTATTTCATATTGTTTGGTGGATAATTGATTTTCTAATTAAATCATTGAAATAAATAAGAAAGGTAATATATTTTCCAAAAATGAAAGAATAAATTAGCTTATTTAAATACAGGAGCTTAAAATACAAATTTAAATACTTATTTCCAAAGAATTACATTTTTTTTTTAAACATTAAAAATGGACATTTAGTTACCTCAAAAATTTCATTAGATCGCAAAAATTATACTAAATGGGAAACAATTTGCATAATTATTATGTCAAGTTATATTTTTTTGATGGCACTATAAATTTTGAATAGCATTATCCTGAAACGAGACCATAATTAAAACGAGACCATAATTCGTTAATGTTAAAAAAAAATTATTTAATGCTTTAATGATTTTAGCAACCAGCACTTCGATTTACAATTGTGCCTATACAATTCAAATTTTTCATATCAAAATTATGATTTATTGAAATTTTAAATTTACTGAAGTTCGAGATAAAAATGATATTCCCAATTTCCAAATTGGATTAGAACAAATATTGCGTCTAAGTCTATATATTATTATACCAGAGAAATTTGTCTAGTCATATAATTTTACTCAAAGGACTATTCTTCTTTTATTATGAAAGATATTAGAATAGTTTGAAGGTATTCCATAGAAAAATAATCATCCTGAAAATTTAAACATATCTTTTTTATGGTTCATGGCACAATTTATGTACACCAGACAAGTACAAGTAGGTCCTTGCCCAAAAAAATAAAAAAATCTGTCTTAAATGAGGATAAAAGTTTATGGGTTTGCAGAAAAAGATTAAAAAAAAAACTAATTTGCTTTTTATAGAAGGACATAAAAAAAGGTATATACAAAATAATATTTGTGTTTTTTATTTTTAATAGAGGAAGAAAAATTTGCATTTTTGTGGTCCTTTTGGGAATTTTGCATAGAAACAAAAGTTTGATAAGACAAAAAAAAAAAAATATCTGTATAAAACAGAGCTGATATAATTGAATTAATATTCAGGAATAGGTTATTTAGTGGCATCAGTTTGTATAAAGATTTTTATTTAATTGTAGTTAAATTATAATTTTTTATATGGTCATAAAATAAATTAAATTATTTAAATAACTTTAATGACTATACTAAAGTTATTCTTAATTAATTGAAATATGATGGAAAAATACAAAAAATTATTATCAAAAACAGAATCAAATTTTTAAATTTGCTTATATCCCTGTCCGAAATTAGGTAATTTATTTATCAGTGAACATGTTTAATATATTTGAGCCAGCCTTTCTATCTATTTTTGTTCGTCGAAATGATCAGGTTTGAAAATATTAATTCAAAATATCTTATACATATTACTAGGAGAAGTAAATGAACTCATTAAATAATAATCACAGAGTAGAAATTTATGAATGAACTTGAACATCATGGAACCACGCGACGTTTATTTATTGCACAAGCACTTCTCGTAGCCCAGAAGGTTGTCAGAATATTTTCCAACAATCATTTACATCTTATATGTTTCAAGAAAAAAAAATTAAATTGTATACAAAACAAATCCATTTCACCAGTTTTCTGAATTAAAACATTGATTCAAAACCGGTTTTCTAAGATAAAAAAAACTACTGATTTGTACACCTGAAAAACAAGCTTCAGATCTATACGACAACACCGTGGAGCTGTGTGTATTCGCGGATTATTCAAAAAAATATAAATTTATTTAAAAAAAAAATATTTTATCGTCTCTACTTAATTTGTACTAGAAAAGACGCCAACCACAAAATGATGCGTAGTAAGACGACTTATTTTGATTATCGTACGTGCGACAGGAAATGATACCCCGCTCTTGCAAGTAAAATTACTTAAGATGAACTGTTTACCAAACGAGACATCGGATACCATTAAAAGCTGCGATGGGCTTCATACAAATTTCGTTTTATATAACTTAAATTAATGTAATTTTTCTGCAGAAGTATATAAACAAATTTTCAAACAAAAATAATTTGGTTATGTCTTGTTGGACCAAAATTTACAAAAGAAAATTTTGTACTTATTTGTACTTGCCAAAAATGTAAGCTAAATCTGTAAACTAAATGAAATTAATTTATTTCTTAAATTAAAATGCAAAGACCATAAAAAGAATTTAATTTTTTATGAAATTATTCAACCGTGCAAGGAAAAGCTATACAAAAAGCTGCGGCTCCACAATTACCAAAGTTTCAAAGTGCAACATTGTATATTAATATTGTTCAAGGTGGTGGCAGTAGTACTGAAAATCTTGCATATCTGCAAAAAGACTTTCCTTAAAAAGAAAACTATTTTTCAGTTTACTTTATATTTAAGTAATTTTTTATATCACTATAATAATAGAAGTATTTTATTCATTTTTTATACGAGGAAAAGAAGAGCATCCGGTTTACTTAAGAAGAAAATTTACAATAATTTTTAAGTGCACCTATCCTTTTTACATACCAACAACCAAAACCAACCATATATATAAGAAAATCAGGAACTGCCGAAGGAGTAATTAAATTACAGTTTGGTTGAAACCCATAAAAGTTGCAAATATAATTCTTTTTAAAAGATTATTTACTAAATATTTAAAATGTTTATTTCAAGAAATTCTATTCGTTTATTTATTGTTATTAAAACAATCATTTTTAGTGCAGTACAATGAATATGTCAGGTTAAATAATATACTTATATACATATATATATGTATATAATAATCGCGAAAGTTTCCAGCGAAAAATATCTCAGTTGATCTTCATGATTCCAAGGATATAGTAAAAAGTTTATCTTAATAGCAAGGACAAACAAAAAATGACAACCACAAGCAAAATAAATTTGTTGTTAAATCAAGTAAATATTTTTTGTACAATTTTTAATATAATTATATTATAATGCAAAATGGATTAATGAAATAAATTATCTGAACTGTAAGATAAGGCATGAAATGAAATATGATTTAAAATCTTTCGACCAGATAAACTTAAAAAGATTCGATTAAAAATATTCAAAATAAATCATTATAGAATGAATGCGTTGAGCATTGCTGAACGTTTACCTCTATGAACTCAATTATATATAAATTTGTTTAAGACTTATTTAAATAAATTAACTTGAAATTTTTCGTGTTAAATCAAATTTAAATAATGTTTATAATTTCAAGAAAATAATATTAATTAACATTTTCTAACCAGTTCTAATTCCATTTTGAAACAAACTGATAAAATATAGCCACAGATTTCAACATCTAGCTAGATCCCTTGAAGATCGAAATAAACTCAAAATATAAATATTAGAAATAGGCAATAAATTACTGAAAATCATACAATGACATATTATGGGCTTTTCGTGTCTTGAATAATTTAGTTTCATAACTTTTACTTGAGCAAAGACTGAAATCAAATTTATTTTATCGATAGTTAAATTATAAGTTTATAAAGATTTTTGTTTTCTGCTTACCGAAAATAAAATTGTATTTTTCTTATTTATTTTTAGAATGCTCTCCTGAAGCTACTGAATAGAATTAAATATATGAATGGATAGAAAGTTATGTCCTTACTGAGTCATCATTTTGTATTTATTAATAATAACATTAATAAATCTACACCAGAAAGATTTCAACAAAAAGAAAACAAAATATTCTTAATTATAGGATTTATGAATTAATGTTTATAAGACTTAAATTATATATCTTTAATTATTTAAGAAAATAAAGCTTATCTAGTAGATTGGAGATTTTTGATATTTTTATTAAAAACATAAATATAAACGATATTTAGAAAGTCCATTTTTAAATACTTTTATTTGAAATAAATATTTATTTTTTAATATTATTCATATTTCATTATTTATTCTTTATAAAATATAATGATAATCAGATCATTTTTCCTATTTTATAAACAAAACCAAAAATTTAACTAATACCAAATATAAAATTTTGTTTGAAGTTCTGTAATATTTTCATTTTTCTTTTTCGAAGAAAAACTATCATTTGCTTTTACATAGAGACAAAACAATAAGAAAGTACAAAGTAGTATATTGAATACTGATAATAATCTTTCTTCTTATATTCAGAAGTTAAGAGTTTCTTTTACTTTGGATTATTAATTTGTATGAAAATTTGATAAGACATAGAAATGAACGTTACAAAATAAATTTATGAATTTTTCGTTTTTGTAGAGGGAGTTTTTTTCTAATTGACTTGTAAAAATCTATAAAATTAAATTAAATTTGGTAAAATGAAAGAGTGACTTTGATAGTTGCAAGAAAGAAGATTTTTCGATGGTAATGAAAGTATCACTAAATAAATGAATATAGTTTATTTAAATAATTCTTAGTTCTGTGAAAATTTAATTATTTAGTATAAATTAAACGCCAGCATTGGCAGACTGCAGTAGCGCATTATGTTGTGGAACATTACGTCTCAGGTTCGTTTGTTTACCAAATCATCGGTATCACTCGCTCAGCTTTAAATCAATACCATATCAGTATTAAAAGTTTAGAATAAGTAAATAAGTATTAATATCCTGAACAGATTGTAGTTTTAAACTTTTAAAAAATAATACTTATATAATTCAAAATTTATTCTGAACTGTAAGATAAGGCATGAAATGAAATATGATTTAAAATCTTTCGACCAGATAAACTTAAAAAGATTCGATTAAAAATATTCAAAATAAATCATTATAGAATGAATGCGTTGAGCATTGCTGAACGTTTACCTCTATGAACTCAATTATATATAAATTTGTTTAAGACTTATTTAAATAAATTAACTTGAAATTTTTCGTGTTAAATCAAATTTAAATAATGTTTATAATTTCAAGAAAATAATATTAATTAACATTTTCTAACCAGTTCTAATTCCATTTTGAAACAAACTGATAAAATATAGCCACAGATTTCAACATCTAGCTAGATCCCTTGAAGATCGAAATAAACTCAAAATATAAATATTAGAAATAGGCAATAAATTACTGAAAATCATACAATGACATATTATGGGCTTTTCGTGTCTTGAATAATTTAGTTTCATAACTTTTACTTGAGCAAAGACTGAAATCAAATTTATTTTATCGATAGTTAAATTATAAGTTTATAAAGATTTTTGTTTTCTGCTTACCGAAAATAAAATTGTATTTTTCTTATTTATTTTTAGAATGCTCTCCTGAAGCTACTGAATAGAATTAAATATATGAATGGATAGAAAGTTATGTCCTTACTGAGTCATCATTTTGCATTTATTAATAATAACATTAATAAATCTACACCAGAAAGATTTCAACAAAAAGAAAACAAAATATTCTTAATTATAGGATTTATGAATTAATGTTTATAAGACTTAAATTATATATCTTTAATTATTTAAGAAAATAAAGCTTATCTAGTAGATTGGAGATTTTTGATATTTTTATTAAAAACATAAATATAAACGATATTTAGAAAGTCCATTTTTAAATACTTTTATTTGAAATAAATATTTATTTTTTAATATTATTCATATTTCATTATTTATTCTTTATAAAATATAATGATAATCAGATCATTTTTCCTATTTTATAAACAAAACCAAAAATTTAACTAATACCAAATATAAAATTTTGTTTGAAGTTCTGTAATATTTTCATTTTTCTTTTTCGAAGAAAAACTATCATTTGCTTTTACATAGAGACAAAACAATAAGAAAGTACAAAGTAGTATATTGAATACTGATAATAATCTTTCTTCTTATATTCAGAAGTTAAGAGTTTCTTTTACTTTGGATTATTAATTTGTATGAAAATTTGATAAGACATAGAAATGAACGTTACAAAATAAATTTATGAATTTTTCGTTTTTGTAGAGGGAGTTTTTTTCTAATTGACTTGTAAAAATCTATAAAATTAAATTAAATTTGGTAAAATGAAAGAGTGACTTTGATAGTTGCAAGAAAGAAGATTTTTCGATGGTAATGAAAGTATCACTAAATAAATGAATATAGTTTATTTAAATAATTCTTAGTTCTGTGAAAATTTAATTATTTAGTATAAATTAAACGCCAGCATTGGCAGACTGCAGTAGCGCATTATGTTGTGGAACATTACGTCTCAGGTTCGTTTGTTTACCAAATCATCGGTATCACTCGCTCAGCTTTAAATCAATACCATATCAGTATTAAAAGTTTAGAATAAGTAAATAAGTATTAATATCCTGAACAGATTGTAGTTTTAAACTTTTAAAAAATAATACTTATATAATTCAAAATTTATTAATTGATACTTATTAAAAAATTTTTATAAATATTTTGCCTAATTAGTGACCTTTACAAACAATATTTATGTAAATTTTGCTCTTTAAATGTTATTCATTAATACAATAAAAATATCGCAAACAATGTTTATCCTTTAGCCTAATTAGTGACCTTTACAAACAATATATGTAAATTTTGCTCTTTAAATGTTATTCATTAATACAATAAAAATATCGCAAAGAAAGCCAAATCATTTTTTTTATCATTCGATTTAAATTGATAAAATGAAGAGAATTCCGACTCTTTTGGATGAAATTTGGAGGTTCTTTACTATATTCAAAATGTGACCTGTAGGGAGATATTTTTAGAAAATAGTTTTCGGGTTCAATTTACGTTCTTTGTTTTGCGACTTTATTCGAAAATAATTTAAATTTTTATGTAATTGGTCCAGGAAATATAATGTGGTATTATTGTGAAAATAAGTGGGTAAAATGGTAAAATGTAACATATTGTTATGGTCTTCATTTTAGAACATTGTTTTGACTTTTATGTTCATAAATTCAAACATAAAAATAGATCGATCAAATTATTCAAAAATTCACTGAACGTGGACATTCCACTATACAAGAAGTTGACTGTGTGCATTCAAGAATGGAGCGATATTTGATGGACTTGGATATCAACAGCCCACCTCATTTCATTAAGCTATTAAAGAAATTTAATTCCAATAAGATAAAACTTCATATTTTACAAATGATTGCAGATAATTTTATTCGGTTCGAAACAATTTATTCGGTTCCTGCTTCAAAACTTGATTTCAGTAAAGTGCCTTTTTTTATAATAAAAGAAATTTTATATGAAAGAGCAGATGCACGTATTTTTTCGTTAAAATTAAAATGTTCATTTCAAGAATCTGAATATAAAATTATGCATTTGCAAATGAAAGCAACAAATGAACATACAATTTCAAAGGATTAAAATTGCCATTTACGTTAAAAATATAATTTACTTCTTTTAAAATAGGCAATAGATAACTTACTTTAAAAGTATAGCCATACATAAAATTCTATTAGTTTACTGTCTTAATATAACCTTTATTACATAAGAGCGGAGATATACAGCCGAATAAGTCTAACGTATAAATATGTTTAAGAAATTTTAATGATAAAATTAAAGCAAAACCAAAAAAATATCAGGTTGAAAATTTTACATTTACGCATAACTTTTTATTTTATATATTACTTTACCACCAAAATGTTTACAACAAGTCATTAAAATAATAGAAGAGTATGTGCTAAGCACATTCTAAATTTTAATAGGCTGTGATTAGTGTTACAAAAGTTAAAAGATAAGTCACTTTAATTTAATTACATTTCACTAAAAGTAGTTTATGTTATTAAATTTTGAAAATTGTGCTCCTATGATTCTTAATTTTAATCTTTAAGTATATAATAATTATTAAAGAACTTTAACAGCTAAGTACATAATAAAATTAAAACAAGTATGAATTTATTAAATTATGTTAGTAATGTAGTAAAACTCATAAACCCCATACATAATTTTGTGATATATTTTAAAATCAATTGAGCATGATACTTAAATTCTGTATATAGTAGTTTGTTTTTGGAAGTTTTCATATTTGGAGCCATGATTCGCTGATGTTTAAAGTGGGGACACATCCAATTGATTGTTTTGAAAAATTCGAATAAATAAATTTGCAGATATATTTGTATATAATATCATGGATTTATTTTTCTTCAAGAAACCAAAATCGCAGTTCATGAATTTTACATTTTCTTCCATAACATCTGTTTTTCCGGAGATTGTTTTTCAAGTTTTCTTATTTCTTTTTATT
This sequence comes from Rhamphomyia laevipes, assembly GCA_963920725.1. Classification (NCBI taxonomy): domain Eukaryota; kingdom Metazoa; phylum Arthropoda; class Insecta; order Diptera; family Empididae; genus Rhamphomyia; species Rhamphomyia laevipes. The sequence continues at coordinate 24,126,052 of OY987259.1, read as the reverse complement.
TATTATCGACAATGTATTCTTCATGGTTTTCTGACTTTTATACGTTTTTGTATGTAAACTCACGCTACGTTTTATAATTCAGGTTGGTATTGTTATTATTATTAATATCGTTGTTGTCGTATAGGGAAACAGAAAAAAGGATATAATATTCATAATAATAAAATATAAAGAGTTGTTTGGCAAACACCATCATGAATCCTGTTTGCCTAATTTCATTTAAATCTGAATTACACAATTTTTCAAAAACCTTTTGTTACACTACAAAAACACGGAACTCAGCATAAATAAAAATTTTACCTTTTTGTATCAACTATTATTTTAATTAGTAATTGAGTTTCTAATCCCAATTTAATCCAAAACAAAAGTGTTCTTATCATCGAAAACGATCAAATAAGACCTTCTGAATGGATTAGTGAGAACAAGCAGAAAGATAGATATTAAGAGTATATCTCTTTCCTTAAACTCGCCCTCAACGCACTTTGTCTATACATGCTGAGAAATTTAACTATTCTTTCTTAATGCATAAACATAAAATTAGCATTAAAAAAAATCGCGATCACAAAATGAATCAATTTTAAATTATCTGATATTACATAGTAGAAAAGATGAAAGTGATTTAGTTCTAGCTGAAAAACTAAATTATGATATAGGAGATTCAGTTGTTAATTTAATAAAAAATAAAACATGTCAGTCTGACATAAACAATGTCAGTCTGACATAAACAGATAATAAAATCACAAAAAGATGGAAACATAAATATTTTGATAATGTTTTCAAAGATGAAAAAGTAAATTATAAAATATAATAGGATGGAAAAGATTTAAAAAAACACAATTTGTAGATAATAAATTTACTAACTAATGAAACAAATTTATGATTTTAATAAAAATAAATTTGTTATTTCATTTAATAATTTTTCTATTTTTCTTAGATGATTTTTAATATTTGCTATATAGGTGTCACTACTACAGAAAATTAAAATAACTATGGTTACCTTATTCATTGCACTCAAAATTCTTACAGAAATAATTCAATAATAAATCATATATTAAATTAATAATAAGTTTCCATTAATTAACAAAGTTTAAATTTACTATCACAGATATGAAAAATGCTCTGCCTAAGCTGATAAGATGTTTATTAAATTTAAATGATACACAAAAATGTTTTGTACAATTTCCTATCCTAGTAATATGGTAATAAAATAATTCCAACTTTATTTAAAGTTATTGGCTACGAAAATCCAGTATTCAAAATCCAGTTATCAATATCTAGATAATCTAATACAATTTCATCAATATGTAAATCCAAGTCGTCATTGCCTTCATGGTCTAAGGAATTTATATCTATATTTAAATTTGATGAGACATTATCATTATAAATGAATTTAATGCTAGTAATCTTAGCAAAAATTATACTAATTCAGCTGTGAAGATGGATTTCGACAATAACCACCACTAGACCTTATATGAGAAAAGAAATTTTCTATATAGGATCTTGATTTAACCGACGTGTCATGACGAAACTAATGTTTTTACTGTCTATTTGATCTTTAGACAATAACAAAGTGGCTTTTATACTTTGTATTAATCTATCTGTTAATACTATTAACAGTCTTTCGGTTAAATGAACAAGAGAAAAAAATTATGCATCTTGCACCATACTATCGGTATATAATATTTCAAAAATAATTTAAAATTAAATCGAAATACAAATTAATTAATTATTAATTAAGTCAGAAATTACAAGCAAAATTCCTAAAAAATTGTAATAAATGATATATGTATTTAATTCAATTTAGAAATAAGTCCTCACACAAAAATGAAATAAAATATGTCATAAATGTTAAAACTCATGAAAACTCTGAAATTATATTTCAAAGGATATTTAAAAAAGGTACAAAAAATTTATATATTTCCATCAAAATTGTAGATAATTTATGTTCAAAATTATCCAATGTATTTAACATTAAAAAAATAATAAGAATAATATTTAAGATGTCCTGGCAGTATTAAACCTAAATAGGAACATTTTATAGTTATTATATAATTTTCTTCATTATTTCTTCCATTATATATTTAATAAAAATACAAGACTTATTTTTGCTTCAACCTGTTTCTCTGTTGCTATTTTTAGTCCTTTAATCAACGTCAGATTACTTTTATACCTCCTCACTCCACTTGTTCCATCATTTCTGAATTATACAATGTTTAGATGATAGACTTTATAGTACACTAGATTATACAGGATAAATTTTTTTTTTTTTATAAAAATTACTCAACTAAACAATTTTTAGGGATGAGAATGAATATTTGAATGTTGCTGTACCTGTTCACCCGGTTAAATATCTTATTAATATTGATTTCATCTTACAAAAAACAGATACTTAGCTGGGGATCTACTCGTAAAACAGAAGAAGTTAGAAAATTGTTGCTGCATAGGACTAAAATATATTTTTATTTCTGTAGGCATTATTTATATTTCAGATGAAAAATCTTTGGGAATTTATAGCAGCAGGGGAAACATAAATAATTAATGACAACAAATAATTTGATATCTTTTTTTCTTACTTCGTATACGAATGGCGGAAAAATAAATATAACAAAAATGAAAACATGTGGAAATTATATAATTTTACATATTTTGTATCACAGTTTTCCAATACTCTTTTGCACTATTTTCTAATATTACTGATATGTTCCCAAAATAACAGTTTGAAGGATAAGAATTTGAATTCATGTGAATTTTTTCGCCTATATAAAAAAATTGTTGAACAAAGTTAAATAGAAAAATGAAAAATTATAATTTCCCCGGCAGCAGACATTAATGTTATAGTTTCAAATTAAAATTCAAACGAGGACATTTTGTATAATTTTGTTACGTGCTGTGCTGAAGATCTTTAAAAACCTATAAGTAATTTATTGCGAAAAAAAAATGTTCAATGATTTGGAATGGAGAAGGTAAAAAAACGTAAATTTAACTGGTAGGATACCGGAAATTACGCAGTACCTTTTGTTTTTTTAAATGAAATTTAATATTGTAATGTGTATGTGACTGACAAATTTTGAAAATTTGAAAATTTTTGTTTATATACTTTTATAAAATTTGAAAAAAATGTTGAGAATTTGTTATTTTGTTAGAAATGTCACTACAAAAATGCATGCCCTTATTAATATAAAAAAATATTAAAATTCATTGGTATTCCAACTACATCACAAAGTTTGTTATAATGCAGAATGCACTACGTATAGAAGACGACTAAATAAGATGTTTAGAAACCTGAAGAACTAAGTGCTTGTTGCTTGTCCAAGATCGGTGAATAATCGTGTCTTTATGGGCTTATAAAGAATAAGTCTCTGCCGTCTACTTCTATTGCGTCTGCTTTAAGCAGGCTAAGTAAGTTTACAGGCGTTACAAATATTTGTGTAATATTCTTATATAATTTTATTAAAGCAATTTTTAAATTTTTTGGAATTGGTACTTTTTTTTGTTGTATATAATTAACTAAGAACGCTACTGGAAAGTCTTCTAAATTGTGTTTCTTTCACTATTTTTTCTACTTTTTTTTAGGTAAACATTATAAATATCCTCGCACATAACATAATAATTTATTTAGTGTGAAACTATGGTATTTTTATAACCTTATTACTTTGGACATTTTTCAGTTGTAAACATTTTTCCATAAAGAAGAAAGGTCCAGTTAAAATTTGTGATAAGGAATCCTCAAACTTAAATGAAAATTAATTACATTCTTTTGTTCTCTTATAGATTTTTATTGGCAACATTTTCATAGGTTTTTCCGTGCATTTTTAAATCTTGATGTAACACAATCTAAATTTTTTAATTGTTTTTAAGAACTTAAGAGTTAATTTTTCAATCAAGTTCAGTTGGTTGGTTCTTTACTTCTTGCAATAAAAAATAAAACAATCTTGGATTCACTATAAATTTTCATTTGTATTTTTTTTTAAGCTTCTTAAATATTAATTAAAGTAAAACATTGAATAAGAAAATTATTTATAGCACAATCCTTTCGAAATGAACAGAAATTCGTAATTGGATTTTATGAAATACGTAAATGCATTTTAAGATTGTTTATAATAGATGTAATAAAAATTATGTTGGAATATTTTTAAGTATTTTTTTTTTTAGATAAATTAACAAGTTATTGCTCATAATATTTTAATTAAAAGTTGAAAAACTAATTCGTTTAATAAACCTTCCGCTAGTATCGAAATCTTATTATTTTTCTAAATGCCATCATATTCATATTCGAAACTTCAGAAAATTGTATTATAGATTGATTATATATGTATAACATAAGTATTCGAAACTGAAATTATTCAAAAAGAAAAAAATCATACTTAAAATATTTTCAAATTTTGAATTTAAATTTTAAATAGAAAATTATATTTTATATTGAGATATTTATTATATTAATTTTAAATAACAATAACTTATTATTAAATTTTCAAAGAACTATTAAATATATAATACTACATTTTATATTTAATATCTTATTTTATATATATTTAAATTTACTATATAATTTTTCCAAAAATTATTATAATTTTGGGAATCATGGAATTAAAGTTAGTCCTGAAATCTGCAACATTGTTTTTATTTTATCAATTAATTAAATTAGTTTTAAGTTTACTTTTAATAAGTTCTATATTTTGAAACAGCAAATTTAGGGATCTACAAATTTAATGAAATTACAATGCAGGGAATAATGTTGTAGAATTATGTTTTGATTGATACATAATTTTTAATGTAGCAAAAAAAAACTTATGAAAATTTAGTATTAATTATATCTTATTGAAATATATTAATAATATTAATGCTCTCATCTGGGAAAACTAAAATAATAAAAAAAAATTATATCAAATTGACAAAATTTTTGGATTGAATTACAAATATATTATAACCAAATCCAATTATTATTATATTCACAACAATTTCAAAAATCTACATTCAGAACACAGTTACAGCATAATTTAGTTAATTTAATTATATACATCATGGTAAATATTATTGGAATTTTAATCATTCCCCAAAAGAATCAAACTAGTTTTACCAATTTATTTATCTATATATGTAGTTGCGAATATTATGTATGTATATGTACATCATGAAATTCATTTAATAATATCCTTGAATGAACTCAGGATGCACTAATTTAATGTCATTACAGAATACCACCATCATGATTAGTGATTATGGTCATCAGAGCTGGTATTTAATTTAATCAAAGTAATCAGAAAATATTTGCGACAACAAACAGAATAATTAAAATTATTTTAAATCGCTATTTAACGCAATTAAGGACTTTTTAATTTCTTCTATATCACAAGCAGAGTTTTTTTATGGTAAATGTAAAATATCTGCAAAAACCTTTGGACCACGGATAATTGATGAATGGTTATAGAGTGAATATACATCATATTATAAAAACACTTCTCATAAAATGCAATTATAATATTATATAATTGTATAATTTTAATTTTGAACAAAACTGGTAAAAAAGTCAATAGATCATAAAATTCCATAATTACAAGCGTTTTTGAAAACGTTTCGAATTGGGGAAAAAGAACATAAACAAAATGTTTTCCATTTCAACCATAATCTTTGCTGTATTGTTGAAAATAAATGACAATGTGTGCAAAAAAATTATTTATTATAATTTATTTTAATGTTTAAAAAAAAAATAATATTAATTTAAAGAATTTAATTTTTTAGAAATATTTTTTTTTATACAAATTCTAATATAATTTACTAAAAAACTGTGATTTTAAGTAAATTAATTGGTTTAATTTAGTATAATTATAAATAATTTAATTATTTAATTTATTTTAAAAAAATATAATAAATATTTAATATCAATGCAATATCAATGGAAAAATCAAAATCAATTTTATTTAAATTAGTGTATTTAAATTCGTTATGTGGCTCTTACATCGATTCGAGAGATTTGAAATTAATATAGTGCTTTCCATTGTTAATATTAAAAAATATACTCAAAATCAGGATATAAACCAAAAGAAATTTATGCTTGGACCCACTAAATATACCGATCCCAATTTTGTAAGACATAAACAAGAAGTTCTTATCAACATGTAAGCCATATTTTTTTAAATTCTGCAAAACAATATGTATGCGTACCGTACGCATACGCATATACATTGTTTTACATTTTAGTGAAAAATATTTAAAGAAATCCTTTTTTCTCCAAGTCCATTGTAACAGTATAACAACTCGTAATAAATACTTACTGTTGAACTGCCGGACTTTCAAATTTCTATTTGTTATCCAACTCAACTCAAAAAAACTTTTGCGCTAAAAAGGCTCTAATTTGTCAGTTAGTAAATATCCATTTATAATAGAATAATCTGGAATGAAATTATATAGAAAAATTAAAGCACATTAATATTATTTTATCTCAGCCAGCGGAGATAATCCTTGAAAGGAGTATAAACATTTTCAGTTGTTGAGATATCAAGATATTTAAAAAAAAAAATTAAGGTTTTTTTTTAATGTTTTCTCATTATTAATTTGTCCTTTTAGTGTCCTTGGTACAAAATATTTCTTTATCTATAGCGGATGAATTATTTTGGCCGACAAAAATTTAGTGTATCCACAAAAAGTTAAGAAAAATAAACATTATAACACGAAGTTTACTGTAGCGTTAATCTTAAAAACAGAAATTTTATGGTCATGACCTAATCATTACTGAATTATATATAAGATGATTAATTTTTGAATTCCCTTGGCGCCGTAAAACATGAAATACATCCTGTAAAAAATTATAATAAAAAGATATAAAAAAAAATGTGTAATTAATTTGTTTAATTTTATTTACCTAAAAAGAGTAGAAATTTATTTTTCAAGAAAAGTTGGCAGGCACTTCATAAAAATTAATTAGGAAAACAAGAAAAATATTTTCATCAGAATTTAACTACCACAAAATTGTAATTTTTTCAACAGGAAAAACTTTATTTAATGCTCGATGATGTAGTAAAAACCCAAAAAAAAGGATATTCTGCTCGCCAACAAACTGGTAACATATAAAAGCTGCTTTCCCAGTTTATGGACTTTTTTGCAACACAAAAAATAGTCAAATTGTGAAAAAACGAAAATACATCAATTCTGGCATACTAGTAAACATGTAAAAGTATTCGGGATTAACTTTAACAACAATTTTGTATTACAACGTTTTCATAACCGACTATTTCCACCTTAAAGCTATTTTACTTTTAATTAATGCAAAAGAGTTTATGCAAGAGAGTATCCAAAAGGTTGTTATCAATTCAGAAATATTATGTTTTGTTAGGGTTGGTAAAGTGTACATGAACTTCCAGCAAAATAAGACAGCAAAGAATCATGATTATGATAGTGCCTCATATCTCCGTAGTGTTGGACAATACTATTTTATGGACAATACTAATTTTGAAAATTCTAAACTAACACAGCTTTCAAATATAGCGGGTTGAAGATCCGAAAAAAGGATTTGAATTGTGTTTTGTTAGGGTTTGATACGGAGTTATAATTTGAATTGACGGAGTATTATAATAATATTCTGATGAAAGTCATTTTTCATGTTTTCAATCTGACACCAAGCTGCAGTAATGTTCAGTAATTCCGAAACCCATCAGTCTTCTTTCTTTTCAATGACTAGATTCTAACCTAAATATTGTTCATTTTATGAGCAATAATAATTTTGAATATTCTGAAATAATCCCCGCTTCCCTCAAATAGACTAGGTTTGAGATTTTCACGGATAAGATGTATAAGAACAAGAAGTAGTTTTCTGAATGCGCAACTTGTTTTACAAATGCATACTCTCACATCCTTCAGCAACTAAGGATGATTCCAAAAGAGCTCAAACTATTCTGGATGACCAAATTATGTTAATTCAAATAAATATGAATTCGAGGTTTAACACTGATTCACAATTAAATAATTAATGATTAATCATATGTTTTTACGAAATAAATCGTCAAGATTTAAATCTGCCTACTCATTTTCATCAATATAACCAAAGTAAATCCGTTTCTGCCTCATTGCTCTTATTATAATACATTACTATATATTTTTATAAATATATCTACATTTGTGTACTGATTCTTACAACTTTTTTTCAGGAAACCTTTTAATATTTTATGTACTAATATAACTACTCATCATGTCCTGTTTATTGTTATGTCCTTTTGTCCAGTCCAGGAATACTTGTATTATTTCAAGAAATTATTTTAAGTATTGATATCACTGCAGTATTGATTATAATAGTGGCAAAGACTAAATTTAGTACGCCTTCATTTTGCGCTGACTTTTCCTGCACTACTAAAAATTCTGTCAATTCGAATTGTCGTCGTTGTGCGACAGAAATATCAATTGATTTTATTTTGAAAATGCTTTTATAATATGTATCTATAAAGGATTATATAAATATATTATTTGAAAAATATTATATATAAATAAAAATATTTTATTCTGGCATATCCTGGAGTTTGCACTTCAGTGATTTCAAAATAGTCATCCAAAATATAATTTTAATTTTCTTACAGCCTTAAATGTCTGAGTATATTTTTAAAAGCGAATATAATTCCGATAATAATCTGAATCCTCATAAAATGTGACAGTTAAGGTGAAATTAATTTAAGAGATGGTTTATATTTCTACATATAAAAATGCTGTATAAATAAAAAAAAAAAACAAAAGGTTGAAAAATATCCCAAAAATGTCAATTTGTATCGGGTGTTGCTGACCTTTATTTATGAAAAGCTTTTGGGTCATTCTAATTCATGCTGAAACAAATAAAGTTTATTATATTGAAATTTAACAACAATTTTAATTTTAATTCTTATTATATTAAAGATACATTTCCGGAAGAGCAGATTAGAAAATTATCTGAATAGAAAAAATAATATTATCTGATTATAAAAATATCCTTAAGCTTTTTTAGTATTAAATAAATTGAAGAAATGAAAACCATATAAGAATTATTTGCACAACCGAAAGTATTAACGTAAAACAATGAACGTTACGTTTAATATTATAAATAGAAGACGAATTAATATTCTCTACAAAAATTACTATTATTATATGATTGGTACAATGAAATTCCCAGCAAGACCGCAGAATATCCTGTGATTACAATCCAATTATTTGCCAAGCGAATAATCCCTATATTGTGTATAATTCGCTAACTTCATTACTGTATAAATTTATCCACCTTAAATATTAAAATGTATACATTTTATGATGAGATGAGCTGGGGATTAGTTTAAAAGTTTATAAGCTTGAACTATTTCCTCTATATCCGTAGGAAAGTCATCCGCTAGGGGAGTATATACTCACAAGGCTTCGCACTCTAGGGGCTTTTATTCTGGATACAACAAAGATTCCCTGGACCTGTCTAAGGTGTCGAACTTTATCAAAAGATCAAACCGGTTTGGTGAAGATGCAAGAGCAGAACGTGTACCAGTTAACACCACTGTACCTAGTTATGGTGAATCAGTTGGCACAAACATTTGAGACACCAGCTTAGCGGAAGGCAATCAATCGTGATAATGATGGCCATCCGCCAAAAGATAACTGGAACACCGAGTCAAAACCTATAATGCAGGACTGAGTATGGTTAGACCCCGTACTAAGATCTGCAAAGATTAACCGAAAAAACTGATGCAGCCCTTTTCTTTGCGAGTGGACTGAAAAGTGCCGATACCTTGTTTATTCAAGGCAATTGTACTAGTTTCCTTGTTTGATTACTTTCGTAAACCCAATGCTCCATAAAATTTTGGTTTATAATACTGCGATAATGCGATAATACTGCGGGTCTAGGATAATTGTACATTTAACTTGTAATTGTAATAATATATTATTTAACAACCTAATTTAACAACAAAAAAACTGTATGGTTCAGTTCAACTGTATTATGCAGTGGGAAGGGAAGCATGAAAAATTGTTCTATTTTACTGTTTAACTGTATGTATTTTTTAAAATATTTCTTAGTAATCCCCACTCTGAACTATAATTGAAGCGAAAAGCATTATATATCTCTCTCTCTCTCTCTCTGATACAAATTACAATAACATCGCATGGAAATTGGCAGAGCGATAAGTATACGGTCTCATTGAGTACGTCTTCATTGAGTAGTTTTACAACTCATAAATTAAAATTTTACTTTCAAATCTTAATGCGAATAGCATATCGCAGTATAACGAACATTCTTAATAGTCGTTATAATTAATTAACCTGGTTTGAACGATCAAACCTTTTTACATACCTATAAAGTTCGGTTAAATTATTGAAATGTGTACTATGAATTTTTTATAAATCTCTATTATTTAACAGGCTACTTTTATTGTCGTGAAAGGATTTTTTGAAATTAGTGTAATTTTTATGTATAAAATGTATGTCTACCTATAAAAATAAGGAAATCTAAATTATGTAATTTTGATATCTCAAATATTATATCAAAATCAATTAAATAAATATCCATTTTTTTTTCATATATACTCGTAGAACTTTCCATTTAATCAATAAATATAAATTTCAGGATCTGGCCGCAACCCGCAACCACACTAAGGTCGATAAGAGTAGTTGGCTTCTGATCCTTGTTAAGTTGAATTTAGCTTATTTATCAAATTGAATTTTTACAAAAAAAAAAATGCAATTTAGTGTTTTTATTCAATCTCTGGGCTTTGTTAGAATATTGGAAAACCAAAATTTCGAAGATAAATTTATGTTATTGCAGAAAGTATATACTTTTGTAAGATGTTATCTAAGTTTTTATTGAAGTTTTTTCTAAAGAAAAAAATATTGTCCAATGACAACATTAATTTTTATAAGAAGTTTTTGAAAACTTTTATCTATTTTCAAATAATACAAACTATTTCTTAAGAAAAACTCTAAGAAAGTTTTCCGTTTATCACTTGGCATATATTTTCCAATATTCAATTTTTATATACAAATTTGTATTTTTATTTTTTGTAACTTTGATACAAAATATTTCATTTAACCTTTGAATATCTATTCTGTCAGAGATCAAATTTATAAAACTATATTTCACAAAAAAAAGGAAAAGATTTTCTTTGTATTTTTTATTTTTCCCACAAATCAACTTTAATATAATTGTTCGACTTTTGGTACAAATATTAAATTATATTTTTCAAAATACACTCTAGAAACATGACACTTATAATATTTAATACATTATTTGTTACTTCTTAGTTAATAAAATATAAAAATATATATAAACATTTAATAATATACATAAATATAGTTTGAGAGTTTGAGTTAATAATAATTATTGAAAATTTATTATTATAAAAAATGTAAAATGGAATTACAATAAAAAATTCTCTTAAACTAACATGATATCATTATAACCTTACGTTTTTGTATTATAGTATTATATAGATTATACCATTTTCAGATTAAATTAAACATTTTTCAAAAAATGTTAAACTAAAATTAAACATTTTTTAAAATAGAATTAAACGTATTTTATAATGTCTTCGTAATATATCGCAAACAAGCCCGTTCTAAAGTAAACACAAGATCAAAATAAGTTTTATATCCTTTTTTTCTAAAACATTATGTTGATATTATTCGCGTATTACAGGATTACAATTCCAGCAATTAAAGGCCGCAATGTAACCTTAATTGCAGCTATTAATGATTGTGGTGTTCTTCACCAATTTTTTTTTGCTAATAGCTCTGAAAATACATTATGTAATGCTAGCATCCACAAAACTGAACAAGTTCGTGCAATTGTACCAAATTATAAATTATACATTCTTTCGCCATATTGAATCCGATAGAAAGTGTATTTTCCAAGGTGAAAACTGGAGTCACAAATTTGTTATCAAACCAAGATGAAATTCAACGTTTAAATAACGAATACTTACCAAATATTATTGCAGAGGGCTTGGAAACTGTGACAGTTCAAGATTGCGAAAGTTATGTAATTAACATGGTTAGAAAGCTTTCTACTGCTAAGGAAGGCTTGCCACTAGAGTATTTTTTTTCTAATTTGAATCGTTTATTTCTTACATAATTTGTAACAATTATAAAGTTTGCAAATTATATTCGATAATAATCGGAGTGTTTCCACAGGATATTCCGGATTCATGCTAAGCTAATTTATTAATTTTTAGAAGATTATAATATAATAATTTTACGAAATTATATATTAGGTAGGAATAGGATATGAATATGAACCAATTTTAAAATTTCATTTATTTATAGATTATTTTCAAGTTTCGTAAGTATTTAAAGTACAATACAAATAAATTTTGATTATAAGATTTAAGTACAAATATAAGATATAAGTACCTGGTAGACTGAAAGTACAAATATAAGATTTGTTAATTATTTATTTTGTAAAGTAAATAATCTTTTTTAATATAGCGTAAATAATTAAAAATCGGATTAAAGAAATATTTTTTTTTTCTGGATTTAGTATTTATAACTAATTAAATATAATAATTAATAATAAATAAAAAGTTCAATTGGTTATTTATGGCTTATTCTTCAAGGATACATAATTTTATTATATAATTATATCCAAAAAAATCGTACTGATGCTAAACAATTAGAAGAAAAAAATGTTTAGGAATATGTTAACATAATAAAACTAAAAGAAAATATCTTTACTGTCATCATAACTATTTCACACAGATTTATAAGTGCTATAGCATGTGTAAAGGATTTTGTGAACCCAAAAAAGTCAATATCCGAAATAAAATTACATTTGCCAGTGTAAAAGGGTTTAGAATTTTTAGATATCATGATTAGATTATATTCTGATGTATTTTTTTATTACAATTTATGCAAAAATTTTGAAAATGGGTTCAAAGAAAGGCAAAACTATGAAATTCAGGAATCAAAATTATTAACTTTATAAAAGTAATAAGTCCGATTAGATTTATAAACTTAAAAATTTTATATTAAATTTTCAATTGATTATTGAAGATGAAAAGAGTAATGATAACATGTAAGTAATTAATTAAAAAGTAAGCATTTGAATTAAAACAGAACGAAAAAAGCATAAGATTAATTTTGATTTCACATATATTGAAAATCGGAATCAGGTTCAAATTATTTTAACCTGATTTGCCTTTCTAATATTTTGGTGATGCACAAATTTTAGTAACTCCATAGGTATAAAAGAAAATTCTTTCATTGAAGGAATTAAATTCATACATGATTGAGCTGATATATACAGATTTATTCCAATTTGTATTTGATTAAGGAGGTGATTTGTCGTGACAGAAATAGCAATTTTACGGATAGAAACATTCTAACCTAACTCATGTTAATATAAAAATGTTCCTTATATTTCTTAATGAAATCAATTTGGTTCGTCGTAAGTATTATTTTTTAATATTTTAGGGAATATAAAAATAAAAGTAATATACCAATACTTTTTTTGAAGCTGGTAGTTGAGGCTTGATGGGGAACAAAATTTTCATTTTTTTTTTGCTAAAAAAAGGAGCGCGAAGCAGAAAAATAAAATTAAAATTTCACTTTCAGTTTTTTTGCTTTTACTTTTTTCAGTGACTTTTGGATTTTTTTTAAAAAAATATTTTACTATTACGAGTATTTAGAATACTAGAATATACTCGAATTATGGACTTAATCATAAAAATGGATAAGGCTAAAAAACGACCGCATTTCGTACACATGTTAGCTATTTAGTTTGTGCATATCAAATTTGGAGTAGGCAATTTCTGTTTAAATTATGTAATATACATTATTAGTGTCTTAAAAGATGTGTAATCTTTAACAAGGCATAAAGTTAGTTAAGGAAGGTCTATATATTACAAAAATACTCTTCGATTTAGCTACAGAGAATGATAAGATGAGAAAAATGAATAAATTTATTTATATTAATTAATACTTCGTCTAAATATGGTCATCAATATATCAGATAAAATCAATTTTAACTTTAACCGAAGAGAAGTCTCCTATTTTTGGCGGATATTATTAACTGAATAGCCTAATTGCCAGTAACAACTACAAGTAATACTTCCATATCACTAAGATATGCCTTGAAGAATTAATAATCAATACAGTAAACCGCCTTCTTTTTATATGAGCAAATGAATTGAAGAGAACAAAACGATAATACATTATATGAATCAGATAGGAAATAGTAAATTAATTTAAATGATTCTTTTTGAATAGTGACCGATTAAGGACATTTCTCAGTAACAAACGCCAAATGTTTGTTTATAAATATCTATATTTACAAAATAATTTAACAATAAAATATAAATATATAGAATCATTTCAACATATAAGTTAATATAAAATTTTAAAATTAATATTCAAAATTATTATTAGTTTGTCAAGCTTGTCTGGCACATTCATTGCTTCATTAAGTCTTATTCTGCTGCTTTTAAATTCAATATCAATTTTTCGTTTTAATATATCGAAAGTCAAAAAAGATGTTATAAAAGATGTTCTCGACGAGAGTGGTAAAAGATTTAATAATTTTAATCTTTCAAAATATAGTGGGAAGATATAACGTAATCATTGGGATTGTGCAAATCTATTAACGTATAGATAAAAAACTGTTTTTGGATAGATTCTATTCTATTTCTGTGTACTTGAAAAATAGGATTCTAGATTGGACAAGCATATTCGACAATAGAACGAATGAAGGAATATTATAAAGTTGTTGTCACTCATATATTCTTAAATTCACGTGCTCTTTTTTATATGAACCCCTGTGATTTGTTGGCTTTTGAGATGATACTATCATAATGAACATTAAAGTCAAGCTATTTAGTTATTTGTTATGGTTTCTGCAAAATGTCTAATTACATTAGATCATGTTATAGATCTACAAATAGGAACTAATGTATCGTAATTTTAAAAACAAAATTGTACGTCACGTTTACAGAAATAGATAATTGCTATCATGATAATTAATTTTTTAATCTAAATAATTGAATTGAATAAACAAAGTTAGATTTAATAAATTGTTTACCGCAGATTTGCATATTCCAATTGAAATACATGAACACTAATTATATGGATTTAATCATTTAAAAATTAAATTCATTTTACATAGTATATATTTGGATTGCTTGAATAAATTGCAGACTTTGCTTGTTTCAATACCAAAAATTATAATTGAAAATTATAGTTTTGCAATAATTATTTATGATTGGATTTGAACAGTTTAAACGAGTTTTAGTTATCAAATAATTACGAAGTGTTGTGACGGAAAGGCTGCATTGAAAAATGGGTTAACATAATGAAATATTTGTTGCAATGCAAGTTTATATATTGAGGTTTTTCTTCTTTAACTTTAGAGATTCTTCTTTTTATTGTCCATTTTGCCGATTTTATCTTATCAATATGAATTTTTATTAAAATATGAATTATTTTGATAATTCCATAATTAGTTTATAAATACTAACATGCCTTTTATCCACTACAAACTGTAAACGCCTGTGCACGCTTTCCAAGAAATTTTCTTTTACCGAATCAGGTGGAGTAAAAATCTGGTAAATAATTTCCCTAATGTAAATATCATCCGGAATGGCGTTGACAGTTTTGGTCTTAAAAATCGTCGCCATTCGGTAGGTCCATTTTCGGATTTTTTTTTCTCGAGATTTTGATATGCAGGACCCAACTCAAAGAAAAAAACAGATAATATTAAATTAATTATACTATTGTTCATATTTCTAATTTCGATTTTCGTTCTGGAATATGATAATACATTGAATTACCTTATAATTGCTAATTACCCTAAAAATAAATGCTCAGTAATTAGAAAATAATTTAAATTATTCATTGGATTTGTGGTTCATAAAAATTTGTGGATAGTTGAATTCTAAAGGTTTTTCAAAAATTTCAATATAAATTATTTGAATAATTTAAAAGTTTGTAATCTATCAAGCAGAAAAATTTATTATTGAATTTCAATAGAAATTTTAAGATAAAATATATTTAGATTCTTTCATGAATTTTATTTATAAAGGTGGTTAACTAATGAATTATAAATCGATATTAATTAATGTATAAATAATTATATCATGTTATAGATCTAATCTATATATTTTAATACATTGTGATCTTCATTAAGATTAGTTTAATAATTCAATTAGAATTAAATTACATTAATTTAATTCGAATATTAATGCATTATTTTTGAATTATTAATTTAAAATAATGCTTTAAAAATAATACATTACTTAAAGTAATACAAATTATACGAATTAAATAACAAAAATAATACAAAAGTAATTCAAATAATTCAATGAATTATTATTTTAAATTCAGAAATGATTGGGAAATCTAAATCACATATTAAATCGAAATTTTTTAAATTAAATTTATAATTTTCATTTATTTTAATTGTGGTTTTACTTACTTTTTTAAAAGGATTTTCTTATATTCAACATAAATGACAAATTTAATAAAATAAACAATTTAATTATGAAAAATTTCATTTGTTACTTTAATTTACTATTATATAAAATTTTGAATGAATAATTAATTATATTTCCTTGCAAACTTGCAATAATTTCACTATTTTTCACTATTGGTTTTTATTTATTTTATATAGAAATTTTCAGATACCGTATATCAAATAATTGACACTAAAACTATGGATAATATGAGCAATGAAAATGATTTATCAATAAATATTTAGTTTGATTCTGATGATTCTGTTAAACATCCAAATTACTCCTGATTTATCGTCAGGATCTACCTCAGCGGATTTTAAAAATATTAAAATCATTTATGCTATACTTTAATCAAAATTACAATTTGTTTAGTAAAGTAATACTAATTTCTAAAGGATATGGAATAAAAGTTGAATGTGGTGAGTAGTTTGCAAAAAATATAAAATTTTTAACTCAGCTAAAATCAAATTTAATTACTCACCTAAAAGGCCATACTATGATCAATACAATGAATATATTACATTAAAAAAACATGACCTCAACTCAAATAAGAAGTCGTTTGATCAAAGTTTTAATAAACATAAATTCTGAAAATATATTACCAATATCAATTGTAGAAAGTCCAAGCTTTTCAATATTAAAGTATGTTTAGAAACAGTAATGAAGAAAATGTATACTGAAAAAACCACTGTCGATAATTGGACTATGGAACATTGAAGATTTTAGGTAATATTACAAATAAATACATTTAAACTTTATTAATCGAAAATTTATCTTAAATTCTAATAAAATTATTGACAGCACCATGGACAACGCTTAAAATTTCATTAAAGATTAAAGCATTCAAAGTATTCCGTTAATGAATGATATACAATTTGTATTGACGGTACAGGAACAATATTAGAAAATGAAATTTGATATTGCTCTTTATCAAAACACATCAGATTTTCTAAAAATAATTTAAAAAAAACACTACAAATTTTAACTTAGTACATATTTCATAGTTTTCATAGTTCGGTTTCTTTAGATCCAACCCGTGGCGTTAAGAAAGTGTACTGTTCTTGTAGGCTTTCCTGCTGGTATACTGTTCCTGCTGGCTAGATCTTTTAGTTCGTTAAGGTGAAAGTTACAAAGAGAGCCTGGTCTGAGAATGGGGACTAGCCAGCGCTAGACTCGTGGAGATGAAGTGCATGATTGTCTCTTTTTCGTTAAGATCCATAATTTTTTACTTTGCATATTTTCATTACAAAGTAAGAAATTATGTATATTTTATTAGACAATAAAATTAATAAACATTAATAATTTAATTTTGATACTATAATTAACTAAAACTTAATTCTAATATGTACAATTAAAAAAAAAAAGTACTAACCATTTCTG
The DNA here is from genome assembly GCA_963920725.1 of Rhamphomyia laevipes. Lineage (NCBI taxonomy): Eukaryota > Metazoa > Arthropoda > Insecta > Diptera > Empididae > Rhamphomyia > Rhamphomyia laevipes. The sequence goes on along the minus strand of OY987259.1, from coordinate 24,108,245 downwards.
CGTTTTCCTAAATTACTGTCAAGTAGGTACAAGTATATTATAATTTAAATTTAACTTAAAAACATATCGATTTAATAGATGATTTCCCAATTACAAAAAGAAAAAATTACTTGAATTATTGCTGAATAATTCATTATCACATGTGTTTGCAAGTATTATCATCACTTGGCTTAATGTTTTATAAGCATTTATCATCAAGAATTAATGGAATAAATAATTATTAAAAGTTAGGGCTGTCCGTCCTAAGATGTGACAATTTATATATTAAATCAAATTTGAAGATGAATTACACTTTATTCTGTACATACTTATTAATATAAATATTTTTAAATTTCAATATTGTTTTTATATGCAAGTTGCAAGCAAATGTAGCGTAAGACTTTTTATAAAAATATTTCCCAAAGAGAAATTTTTAAATACAAATTATAAAGAAATATTTTGTAGCAGCTTCTACTTGTACTGCTTCCTTTTGTTTTATATCCAATTTTAAATGTAGACAGTGTACAGTGAGTACGCCATATGCAATTCTTCGCAAAATTATTTATTTTCCCTTAATCCCTTTATTCTTGTCGTGTGTGTGCAATTTTCACTTCAGTCAGAATTCATTATAAGGATACATATTTTGTGTACATACATATATTATTAAGTATACATACTTACATCTTTATGCTCAGATTTTAATTTAAAATTTTTAATAAAAAAACTGGGAATTTTTTATTTCGATTGGCAATGAATTTTTTATTAAATTTAAAAAAAAAAATTTCAATGATATATTAAAATTTCTAGTTTTTCCTCTGCTAACATAAAAACGACATTAATGAAACATTTTTATAGTCTTCCTCAGAATTTTGTATACAGAATTTTTTAAATCCTATATAAGGTTAATATCAACATAAGTGGAACAACATAAAGTCAACACAAAAGAATTTTGCATGCTCATATTAAACTTAATTATTAAAGAATATCTGAGAATTGAGTTTTTCCTATATACATTCTTAAATAAACACAAGGACCAAAGTACACACAATTTATCATTTTCTTTTTTTCAGAATTTTAATTTCTTCAGGAATTGACATGTGCAAATTTTTCATAAATCTACACAACATAACATTTTTTATAAAAAAAAGATAAATAATGAAAGAGTTTCAAACACTTTCAGAACTTCTAAATAAAAAAAAAGCAATTCTATAAAACAAAATATTTATTTATTGTTTATTAATATTAATGTGTTTATAAAATTGATCGAGATACGAAAATGGATAACAATTACAACAACATCAAGCATGATCTAGTCTAGAAGATGAGTGATGAGCAACCAGCGGATCATATTTTGCGTGAAAAACACCGATTCCATCAAGATTTCGTAAACACGAAAATTCTTTTAAATTATTTTCATCACCATTTGATATAACCCCAGAAAGTACTCAACTCGAATATCAAATGGAACTTATTGAGCTTCAGGGTAATATTGATTTTAAATAAATACAAATTTCGCGATGTTAGTCTCATGGATTTTTATAAGCAGTACTTCCCTATCGAATAATTTCCGATATTGGCTGATGATGCAAGAAAGATGATTAATCTTTTCGGAAGCACTTGTATCTTTTCAAACAGCTGTTTTCAAAAATAAAAATTATTTCAAATTTAGCAAGAAACCGACTCGGCGACGAAAGAGTTGAGAGCTGTTTACGAATTGCAGTTTCCAACGTGCCAGCTAATATTAAAAAAGACTGTCAAATTTCACATTAAATTTTTCTATTATTTTCTTGTGTATTATAAATTTTTCTTAATTCAATATAATTTTTATTAAGTATTTTCTTTTAAATATAAATTTTATTTGCATACTATATAATTAACAATTATAATTCGCAATAATAAAAAACAAAAAGCAATTGCACTAAACTACTTCATAAGCTTTAATCTTCCGAATCCGAATCAACATTCATCACACTGTTCTATAATACTCTTCTTTAAATTTAAAAATTCGCTCTGTATCTGGAGAAACCAAGGCTTTGGATTAGCTATCCAAAATGACCACACTATAGGATTCGAAGCTATTGCTTCATTTTTATTCAATTTAAAATTAATTCATATTAAAACTCAAATTCAGAATTATGAAATTATTATTATTCTAATTTTATAACAATTATTATAATTATTCTAACTAATAGTACACACTATTCGTGATCACCAATTGTTGATGTAATTGCTTTTATTTAATTATTATATAATATTCCTGTCGAGCTATGTAGCACCGCACGATTTAATACGTATTAGAAATAAATATAATATTCATACTATGGAATACGTTTTAGCGTAGGCTACATACAGAATTCTATACAGAATTGTATTTTTATATAGAGCCAATTAAATTTTATTTATATATTTTAGATGCACTTTCTGAAATTATATTCTCTCTGGAAATTTTCCCAAATATAGACAAATAATCACCTAGCGGAAGGTTTATGAAACGAATTAGCTTTTCAACTTTTAATTAAACTTTTATCGGCAATAATTTGTTAAATCATCTAAAAACATACTTAAAAATATTTCAAGAAATTTTTTTATTCTATTATAAAAAACCAACCTCTTAAAATACAATTGCGAATTTCTATTTTTTTTTTGGTAATGCTGAAAATAATTTTCTTAGTAAATGTTTTACTTTAATTAATGTTTAAGAAGCTTTACAAAATACAAATAAGAATTTATAGTACGTCCGAGATTGTTTTTTTTATTGCAAGTATAAGAGACAATCAATTGCAGTTGATTGAAAAAATAACTCATAAGATCTTAAACAATTAAAAATTTTAGATTCTGTTACATCACATTTGAAAAATGAACCAGAAAGAAACTATGAAAATTTTGTTTAAGTTTGAAGCATTTTTATCACAAATCTTAACTAGACATTTTCTATGGAAAAACTTTTACAACTGAAAAATTACGAAAGTAATGAACGCCTTCTGCAGTGCAGGTGTGATGTATTGTGATGTATAATAGTCACAACTAAGATAGTTAGTATATCAATGATATTTAATAAAAGCATAAACAAGCATAAGAAGCTTCGCACAAATAACTGGAGAGAAGAGGCACTTCTAACTGAAGAGAAGAGGCGATCGGTGGAAAACCGTTCTAAACTCGGCTAAGGGCCCCAGCGGCCTGTAACGCCAGGAAAGTAAGTAAGTATAAACATTTGAAGTGACATTTCTAACAAAATAACTAATTGTAATTATAAAAAAAATTTAATAATCCCAATATCTAATAATTTTCAATTATTTTTTTCCATATTTTATAAAAGTATATAATCAGTAAATAAAATAACAAAAAATTTCAAAATTTGTCACCCACATCACAATGTCCTGAGCATAATGTTTGCCACTGATAAATAAACGAATTTTTAAATATATCGAAATTTAATTTAAAAAAAATTTCATTTCAAAAACCAAAGAAATACTTTAATTTCCGGTATCCTGCCAGTCAAATTAACGTTCTTTTAACTTATCCTTTCCTCAAAATTATTGAATATTTTTTTCTCAATAAATTACTTAAAGATTTGCGAAAACTTTCAGCACAGCACGTAACAAAATTATACAAAATTTTATTTAAAAGTTTATTTCAAAATAATGAAGTATTATTATCACTTTAAGTTTGAATTTAATTTTGGAACTAACATTAATGTACCCTACCGGGGAAATTATTTATTTTTGCATAATTTTTCATTTTTCTATTTAACTTTGTTCAACGATTTTTTATACAGCATAAGAAAAACATTGAATTTATTCACCTGAATCTTATCCTTCAACTTGTTATTTGTGGAACACATCAGTAATATTAAAATATACTATTGGGACAATTTGATACAAAATATGTAAAATCATGTAATTTTCACATGTTTAATTTTTGTTATACATTATATTTATTTTCCGCCATTCTTATACGAAGTAATGAAAGAGATATCAAATTTTTTGTTGTCATTAATTATTTATATTTGTCCTATTTCTATAAATTCCCAAAGATGAAAGCCTACAGAAATATAAATATATAAATTACTCCTAGCCAGCAACAATTTTCTTAACACTTCTTGTGTTTCACTAGTATATGGAATAACTATGAAGTATTTCGATGGACATGAACCTAATAAAAATAGATTCCGCTCAAAATTGTTTATCTTAAGCTATTCCGAATCTGCAAAAAAAAAGTTATGCATAAGGTAGCTTAGCATAGTTTGTTAGGGTAGTAAATTTATTTGATTTGAAATCCAGGCTTAATAAAATATTATTTCTGTTTCTTAAGATGGATCAAATCTTCAAAATGTTGAAGAAAATCGGTATACCAATAAGTTTGTAGCATGAGTATCCATTAAAAATTTCGCCGAAGTCCATGACTAAAATTTTTCACCAAATGTTTTAATTTATATTCCATTTACAGCAAAAAGAATTACATCGTTTTGTCTTTTTGTCGATGCTTTTTTTTAGTTATTGGATCAAACACAAAGCCCAAAGAGGCGACTATTTACACTGTAATTAATTAGTTGTCACATATTTAAATAAAATACATTCTTCGTATTTTCAAAGATATGATATTTTAAATAAAAAGCTTGCTACAAAAGTACGAGTATTTACATATAATTATTGCACAATACTACGAGTTATCTCTCCCCTTAGTTTAACATCTTTTTTGCTTTGTAAGATGAAATCAATATTAATAAGATATTTAACCGGGTGAACAGGTACAGCAACAGAACGTTCAAATAATATTTTTTATCCCTAAAAATTGTTTAGTTGAGTAATTTTTATGAAAAAAATAAGTTTTATCCTGTATAATCTAGTGTACTATAAAGTCTATCATCTAAACATTGTATAATTCAGAAATGATGGAACAAGTGGAGTGAGGAGGTAGAAAAGTATAATCTGACGTTGCTTAAAGGACTAAAAATAGCAACAGAGAAACAGGTTGAAGAAAAAATAAATCTTGTATTTTTATTAAATATATATGTAATGGAAGAAATAATGAAGAAAATTAGATAATAACTATAAAATGTTCCTATTTAGGTTTAATACTGCCAGGACATCTTAAATATTATTCTTATTATTTTTTTAATGTTAAATATATTGGATAATTTTGAACATAAATTATCTACAATTTTGATGGAAATATGTATATAAATTTTTTGTACCTTTTTTAAATATCCTTTGGAATATAATTTCAGTGTTTTCATGCGGTTTAACATTTATGACATATTTTATTTCATTTTTGTGAGGACTTATTTTTTAGGAATTCCTTATTTGTAATGTCTGACTTTCATAAGACATGTTTTTTTTCCTATTTAAATGTTATAAAGTAAGTTTAAAGCAATAAATTTAACCTTGTATATTTAATAGAAAATTTCATTTTAATTTGTATATTTTTGTAAATATTCCAAATTGATTATCTGTTAGAAACTCAATTCTAAAGCTTTTCGGAATCCTTAGCAATTATTCTATATCATTTTCGCTAATTATATCCTTAAAGTATAATTTATTTTGCTAATATATCCTTAAAGTATATAGAAAGTTATAGTCATTTGATTCAAAATTATTTATTAATGAAAGAATTGTAATTTATTTATTAAAACCGACCAACGATTTTAATTTCTTTTTTATTTAACCATAAATTATTAATTTAATTTTTAGTTATCGAAAACATAAATAAAAAATAGAAATGAATTTATGAATATTGAAACCAAATCTTCACCAATTGCAACAGCTCCATAATAAAATTATGAAAATATTTTCTCATACATAATACTGTGAAGAGTGAAGGAAGTTTATGTGACGGCATTAATTATTTTTTTTATCTTGAATGCGTTTCTAAATGTAAAAAATACAATAGGTAACTAAAATTATGAAATAAAATTTGGAAAAGCTAAAACTGAAAAATGGCTTAATAAAAATACATTATATTTTATTAAAAATTACCATTCTTAACTAGATCTAAATGAAATTTCAAGCAAAATGAAATTTATTTTGGTGTATCGTGAACTCAGGAGTTTTGTACACATCAGCTTATCTCACAATAAAGTTCTAATATAAATTGAACTTTCAGCTTTGATTTTGTGTAGCCATTTCTGAATGTGACACTTGCTTCATTTTTTTAAAAAACACTATATTTCCACAGGAGTTTTATTATATAAGTACGAGTTATCTACTCCCCCCAAATTTAACTATATATCATAATAAATAATAAACTTTAATAAAATTTTGTTCTTTAATTTGTGCAGAAGTTATTATTTTAATCTTGCAGCATGTTGAAAATATGACAGTAATGTAATAAATTTGTATATAATAATGCATACCCTAATACAAAAATTGATACATACCAAAATTATGCTCTGCATCTGCAATGTTTATATATAATGTATCAGTCTTAAAATTTTGCATTGTTTTATTTTACATTATTCCGAGTTTGTTTTGAACTTATCTTCTCATTCTCACTATAGTTTTTATTACTAAATAAAATAAACACGCTCAAATTTAAGATAATTTTTCGATCTTTTTTGTCCACCACTTTTTTATAATCAATCACTCAGAAGTAAATTATTTGTACATATTCTAAAACATACTACAAAAATCAATATTTTTCTTCAGCCCATCTTATTTTTTTGTAATATGCCATTCTCATGATGAGTAATTAATAACTGAGATAACTCTTATTTTTATCATATAATTCGGTAGCTGAAAATTTCGAGTGGTAATTAAATAGAAAAATGCAATTATCTTGAGAACATTTTGTTCATACGAGATTTTACATATAAATATAAACGAGCCCAACGAGCAACTTTTAATGGAACATCTTTCTTTTTTTATTGTAAGTGCAAAAGCATTACAATCCGTAATATATTTCAATTTTATACCAAGCTTCTAATTTGTATGAATGATATCTTTGTTCTGCGTCAGTAGCTCTTCTAATCATATACATGGCTGATATTATCAATGTTAGGGGTTCATTTTCTTTATTTGTGTTAAACACTGTTGCTTTTTAAACACTACTCTTTCTCAATCGACTTCCATAAATTTTGTCCTTTAAACCTTTAAACTATATTGTTCTAAAATTGTTTTGAGTAAATAATGAAAATCCTATGAACTGAATTTTGGTAATATAAGATACCACCTTCACTAGATAGATAATATATTTATTAGTTCGTTTGGAACTATATAAACTTTTAATTCGTAATAGAAATTGTACTGTCCACAATGACCGGATTCAGAATATTTTTGTTCAATACTTTCAATTTTTTTATTGTATAGTGCACAAATTTTAATAAAGCACAAGAAGTTAACTGATTCTTCTTTTGAGGAACGCATGAATCGCTCCACAATATTAGTTTTTTAATCGATGGTTAAAATATTTATTTGTTCCACGTTTGGATTAAATTGCCCCCTTAATTGATATGCAACAAAAAATCATAATTTATAATTTTTAAATATTTGTACTTACATTATAATTTTCTTTTTGTGTAATTGCATTTTTATTGTTATACCTATTTAGCTATTATCCTAAAAATGACATAAATGGATGACAATCGCGGTGATTATCGCTTTACAAAATGCTTTAAATTTTTTAGCGACAGTCTCCTATCGCGTATCACTTTACATAATTCCACAGCTGTTATTCCCATAATTTCGCATAATGAAAATATGATAAATTTTCACTGATAAATTTCTGTAAAATTTATCAGTACAATTAATATTGTAAACATAATTATTTTAATTTTCCCTAGGTCAAATATTAAAGAGCTTCTACAAAGAAATGAAAACAACGATAACATTAAACATTACTATTCTCCACAAAATTATAAATGACATATTGCATTAAACCACAAACTAATAAACTCTATACAGACGATTATATTAGAATACGATTTTTGTCGTTTTTATGCCAGAACAAAATTCAAAAAATTTCTGGCTCCACAAAAAAATTACAAACACATACACAATAAAACTCTGTAAGGCTCTGTTTCTATAGTTACGTTGTGAGAAAACAAATTTGTAATTATGAAAAGATATGAAGTATGAGCAAATTTGTTTTGCATTGATTTGTTGTTGTTTTAGCGATGATTTTTTATGGATAATTGAGATTGAGAATAGAAATATATATTTTCAAATTATATTATTTCGGATGATTTTTTTTTAAAAATCATTTGGCTATTTTTTAATGCAAAAGTACTTATGTACCTATTTAAAAAAGAAAAATATTTATTTTTATTTTGAAAAATATTTTTATTGATCTTTTTCATTTCTTATTTTAGAAACTGGTTGAAAATATTTTAAAATTTAAATACTAAGTTTTAATAATTTTTAACTTTCTATTATGATTTATTTCATTAGCTTTACTTCTTATTCTTGCGTTTTTTTGTAAAACTCCTGTTTATTAAGTTTTTCTACAAGCAATGTAGAAAAAAAGTAAAATTCAAGAATATTCTGTCGATGATTTAAACATGGTCCGTCAGAAAACCATTTATGATATTTTTCAGAATTATTTGTTTTTTAATACAAATTTCAACTATTTTTTTAATATTAGTCGTAAACCAATTACATAAAAAAAATATCAAACATTTTAACATGATATGCAGAAACCTAAGATACATTTTTTTGTTATAAAAATATAATTACAAAACCCATAAAATAATTCTGATAGTAGGTACATTTGTAACAAAAATTTTGTTTGTGATAATATTTGTTTAAGAGGAATTAAACAACATATGATTTTGGTTTTCTTTTATCAAAATTTTTTTACAATATTCGCGATTTATTTTATTTAATATTTTAAATATTATGTATCCACAAACATATTTCATTGAATTAACTTCAATAATATAGTTTGAAATATTGATTTGTATATTCTAGACTCAACATTAAAATTATCTGAATTTTTGTGAACTGAATCATTAGCTTCGTCTTTATCTTCCTTATCATAACTAATTGAATTTACCATGGAATCAGCTTAAAGTATATTTTACTATTTACAGCATATTTATATATGTACCTACTTATTCACAAATATGTTAAAATATGACCAAAAAAAAATTAAAATTAGCTATACCTATAAAAATAATTTTCAGTAATTTTTCGATATTTTCACATTCACAAAATAATTTAAAATTCTAAAAAAAAAAATTCAAAAAATCATAAAACTATAGTTTTTTAATTCAAATATCAAAAATGATTTGCAATGCAGTGGAGGTCAAAGTGCAAAACTTATTTTGCTGTGTTTTCTAAATTCTTATAAATTTCTCAGACTTCATTTCTCTCTCTTGCAAAAACAAAAATCATTTATATGAAATGAAAACAATTTGTATTGAACTATAGGTAGGTAGAGTATTTTTACAATACATACATAAATGGAGCTGCGCTAAGCCGATAATTTTTTATTTGAAAAATATCAGTGTCGACAGAAATGGTATTCTAATATAATCGTCTGTATAGTTTATTAGTTTGTGATTAAACATAACTAAATAACATAATACATTCATTATCATTACCATAATTGTAAATTCATTATTTCATATTCTGAACCGAAATTTTTATTATAATTAGGAATGGCATTAAAAATTAATTGACAGGCTAAATTTTATTTAAAACACAATTTTGAAATTTATTATATTTCTTAATTATACTTCACATGTACAATTTTTGCAAGTCTTCATTTAATCAGTATAATAGAAAATAGATTTAGAGGTAATTTTAACATGAGAAAAGAGAAAACAATTTTAATTAAATAATATTTAAATTTATTTTTAAAAATATTGTAATAGCTTTTTCAATAATTTATCAGAATTAATAGAAAATAAAATATCAATTTTATTTTCATTTTAATCATAAATTTCTTTCTTTGGTTAGTAAATTTATCATCTACAAATTGTGGTTTTTTAAATCGTTTCGATGCTACTATGACGTTTTATAATCTAATTTTTCGTCTTTTCAATCATTATCAAGATATTTATGTTTCCACATTTCATCTATTTGTGATTCATTATCTGACTTGTTTTATTTTTTAATAGTTCATTTATGCTAAGTTCCGTCTTTTTCTAGTGTAACAAAAGTAACTCAGATTTGAATGTAATTTGGTATAAATACAGGGTACATGGTGCTTGACAACTTTGTCGAATTATATTTTATATGTTAAATGCTATGCTATATAACATACAGTAATTGTTCCAATTAGAACGATATGATGGCGTATGGGGAATACGGTGTTTCTTCAAATATTAACCGCAAAAAAACCAACTCAGCCTATTCTCTGCGAATGATAAGGTGGTACCATACAATGAACCAAAATTTATCTAAGTACAAATACCTTTGGTTCTGCGTTCAATGCAATGTTCTAGTTATAGCATAAAGTAACTATTATCCGATTTCAAATTTGATACACAGGTTGATTTTCAATGTATAATTGATGTCTGTAAAATATTAGGTTGATGGCTCGAATGGCTCCATCAAAAATTCTCTGGAGATAATATCTTCACAGGGTTAATGGAAAACTAATATATGTCCAGTTTAATTTCTTAAATATATCTGATTGTAATTATTAGCGAATTTCAGTAATATTTGGTACACAAATTTGTTTCGATAAAAATTTCCGATTTACATTTCATCAATTTTAGAGTAGTCCTTGTTTCTGCTTTGAATGTAATATGGGAAAGAGGTTTGAAAAGGTTGGTGCTTGTTAAATTTGGGCTTAGCAGATTCAGTGCATCTATACTTAAATTTCTGAATAATAGACTAAATTTATTATACATCTTTATTACATTTTCAACACATGCTTTTCAGAGAAGCTTAATCCTATTGCTACAACATTTTTAATGTAGACTTCATTCATATAAAAAAGAACGTGCTATGATATATATTAGTTAATCGTATATGATATCTTAGTGATATATTAATATCGAGGTGATGCTATATGTGGTTTGGCTCGCTAATGTAATTCGGCCGGTTCTTTAAAAGAACTCTTCTATGATTAAAGTATTTATTTATACCCAACCAGCTAAAATAAATTAAATATTGATGAACAGAAAGATTTTTTGGAAGAAAGTTGTTATTTTTCTTATTGTATATTTTCATTTCATCAGGAAGATATAAATATTAAATGTAAAATATTTCATTTTTGTTCTGGAACAATCATTACTGAAATAATTAATTAATTTTTACAAGGACAATTCATAGAATACACAAGAAACATTGTTAGTAAGAAATTATAGAAGGATATTAATACCAGTGAAGACAAATAGGTGTAAGCATCAATTGTTTTAAGTGTATATTTTCTATTGATATGTAATGCTGTTACGATAATGTTAGATTTTTCTTTCGAAATTTAATAATTTAATTTACAAAAGAAATTTGTTTTTACCAATCTTTGACTATGAATAAAACCATAATTTAATAAAATACATATTATTCCCTACATCAATCTTATTTACACTTATTGTTCTCAAATAAATTTAAATTCTATATTACAAACACTAAACAGAGCTGCAAACAATTTACATACTAAAATTTGTAATATTTAAAAAATTAACAAAAAAAGTAGTTTATTTTTTAAAAAGTTTTTGTAAAACAGAAATCTCAAGAGACATTTCCAATCTCCAAAAGTAGAATTAACAATTTTTTATTATTTTGATTAAATATAATACTTTATTCTGTCAAATTCAGAATATGCTGGAATAAGCATAAACTTATTCTTGGCATAATAACTCTCTATTTTATTATTATTATGAATATTATATCCTTTTTTCTGCTTCCCTACACGCTTTTTTATAACAACGACAATAATAATAATAACAATACCAACCTGAATTATACAATGTAGCGTGACTTTACACACAAAAATGTATAAAAGTCAGAAAACCATGAAGAAAACATTATCGATAATAAACACAAAGAAAGAAGAAAAACTTGAAAAACAATCCCCGAAAAAAAAAAAACATATGTTATGGAAGAAAATGTAAAATTCATGAACTGCGATTTTTGTTTCTTGAAGAAAAATAAATCCATGTTATTAAATATATATATACAACATTATATACAAATATATTTGCAAATTTATTTATTCGAATTCTTGAAAACACTCAATTCGATGTGTCCCCACGTTAAACATCAGCAAATCATGGCTCCAAATATGAAAACTTCCAAAAATAAACTACTATATACAAAATTTAAGTATCATGCTCAATTGATTTTAAAATATATTACATTCTAACATAATTTAATAAATTCATACTTGTTTTAATTTTATTATGTACTTAGTTGGTTAAAGTTCTTTAAAAATTATTATATACTTAAAGATTAAAGTTAAGAATCAAGAGCACAATTTTCAAAATTTATTAAAATAAACTACTTTTAATTAAATGTCATTAAATTAAAGTGACTACTTTTGTATAACTCTAATCAGAGATATGAGAATATGAGCCTATTAAAATTTAGAATGTACTTAGCACATACTCTTCCATTATTCTAATGACTTGTTGTAAAATTTTTGGTGGTAAAATAGTATATAAAAATAGAATCTTCAAAGTTATGGGTAAATGTAAAATTTTCAACCTGATATTTTTTTGGTTTTGCTTTAATTTTACCATTAAAATTTCTTAAACATATTTGTACCTTATTCAGGTTTATATATCCGCTCTTATAGAAAATTATCTAATAAATGTTATATAGGAATGATTAAAAAAATTAATATTCAAGACAGTAAACTAATAGAGTTTTATGGTTATGCTATTAAAGTAAGTTATCTGTTGCCTACTTTAAAAAAAGTAAATTCTCTTTCTAATGTAAATGAAATAAATTCTATTAAATAAAAATGATAACTTAAAGATGGTATCTTTCTGTTTTTACAGGAAAAGCTTTACAGCGTTATAGGAAAAGCTTTAAAACACGCATTAATATAAGTTAATAATGTAATTTTAGTGGTAAATATTTTTAAATACCTAGGAAAATACAATGTTTTTTCAGTGTAAAATATCACTACAAAAATCTAAAATCGAATAACTATAAATAAAAAATTATGATGTCCAGATTATCAGTGCAAGAATCTGGGTAGATTTATTGCGTATTGTTGCCTTATCGAAAGCAATGGCTCAGATTCTTATATCAGAGATTTTTGTTTACGAAAAAATGAAGAAGATTTGCAGGATTTGGACAATGTTTTTGTTCAAATGTGAGAATGGGCTGCCCTCGTTTGGTTTGGCGGATCTTTGTTTACTATACCAATATTCATATTTTTCAACAGGTCGAGAATATTTTCCTCCTGGTATAATGTACAAGGTTTTGTTACCAAGGATTGTGGGATCTGATTTGATATACAGACTTCCATAAAGTCTGTGTATTATTATAGAAATCATTACTACTATATTCACAACTACAATATAGGTACCACAGAGCAATAAGTAAGCAGCGTACGAACAAACGCTCACGAATAGAGGTATTACTAAGATATTGTTGAACAAGCTTGCTAAGAAATGGTTCAAGAACTTCGGTAGTTGAGGGGGGGGGGGGTATATATAAAAGCTCCCATACTGAATATAATAATCTGCATTTCCATTGCAAAAACCGAACAGGTTTTCATGGCAAGGTAATATACTTAACCATGAAAATTTTATATGTATCTATTATTTATCTCATAATTTTTTGGAAAATCCGATAATTATAACAAAAAGAAATTCACTAAATGCAAAATCACTTTTGCTTATGGTTGTCATTTTATGTTCGGCCTATACAAATTGCCGTATTTTTTAGCCAATATCCATGGAAAAAAATAATTCTGCATAAAGTAAAAAAAAACACGCTACATTACACTAATCTATATAAATATAGGCTTCAGAAGTTAAGTTATAATCACCTTAGTTTCCATTTAAGTTTTGGAGTGTATATTGAAAAATAAAGAAATAATTCGATTAATCGGCGAATCGATTCTCATAGTAAACTTTATATTAACTTAAGACGTCATTTAAATTTTTAAGATAGTATAAAATAATAAAATATTAATTTAATAAATTCAGTTTTTAACATATTTATTTATAATTGCAACATAAATTCACTTTGACATTTTTTTTTTAATTTTTTAACATTTTACAGCTTTATGATCGCAAAAATTCATAATTATTATGTTGCTGACTTTGGCATTGTGAATGGAAATACTATTTTCATATAGTTTAACTTTGTAATTTTACGTTCAGTTGCGTTAACTAGTTAACTTTGTAACGAATCCAACATAATGTTATTGTTTTTTTATATATAAAACTGTTGTGCATCCTTTCTTAGTTTACGCTGTTAATAAATACCAAATTAATAAAAATGTGTGCCGCTGGATAGACTTTAATATTTAATAATAAGTATCGTATTTTAACAACTTTTCAAAACGAAGAATTTAAATAATGATGGCAACTAAAAATGTCAACAGAATATAATTTTGATAAAATCATTTTTGAATGATGTTTGTTTTACAGATGCGATGCAGATATAGATATTGTGTATAACAAAAAACACTATGTAGATATAAAATATAATACGTAACTTTGAATCCAAGCAATTTGTAATATTTCTGATTCGAAATTATTGGTCAATTTCTAATGCCATTCATATTATATAATGACATTTTAATGAATTCTGCCATATTTTTGGTTAATATGAAAAAAGTTATATAAAAAATATATAAAATCATATTAAAATAGAAATTAAATGTTAAGACACACATTAAAAGCCTAATTTTATGTTATTTTTTTTTTTACATTTTTTGGAAAGCTAATAATTTAATTTGCAATGTTTATTTTACTTCAACATAAAATACACAAATTTAATATAAAATGAAGATAATATGAAAATACAATTAATTTAAATATATATTCTTTTGGTACATTAATTTTACAACTTTTTCAAGTATAAAAAAAGGAAAATAAAAAGCCCCCAAAACAACAAAAGTAATAACAATCCCAGTCAAAATTTTTAACCATTTTTATTAACAACAACAAAACCTTTTTTGTTTCAAGTTTCAATACATAATTTTATTAAAAAAAAACTCTACAGTTCTTGTTTCTGCAACATAATACAATTTATATAATACAATTAGTCCTGTACTGTTAAATTTTTCCATCGAATGTAAAGTTAACAATTTAATGGATCGCTGCTTAACTTATACTTATAAAGAAAACAATAGAGTCTTCATTTATTTTATATATTCTAATACAAAAACGGAATGTATAAAACAGTTATTAAAAATTATGTATCCCCAATTGAACTGAAAAATTAAATTACAATCAAGGAAGGTATTTCTGAGATACATAATAATTTCTCATAATTTTTTTTTTTTAGTTTGGTTCTAAATAAATCCATGCAATTATTACAGCTCGGTGTAATGCTGCCTGTTGGACACACGGAGCGGCGCGGAGTTAACTTATTATGATATGAGTTTGTTTGCAAATTTAATAAAGTATGACGATAACAACAAGAACCATAAGAAAATGTTATTTTTTTTTGTACAGGGTGTACCGACATGTGTATAGCCTCAAAAAAATAATGCATATTTATTGGTTGATATTATGATAAAAATTACAATACTGAAATTTTTGTAAAAATATCGTTACAGAATGGCAGACATTATGACATTTTTTAAATTTTATTTTATTTTTATTCAATTAGGGCCGAATTTATTAACCACATTCTTACACAAAACTTAAGTAAGCACTTGGGTATAAGTATTCAAATTATATCATATTTGTTTATCATTGAGGTTATGTTTATATTTTGTTACAAGAAAAACAAAACATCAAAAAAGGTACAAAGCTGGTAAGTGTACTAATCGTTAGCACCGTCTTCATAAATGTCACATATATTTTGTATTTTTCAGAAAATTTAATAAGTTTAAAAAAATATATTTATTTTCATTTATATGTGGTTTTCGGCACATTATCGTTTAAAATATTTCAAAACTACTCAAAATTACACAAAAATGTTATACAAAAAAAGGAAAATTAGACTTTAAGTATAATTTAAATCTATAATTACGATATTTCTAAGTGTTTACCTATATGTAATCCTAAATTTTCGTATATTTCTATCAATTCTGCAAAATAGCATATATCATAGACACCCGGTATATTTTATATTATATCTGGTATATTTTATTGAGTAAATTATAAAATTATTTTATCTTTTAGCAAATTTATTCAAAGAACAATGGTTTAAATCGTATACTCTGCCCACCCTTGTTTATTGTCTAAGATCTAGCGTTTTATTCATACTTTATTTTCATATTTCTGAAACAATAAAATTTATGTTGAATAGAAAATTAATTTAATTCCAAGTTTTAAGTTTTAATTCCTAACAATTTTTAATAGTTAAATAGTTAAATTCCATATTTCCTAAATATAGAATATTTTCTACTCCACCCCATCGTTCACATTTTTCCATTTATACACTTAATCTCCATATAAAAAAAGCTGCTAACTAGGGGGAGCAGATAACTCATAGTATGTTGTTTAACAGCGATTTATGTCCAAAAGTTTTTTGTAATTAACATTATCTTTGTAACAAACAGTGGTTTCTTCAAAAATTGCTCATCTTTATTATTTATTGATTTAATTTTATATTTTTATTTGTTAAATAATAAATAATATTATTAAAATAACTATAATAAGTATAAATATGCGTAATAACGAATGCAACCTGTGTACAAAATTTCATTGAAATTGGATAATATTTACCATATGTTCTAGAACATATGAAATATTAATCGGAAATTTTAGCATGGACCCCCCTCAGGCTACTAACTTCTACCTTAGTCTACATATGCGTAATCACGAATCCAACCTGTGTACAAAATTTCATTGAAATTGAATAATATTTACCATATGTTCTAGAACATATGAAATATTAATTGGAAATTTTAGCATGGACCCCCTCAGGCTACTAACGTCTACATTAGGCTACACATGCGTAATCACGAATCCAACCTGTGTACAAAATTTCATTGAAATTGAATAATATTTACCATATGTTCTAGAACATATGAAATATTAATCGGAAATTTTAGCATGGACCCCCTCAGGCTACTAACTTCTACCTTAGTCTACACATGCGTAATCACGAATCCAACCTATGTACCAAATTTTATTGCAAACTGATAATAATTAATATATGGTGTAGAACATATGAAATATTCTTTGGAAACTAAGTTGCTCATATATTAGTTTCCCATGAACACAATAAAACTACATGATACAAATTTTTGGAGCAATAAGTAGGTCACAGATTTAATCTGTGTTTGAAATATAATTGTAATTGGGTGCCAATTACTGTATGATGTAGAGTATTGAACTTGTGAAATATAATTGGACATTTTAACATGGACCCACTGGATTACCGACTTTAAACTTTGCAGACAGTAAGTACATAAGGAAGCTACTATGTGTGTCAAATTTCATTCAAATCAGATAATAAATACCATATGCTCTAGAGCATATGAAATCTTAATCGGAAATTTTAGTATGGACCCCCTGAAGGTATTAACTTCTATCATGGCCAACACATGCATAATCAGAAGGTCTACCTTTGTACCACATTTCATTAAAATCAGATAATAATTACATGCTATAAAACACGTAATTATATAAAATTCGGAAACTAAAACTGTTTTCTAGGAACCCCCTGAAGGTCTCCAAATTTCAGAAGAGCCAACTAGATCACAAACTTAGCCTATATATAAAATATCTTTGAAATCGGTTAATAATTACTCTATGCTGTAGAACATATTAAAAAAAAAAATTAAAAAAAAAATCGGAAATTTAACATGGACCCCCTAATCCTACTAACCTGTAATTTGGTCAACCTATGTAGAATCATAAACTCAACCTGTGTACCAAATTTCATTGAAATCGGATTATAATTACAAGCTGTAGAACATAAAGCAAATATTCTTCGGAAACTAAGCTGCTCATATATTAGTTTCCCATGAACGTACTATACCTACCCATTACAAATTTGTGGAGTATCAAGTAGATAACTAAATGAAACTGTGTATTCAATATCCTTGAAATTGGGTGAAAGGTACCGTAGATATAGAGAGTTGAACTTATGAAAAGTAATTACGGATTTTTACATGGACCCACTGAAGTATCGACTTTAAATTTTACAGACACCAAGTACATACGGAAACTATCATATGTACCAAAATTTATGCTAATTATATAAAAATTACTATATGCTCTAGAGTATACGAAATTTTAATCGGAAATTTTACCATGGACCCCCTGAAGTTACAGACCTGTATCTTGGTAGGCTTGTGGACAATCATGATACCAACCCATGTTTTAAATTTCATCCAAATCTGAGACATGAAATTTTTTTTTACATTTTTCCGTAGAACAAAAACACGTAGGTTGCCACATAAATGGGGAAATCTAACATGGTCCCACTAAAAGGATCGATCTCATCTTGTACCGGCACCTGTGCGAAATATGTTACAGCCTGTGTGCCAAATTTCATTAAAATCGGACAAGCGGTTCTAGGAGATGTTGCTGCGCACATAAAAAACGTACGCGTCCCCCGGACACTTTTTTTTTTTTGCATTTTCGGACTCCCCGACCTCGGAAACGCCTAGAAAAAAATTTTGAGCGAACTTTTTTCTTTGACCATCCAACCCATCACCAGACTTCATAGTATTTCATACTATTCGTAAAACCCTATAAAATTTTTAAAAAAATCTATAATTTATCTTTTCTGACAATGTAGAATTAAATCTTTGAAGTCAAAACAATATTCTAAAATGAAGACCCAATATAGTAGCTATATGTTGTATTTCACCATTTTACCCTACCACATTATATTTGCTGGTCCAATGATTTAGCTAAACAAACATATGTACATATAAAAATATAATCTTACTTTCGATTAAAGTCGCAAAACCAAGAATAAATTTAACCTGAAAACTATTTTCTTAGAACAGAATTTTGGTTGTAGTAAAAAACATCCTGATTTCATCCAAGAGATTCGAGATTCTCTTCATGTTATCAATTTAAATCGAAAATTAAAAGATAAATTTTTTGGCTTACTTTACGATTTTTTTATTGTGTTAATGACTAACATGTGGAAGGTAAAATTTATGTTGTTTGAAAGGGTCACTAATTAGGCTCAACGATAAGCATTGTATATTTTCGAAAGATTTATATAATCTTTCTATTAACTATCAATTAATAAATTTTGTATTACATATTTAAAACTACAATATTGTTTAGGATATTGATACATTTCTTGTATTTTTCCTTTAAAATTTTCTCAGTTTTGAAATCACAATTACAGATTCTAAACATTTATTAATGGTATGTTACTCACTTAAAGCTGAGCGAGCAACAACAACGATTCGGTAAACAAATTAACCTGTGACCTAATGTACAACAGCATAGCGCTCCACTTCCGCTATGCCATTCCCGATGGTTCGTAAAGTTTAATTTATACTTAATAGTTATATTTTCCCAGAATTTAAAAGTATTTAAATTAATAAACTATTGCAATTTATTTAAAGATTTATTGGGGGAAAAATCATACGTTCATTTAGCATTTAAAAATCGTTTTTCTTACAACTCTTTAATTTTACCAAATTTAATTAAATTTTAAGTATTTTTACAAGTCAGTGAATCCTTGTTAGAACAAATCTTCCTTTACAAAAACGAAAAATTCATAAATTTTGTTTGTAACCTTCATTAAATCTATCTTATCATCAAATATTTATACAAATTAATAATCCAAAGTAAAAGAAACTCTCAACTTCTGAATAAAAGAAGAAAAATTTCTATCAGTTTCCTATTTTCTTATTGTAATTTTGTGTATTTTGTATCTCTGTTTTTTATCTATGGTAAAAATGAAAACATTACTGAACTTCAAACAAAATTTTATATTCGAATATGTTGCTAAGTTTTGGTTTTGTTTATAAAGTAGCAAAAATGATCTGATTATCACATTTTATAAAGAATATATTTCAAATAAACGATTTAAAAAATGGACTTTCTAAATATTAGTTACATTTATATAATAAAAATAAAAAATATCAAGAATCTCCAATCTACTTAACTTTATTTTCTTAAATAATTAAAGATACAATTTATAAGTCTTATATAATAAATATGAGAAAATTTTGTTGAAATCTTTCTAGTGTATAGTTATTAATGTTATTATTAATAAATACAAAATGATGACTCAGTAAGGACATAAATTTCTATCCATTCATATATTTAATTCTATTCAGTAGCTTCAGGAGAGCATTCTAAAAATAAATAAGAAAAATACAATTTTATTTTCGGTAATCAGAAAACAAAAATCCTTTATAAACTTATAATTTAACTATCGATAAAATAAATTTGATTTCAGTCTTTGCTCAAGTAAAAGTTATGAAACTAAATTATTCAAGACACGAAAAGCCCATAATATGTCATTGTATGATTTTCAGTAATTTATTGCTTATTTCTAGTATTTATATTTTGAGTCTATTTCGATCTTCTAGAGATCTAAAGGATGAAATCTGTGGTTATTTTTATCACCTGGTTTCAAAATTAAATTTGAACAGGTTATAAAATGATCATTTTAATTCTCTAATATTGGCTTTAAAAATATAAATTATACAATTTTTTTTACCGTGAAATCGTAATTATTAAATGTTAATAATTCTAGTAATAATTAATTATTTTGTTGTAATTATTTTATTAGCATTATTTGAATTTGATTTCACGCGAAAAAGTTTAAGTTTATTTATTTAAATCAATTAAAAAAATTTGTATATAACTTTAGCAATACTCAACGCATTTTTAAAGGATTTAAATAGAATATTTTTAAATTGTTAATGTTTTTAATCGAATATTTTTAAGTTTAGGTGGTCGGAAGATTATAAAACGAATTTCAGTTCAAGCGTTAGCTTACACCTTACAGTTCAAATAATTATTTCATTAATCTATTTTGCATTGTTATCTACATTTTCTCATTGATTTCAGAGATTAAACATTTTTTTTTATAATACCGAAAATATGTAATCAATGTTTTTTGCTGTCATAACGTACATGGTAAGAATTGTGATTGATTACAAAAACTGACTTGCAAATTGGTGTATTTTTCTGTAAATAAAATTAATTTTTTTTGTGATGATATTGCTATGTTTAACAACGAAAGATTTTTATTATGTTAAGCTATTTATGAAAATAATATAATGTGATATGATAACCGATAAGTACAAAATAATATTGAAAGAATCTTTAAAATAATTTTAAATAAATATTTGAATTTGGATAAATAAAATTATATAGATCATAAAGTAACTTTTTTACTATTCTCGGATTCACGATGGCCAACTGAGATATTTTCCACTGGAAACTCCAGCTTTTAAAGCTCATCTCTAATCTCCATGTTATGTGGAATTTTTCCAAATTTTTAAGGAAAAACGATCGATTTTACATAATCGTTCATTTTGTTAACAGTATAAAATAACATTAGAAGTTTTATTTTGTATATGACACAAAACTTTTTTTTTTATTTGAAAGTTTACATTATGCCATTATGTATGGAAAATAACATCATTCAAATGACCACCACGACTTCTCCCTACGTACTGCATTCTGACAACCCAATTTTCCATCACTTTTTCACATAAATTTGGCTGTATAACCCCAAAGAAGGTGTTAAAACACAAACTGGGAGGATAATTAACTGGACTATATTTCTTGAGATAATTTCATCATCAAATTTTGTTTTCAATAATTCGATTGTTAAGGTGGCTGTGTAGCAGGTGACACCGTCTTGTTGAAACTATATTTCCTCCAGATTATTTTCAACAACAGCAGGAAAAAAAAAATCATTTAACATTGTTATGTATCGTTCTCCATTGACTGTTACTCTTCGATCTTTTTCTGCAAAGAAATATGGACCAATCAATCCACCAGCATAAATTGCACGCCACACAGTGACTTTATCTGGATATAATGGTGTGTGTAGAGATTTGTGTTGATTTTCATTATTCTAAATTCTGCAATTCTGTTGGTTTACATAACCATTTAACCAAAAATGACCATCATCACTTTAAACACCTAATCGACCCAGCTTAAATAAATTACTGAGAATAAAAAATAATAAAAATTCGAAAATTATACGTAATCAGTTTTCAATGTTGTAATACATTCGACTTTATTGTTTTATAAATGTTATGGACTTTTACAAAACAAACACTTTAAGAGGCTTAAAATTTGATTATAGAAAGTATATTTTACCTTCTTAAGCTTCTTATTTCAACCCTTAAATAAAAGCATGTCCAAAAGTATATTTACAAAATTAAGTTATATTTAAAAAATATATGTAAAAAAAATAGTATATAATTTTTTTTATAATTTTGTCTGAAAATATAAATTATTTTTTGTTATTAATAAAAGTGTAAGTGTAATTAAACTTTTTAGTAATTTATTTTAACATATTCCCCACAAAAAATAATCAATACAATTTATCATTGAATTCATATAGCACCATAAAATAATAATTTAAATTTGTCATCTGTTTTAAAATTTTATTCTCTTCTTATCATCTTTCTAGCAACATTTTAGATATAAGTTACAATCAAGATCTGGTAACGTTCATAATATTTTCCATTAAAAAAGGACCGGTAGCTTATATTTTCAATAAATACAAAAAAACTGTTGATTTATTTCTATTAATTGGAAATATGATAACAATATTCACACTTTTAAAAATTTTTGAAAATATAAATTATAAATAAATGAAAATTATGATTACTTTCAAAAATACTTCTAAACATTTACATTTAATAATATTTTTTATAAGGAATAATTTTTTTAAATTTGGAATCATAATTAAAACCAACTACATCATGAATCCACCTGTATACTAAATTACATTTATGAAACAAATTCGGTGTACCAGAAAAACGTGGAATTCATCAAAAATGATACTAATATCAATTCTTTTTTCTTATCTACGACATCAAAAACGTTTTTCGCTTATCAACGAAAAAAATATTTTTAAGAAATTTCATGCTAAATAATTTTGTTCATTTCTCGTAGCTCTCGTAGCTAAGTATCGTTTTTTTGTCAGCTTGGGGTGTGGGAATAAATCTTGGAAATGGTGGTACAAGTACAATTAATGAAATAAAACAAAGCGAAAAAGTTAATTGGCTATTTCTAGCGTATATGCATAGCAACCACATAAAAACACCAACTGTTCTCGGGTACACAGTTTATGGTAATAAATTTCAAAATAGTATGATACAAATTGGTACAAATTATGGTGTAATTAAACTTAAAAGAGTAACCCAATTGGGGTTTTTAGAATATTATTATAGACCTTTTCTATAAAGACGTAGACGTATCTACAACCCGTTCTATTTGAGATGGTTGATAAATTATTTGAATAATTATTAATTTCCAAAATTTCTCATAAAATCGAGAATATTTTAGGTGTTCTTCTAACTTATACGTTCAATGGACTATGTTGAGACTTTTGGTATTTTACTTTAACCCCGTCATCTGCATCCTATCCGTGGGAGCTCAGATTGCAAAAACTAAAAAATTGCCTTCTTCAGAATATCTATAAAAACCAACCCAATATATATAGCTTACTTGAAGATATCATAAAATAATATCATGATCTAGGTCTAGGTACTTTCAAATTCGTTATTTATCATTATTTTATTTATAAAATGCATTAATAAAAGTTATAAAAAATAATTTATATAATTGGTTTTGGTGACTTTTTGTAAGTTTTCGTAAAAGGAAATTAAATTTTTAATGAATTCTAATAATAAATAATATTAGAAAATGTAATAATACCTACCACATGTGAATTACTATAGATCTAGCTAGACATTCAAAAGTTTTATCGATATAACCACTTGTTACTTATATAAATTTAACAATATCGGTACAGATAAATCTCTGACAATTTAAATTTAACGAAAAAATTCACGTCATCTCATTTAATAAATTATAAAACAATTAATCGTTATAATTTTTTTTATCATATTCTACTTCTTAAATTAAATAGGTACTGCTCCTCCAAATTTAAGACCGTAAAAAACTCAATAAAATTCTATTTCAAATATTTTAAAAACTTTTGGATTTTAGTATAAAGATTCCTTCCAAATTTTTCAGTTTTTTCTTTTTTATTTAAAAAGTTTCAAAAACTCTCATTAATTTTAGTCAAACAAGAAAAATTTTATGATCGTTTTACTTTGTTAATCCTTTAATTTTTGTATTCGGCTTCCTTGTGTTGTGAAAATTTTCGTAATTATTTGATGTGTATGTGTGAATGTGTGTAACAAGCTAAAATATTTATATTAAAGGCTGTATTCAATCTCATTAACTAGACATGTGGTTTTTATACACACGGTAATAAGTTAATACTGCGTTCCTTTCCAACTGTTTTAATTATATTGTAGATATTTCATATTTGTCATAAAATTTGTAGAAGGATATAATTTTGACTATTAGAAATATGAATAGGATATGGATTAATTTATAATGATGACAATTTAAAATCGTATTCATTGTCATTCCTGTTCTCATTATATTACGGGTAAAATAGGTTATATTTCGAATTTAACTACAAAAATCGATATTATTGAACTGGGAATCGATTTCCTTTAATTTAGGATCTTTAATAGTTCATTTATACCTAATACATTAACAGTATAATGATTATACCAACATAAGAATTAATACATCAACATTTCATTACAGTTTTATGATATTAAAAAAGCTGCTAATTAGAAGTACCTAGCAGATAACTTGTAGTTAGTTTTCAAACCGTGATTTGTATTCAACATCATTTCGTAATTAACAGTATGTTTGTAACAAACACACTTAATTAAAAATTTCACATATTTTAACACACCTCTAATGTATTCTAAATTTGATAGGCACCAAAATAAAATACAAAAACGCTAGGAAAGAACGTATCTTCCGAAGTTATTAATGATTTGGGCAAGAAAATTATCTTTATCGATGACGCTCATTTTTGGAATATAAAAAACACAAAATTTTCGTTGTGGATTTTGGAATGGAGGGAGTAATCATGATGCAATGTGGTTACAACGAAACGGTGCAACATGTCATATTCCTGATAAAAGAATAATAACATTATGTAATTTAAAATTTTCAAAAGGAATTTACTTACAGATTTAAAATTCATTAAGCTTGTATATGTGTAATATTAAATATAGTTTGTTATTGGCAAAATGTTATCAATGAATTTATTAAGTTTATAATATTCATACATTAAGACTAAACGTAATTCTTAATGGCATTAAAGTCAATATTTTAAAGAATTAAATCTCAAAAGAAGTTTACCTAGACAAATCTTTGTGACTTACAAGATTGTAAAAACTAAAAAATAATTAAATTAATTGGCATCACTCCACTCCAATGATTCATAACTATAATATGTTTACAGTACAAATTCAAAGTCGTTATTGATGAATTTATAATATCATATATTTTAAAAAGGGATAAAAAAAAGGATTTTTAAAATAAATTTCATTTCGTTTACAGACTTCACTTACATTTTTGGCAAGTACAAATAAGTACAAAATTTGGTCCAACAAGACATAAGCAATTTATTTTTGTTTGTAAATTTCTTTATACTTTTGCAGGAAAATTACATTTATTTAATTAATACCCAAGAAAATTTAAATTATATATAAAAAGAAACTTGCCTGAAGTCCATCAGAAATTTTACATACACTTTTAATGTATCCCAATTAAATTTTCTTTTTACTAATAATTATGTATTGTTTATAAAATTAGAATTGACATCCTGCTTTTAGACTCCTCTAGAATTATTTATATAGTTAAGAAGTCTTATTCGTCCCAACAAATTTAAATGTTTGTGTCTGTTTATAAAATACGAAGAGGTCATGCATTCACATTATTCATTACAAGGATATACTGAAAAAAATGCTTTCTATTATGCTAATTTATATTTCCCTCAATTTTTCTATTCTTTATTATGTTAATTTTTGTAAACAAATTTGAAAAAATAAATATGAATTTTCCAAAATGAAATGAATATGAATTTTCTTCTTAGATTAACAAAAGGTACTATTTTTCTTTTGGAAAATTAAATTTCGAAAATTAAAGTTAACTTTATTATACATTGATAGTAATTATTCTATGCTTAATAATTGCAATGTCTTATATTCCATATTACCGACATTCATATTAAATTTTATTTAGATTATTAAATTGTTGCAGTCAACTTTCAATCCAGTTAACCACAAAATGAAAAGAATTTAACATAATATATCGAACGTAATATCGAACGAATGCGATAATTCTTCATCAATTTGCATTTTCTATAATTTAGATCGACACATGAAACATTATGATTGTAACCGCAAGAACGGCGATATTTCAAATGCATCTTCTAAGAACACCGCCACTTCTCTATTATGCATTATTATGTTTTTTTAATATATAACGAAAACTCGCGCCAGAATAAATTTTCATATTTGGTCATACTCAGTATCGAAAATTAAAAAAGAAATATAATTTACTTGTATATAGCTAAGCTATATTAAACAATAACTAGACATTAACTTATAAAAGCAGTGTCGTAGTCAGGAAATACAATACTGATAGTGGTCAGGAAATGTTTTCATACATTTTTATTATTATTAGCAGTGCCGCTTACGTCATAAATCAAAATATTTCTGAAATTCTTTCATCTTGAAATACTAAAGTTTTTAGAGTGCTCAGACAAATTAATGAATTTTATTGCTCTTGGACTAGGTCTCCTTTTTGTTGTTACTTTTGTTATTTCCTCAATATATTTAAGTAATTACCAAATACCACGTTTAATATGGAATTATCGTATATACAAAAATTAGTCTATAATAACAAAAATTAAAATCTGTGAAAATATGCTTCACATGGAATCTATAAATAAAATACTAGAACTTCAGAAATAATTAGTTGACGTGAGTGAGTTACACTATTATATATATGTAACTAAAAAAACGTAAAAAAACGCACTGTAACTAAAAAAATACACTAAGGTATAATATTAACAACAACAAAAGTGCCGAAATTCTTATTAACCTGTTATAGGGTACAGATAAACATATTTTGCTACGCCACTGAGCTATAGAAAATGTAGCAGATATATGAAACCGTAATACAAATCCATATATTCTTTATAACTTTGTAGAAAATTAACATACATTTTCTTATTCTTAGCAAATAAATTATATTTAACACAAAATTACTGAAAATTGAACAAAAAGTGTTAATAAAAATGGAGTTAATCATCATAGGAAAAATAAGTTGATAAAAATTTGCGGAATGTATTTCGCAAACCTTAAAAGTAGTTGCTTTATACTATATGCAAACCGCAGTTAGAGTTAAATAAATTTGGTATAAGTAAACCTCTACTTATTTGTTAAGACCCTACGAGGTACGAGGTGATAAATAAGTATATTTTAAATCTCGGATCCTTCAAAATACTCTCAATACACACAGAAGCAAATGAGTATTTTGTGGAGGTGTTGGATTGGGTACATTTTTCTCCATTGTTTGGTTATGAACAAAACATTTAGAATCAAGTACGCAGTTAAAAACGCTTTTTAGATAAACACAAAAACAAACTTAAAACAAGGATTTGATTGAAGTATACCCTAAGTCTTCTGTTTTTTTTATACACCAGTATAATCAACTCTGTACGCTTTGCATGAATAACCGAAACATTCAAATAACAATAATTTATTGTTTTACCATATATGTATTATTATACAAAATTTTCAAGTGCGGAAATAAATCATATATTTTAAGTGCCAAATCACGATAAACGCACAGCCCCTTTTGTTAAGTGCAATAAGGATTTTTTACGGTTTGGAATTTAAATAAAGAATAATTAAAAATATTGTTTTTAGACCACTTATTTTAAAAACAGGGGACATTCAAGTCTAATTATTTGCCTGGCAGATGCAAAAATATAAATAAACTGAAACACTCAACAATATCAAAGTATTATTTATCAATCATTATTTCTTACAGCTTGAATATTCAAATAGTATAAACCTCAATATAAAAATAAAATTTATAGATAATATTTCAATGTAATTGTTTCACTTCCACTGAAATATTAGATTAAATTGTTTATGAATTGTAATGAAAATTACATTAAATTTTTATTATCTTACGACATCCGGTGACATTACATCTTTTAAAAACATCTGCAACGTCAAAACCTGATCTTAAAAGTTAATGTACATTTCCAATAAAATTCTTTTATTTCTTTTTCTATACTTATCCTAGAACCTAGAAGAATTGCTACTGTTGAGTGCCAAAAATAAACTATATAAAAATTTAGCTAATTAGCATATCTTAAATTAATATTTTTTAGTTTAATAGTGAAATCACATTAAAGTTAACGCTCTTTTAATAATAATAATAATTATTATTATTATAAACAATTCTTATTATGAATTACATTAATTCGTTAAAAAAATTAATACAAAAATCTTATAATTCCTTAGAGTATTCGTGAGCTCGTAAAGTAGTATAAAAATTTGTTTTTATCGGGAGTATGTCCATTATCTCGTCAATCAATATCACGACAAGCAAAATTTCGTCAAAAAAATCAATCTCGATTAAAATTATCTCGACTGGGAAAAATCATAAAAGGTAGCAAACATAAGTCAAGCCAAATAATTAGATTTCCACATTTTTTCATGTACATAGTTCAGAGTTAACCATAATACTCTTTACATTACCCATAGAAGTAACGCAATGGGAATTTAGTTTCATTTTACGAATAGTATGAAATACTATGAAGTCTGGTGATGGGTTGGATGGTCAAAAAAAAAAGTTCGCTCAAAATTTTTTTCTAGGCGTTTCCGAGGTCGGGGAGTCCGAAAATGCAAAAAAAAAAAAGTGTCCGTGGGACGCGTACGCGTACGCTTTTTATGTGCGCAGCAACATCTCCTAGAACCGCTTGTCCGATTTTAATGAAATTTGGCACACAGGCTCTAACATACCTCGCGCAGGTGCCGGTACAAGATGAGATCGATCCTTTCAGTGGGACCATGTTAGATTTCCCCATTTATGTGGCAACCTACGTGTTTTTGTTCTACGGGAAAATGTAAAAAAAAATTTCATGTCTCAGATTTGGATGAAATTTAAAACATAGGTTGGTATCATGATTGTCCACAAGCCTACCAAGATACAGGTCTGTAACTTCAGGGGGTCCCTGGTAAAATTTCCGATTAAAATTTCGTATACTCTAGAGCATATAGTAATTTTTATCTAATTAGCATAAATTTTGGTACATATGATAGTTTCCGTATTTACTTTGTGTCTGTAAAATTTGAAGTCAATACTTCAGTGGGTCCATGTAAAAATCCGTAATTACTTTTCATAAGTTCAACTATCTATATCTACCGTACCTTTCAACCAATTTCAATGATATTGAACACACAGTTTCATTTAGTTATCTATTTGATACTCCACAAATTGGTAGTTGGTAGGTATAGTACGTTCATGGGAAACTAATATATGAGCAACTTAGTTTCCGAAGAATATTTTCTTTATGCTCTACAGCTTGTAATTATTATCCGATTTCAATGAAATTTGGTACACAGGTTGAGTTCATGATTCTACATTGGTTGACCAAATTACAGGTTAGTAGGATTAGGGGGTCCATGTTAAATTTCCGATTTAATTTTTTTTTTTTTTTTTCATATGTTCTACAGCATATAGTAATTGTTAACCGATTTCAAAGATATTTTATATATAGGCTAATTTTCGGATCTAGTTGGCTCTCCTGAAATTTGGAGACCTTCAGGGGGTTCCTAGAAAACAGTTTTAGTTTCCGAATTTTATATAATTACGTGTTTTATAGCATGTAATTATTATCTGATTTTAATGAAATTTGGCACAAAGGTAGACCTTCTGATTATGCATGTTTTGGCCATGTTAGAAGTTAATACCTTCAGGGGGTCCATGCTAAAATTTCCGATTAATATTTCATATGTTCTAGAACATATGGTAAATGTTATTCAATTTCAATGAAATTTTGTACACAGGTTGGATTCGTGATTACGCATGTGTAGACTAAGGTAGAACTTAGTAGCCTGAATGAAATTTTGTACACAGGTTGGATTCGTGATTACGCATGTGTAGACTAAGGTAGAACTTAGTAGCCTGAGGGGGTCCATGCTAAAATTTCCGATTAATATTTCATATGTTCTAGAACATATGGTAAATATTATTCAATTTCAATGAAATTTTGTACACAGGTTGGATTCGTGATTACGCATATTTATACTTATTATAGTTATTTTAATAATATTATTTATTATTAAACAAATAAAAATATAAAATTAAATCAATAAATAATAAAGATGAGCAATTTTTGAAGAAACCACTGTTTGTTACAAAGATAATGTTAATTACAAAAAACTTTTGGACATAAATCGCTGTTAAACAACATACTATGAGTTATCTGCTCCCCCTAGTTAGCAGCTTTTTTTATTACGTATTGCATAAAAACTGTACTATTCTATTCTAATTCTTATTCGATATTTTGTAATTCCAGATTTTGATTCGCGAGTTTTTAACCCCAACTAAATGAAAATTGGGTACCAAAATTAATAAACAAAAACAACAATAATTTTTAATAAAAATTTTAATTAATAAGATTAACTAAACTAACATGGTTCATACATACTTAATCTCCAATCAAGTTACTAAAAAAATATATTTGGTAAAACTATTTTTATTTATACTCTAATTTTAATCGTCCTGTTTATTTTTATACGTATATCATCTTAATAAACTAAACAGAAATTTATTTACGCTTTACATCTTCAGAATCAGTGAAAATCTACACATCCGGTCTGACAAAATAACCTCCGGCTTTGAAAGTGATTCGTTAAGTTAATAATATATATATACATACTTTATTAAACTTAATATTTATTATGAAAGAAAAAATAATTTTTCCTTCCGCTAGAAAATATGATCGCTATCCATGACAATATAAATTTAGCATCAACGCGATTGTTGTAAATAAAAAATAATACCCACGCGATAGTAAGATTTTGCAGATCATCATCATAATTAAAATTATGTACTTGAGACCTTGAGTGAAGAGCCTTTTCTATTACTAAATTATTTCGATCAGAAAATATTAATTTATATTTTTTTTTCTTATTTTATATTAAAGATACAAATTTTAATTACTTTAAAAACAAAACTAGTTTTTTTTGCTTCTTACTTGAAACGTTTTTTTCACAATTTAAATATTCCGAACTCAATATCTTTTTAGAAAAAAAAGTTTAAATAATATTATAGTGCAGAAAAAAAGTTACAAAAGTTGTACAGGTTCATCAATTACAAGACCGGATTTATTGCACACATAACTAAATTTCACAAAAATATAATAGCAGTTTGCGAAGAGCGGGGTTGGTATCATTTCCTGTCGCACGTACGATAACCAAAATAAGTCCTTACTATACGTATCTGTTTTGTGTTTGGCGTCGTTTCTAGTACAAATTAAGCAAAGACGATAAAATATTTTTTTTTTAAAAATAAATTTATAATTTTTTGAATAATCCGCGAATACACACAGCTCCACGGTGTTGTCGTATAGATCTGAAGCTTGTTTTTCAGGTGTACAAATCAGTAGTTTCTTTTTATCTTAGAAAACCGGTTTTGAATCAATGTTTTAATTCAGAAAACTGGTGAAATGGAGTTGTTTTGTATACAATTTAATTTTTTTTTCTTGAAACATATAAGATGTAAATGATTGTTGGAAAATTTTCTTACAACCTTCTGGGCTACGAGAAGTGCTTGTGCAATCAATAAACGTCGCGTGGTTCCATGATGTTCAAGTTCATTCATAAATTTCTACTCTGTGATTATTATTTAATGAGTTCATTTACTTCTCCTAGTAATATGTATAAGATATTTTGAATTAATATTTTTAAACCTGATCATTTCGACGAACAAGAATAGATAGAAAGGCTGGCTCAAATATATTAAAAATGTTCACTGATAAATAAATTACCTAACTCCGGACAGGGATATAAGCAAATTTAAAAATTTGATTCTGTTTTTGATAATATTTTTTGTATTTTTCAACCATATTTCAATTAATTATGAATAACTTTAGTGTAGTCATTAAAGTTATTTAAATAATTTAATTTATTTTATGACCATATAAAAAATTATAATTTAACTACAATTAAATAAAAATCTTTATACAAACTGATGCCACTAAATAACCTATTCCTGAATATTAATACAATTATATCAGCTCTGTTTTATATAGAAATTTTTTTTTTGTCTTATCAGACTTTTGTTTCTATGCAAAATTCCCAAAAGGACCACAAAAATGCAAATTTTTCTTCCTCTATTAAAAATAAAAAACACAAATATTATTTTGTATATACCTTTTTTTATGTCCTTCTATAAAAAGCAAATTAGTTTTTTTTTAATCTTTTTCTGCAAACCCATAAACTTTTATCCTCATTTAAGACAGATTTTTTTTTTATTTTTGGGCAAGGACCTACTTGTACTTGTCTGGTGTACATAAATTGTGCGATGAACCATAAAAAAGATATGTTTAAATTTTCAGTATGATTTTTTTTCTATGGAATACCTTCAAACTATTCTAATATCTTTCATAATAAAAGAAGAATAGTCCTTTGAGTAAAATTATATGACTAGACAATTTCTCTGGTATTTATAAAATATAGAAAAATATATATAAGACTTAGACGCAATATTTGTTCTAATCCAATTTGGAAATTGGGAATATAATTTTTATGTTGAACTTTAGTAAATTTCTAACATCCTTTAAAATTTCAATAAATCATAATTTTCATATGAAAAATTTGAATTGGAAAAGCGCAATTGTAAATCGAAGTGCTGGTGTTGCTAAAATCATTAAAGCATTAAATAATTTTTTTTAACATTAACGAATTGAAAATCTTTCACTTTTACGATTTTCATTTTAATTATGGTCTCGTTTCAGGATAATGCTGTTCAAAATTTATAGTGCCATCAAAAAAATATAACTTGACATAATAATTATGCAAATTGTTTCCCATTTAGTATAATTTTTGCGATCTAATGAAATTTTTTCAGGTAACTAAATGTCCATTTTTAATGTTTAAAAAAAATGTAATTTTTTGGAAATAAGTATTTAAATTTATATTTTAAGCTCCTGTATTTAAATAAGCTAATTTATTCTTTCATTTTTGGAAAATATATTACCTTTCTTATTTATTTCAATGATTTAATTAGAAAATCAATTATCCACCAAACAATATGAAATAATTCAATTATATTCATTTTTATATTTTATAGTCATTTCATCATTATTTAAAAAAAAATATAAAACATAATTACTGCCACACAAAAATTTATGTGTCCTCTTGTCCTTATCAATTTCCAATAAGAATAAATCCTAAAGACTAACACACGACAAAATCACTTACTCATATATTTATTTGCTTTTCTATTTGCGACTGATGGTTGTTCAGATATGAGCTAGCAGAAAGAAGAATAAAAGTATGTAGTTACAAAACCAATATTTCGGTTAGGTGGAAATTCAGTTAGGGTGGTCATTAAGGATAAACTGTATTCGATTAATAGGCTTTACTGTGTAATAATCCCAAAAATATAGATAGATAGAACGTGATCAGTTCGATATTGTACGTGATCAAGCAAATAAAATTATTTATTTATAAAAAAGATTTACCAATTTTCCTTGGAAAATTGGCATGTCTAATAATAATATTTTTACGAGAAGTTTTCTTTTCTTGTTTATATTGCCGTAAAAAAAAAACAAAAAAGTTTTCTCATATTTACTACGACATTTTAAAATCATAATCGAACCGTTGATAATTTATTTTTCTTTTATATAATATTTTTCACAAAATCAACTTTTTTACCATAGAGCAAATAAATCCAAAAAAATGGATTTAGCGTTAAATTCAAAATCTTCCAGAACCAACAAAAAAAAAACTGGAAAACTTTTTCACGGTTGTGCAATTTTTACCCACACTAATAAAACCAAAACAATTTTTTGTCGCCAGCATTAACCAGAATTCAGGCCTGATTCATAACCTGAAAGAAAACTGCCAACTTCTCTCTTAAATTTTTCTGTGATCTGCAAGTTTTTTCTCCTTTTTTTGTAGGAAAGTGAAGTAGAGCTAAGCAATCTATAATTGAATTTTATATTAAAAAGAAAATACTACTGCAGATAATAGCAAACTTTTTTCATTTTCCTTTGACATTTTTTATTGGAAAATATTGTTTGTTTTTCAATTTAAATTTTTGCTGAAGGTATTTATGGAAAAAATTGATAAATATGAATTATTATCACCAGATCTAGAAAAATTTCAATAAAAAAATTATCAGAAAGTTCATATCAATTTAGATATTACAAAATATTCCCACTGATTAGTATGAAAATCAAGTTTTACAACACTTCTTAGTAGTTTTTGCATATTCAAACTATTAGTTCCTAATTCAAAATGAAGCTCTGTTTCGGTCAGAATAAATGATATTGTAATATGAATGAGAGCTTACAAAACACATAAATACTTCATTATATTTGCATATCTGTCCACTATCATCAACTGAACCTAATACTACAGGTATTATATTAATCGTGAAGAGGAAATCATAATTGAATATTTAATTATTCCCACACTTTTATTTATCTTTTCTGAGACAATAATGGGAAATTTTCTGGGAAATTATTACTAAACTTTTAAGAGGTAACTGACACTCTAACTAATTTAAGCTGAGACCCTTTTACCATCTTTTGTTTTTGTATTTCTATTCCTAATGCGTCGACAGTATATTAATTCCACGCAAAAGTCATTTTCTATAAATAATTCCACATAAAATTATAAAATTAAAAACGCTACTAAAACTAAATTTAAATTCATATATTTTTATTACTACTTACAATAAAAAAGTACGAAAAAAAAATATTATTTAATAGTAAAATGTAATTACCGATCTACAATTAAAATTGATGTGAATCTTGACAGGATAAAATTAAATGAATTTTTATATCGTTGAAATTTTGCATAATTATTAATTAAATTTAAAATATAATAAAGTTGAAAATATGTTTTATGAGAATTCAAAAAAAAACAAATAGAATTTTTGTATTTATATAATTACTTCTATTTTTTAATAATATAAATTTGTTTTCGTCTATTTGTTTGTAAATTTTAAAAGGATTATAATTTTATTTTACTTTATAATTATATCAAAAACTTAAATGTGGTTCGAACCAAGTGTTTCCTATAATAATGTTATATACGCTACGTATATATAAATAAACTAGAAGATGATATTGCTTGATAATTTCTCATTATGACTGAAACTCATAATTCAAATCATTAAATTTTATTAAACTTTGTGCATATGACAGATGGAAAATATTGTTTTATGGCACAATTTGTCTAATTTTCTTCTATGAAAATAATTATAAATTTTATATATTTTATATTTTAATTCAATTTAGGTGTTGCGGTTAGAATCAGAGAACAGGAAAATGGAAAACATTTAATTATTTTGTATTTTTTATATAATTATATTTTACAAAATTTGAATTACATCCAGGGCACAGCGTTTGGTAATTTCATTTATTGTATATAGTAATTGAAATAATTAATTAGAATTATGACAAATCAATTTTCAAGCGTGCAGGTAATTTATAATAAATTTCCACACAATTATTTTATTTAAAAAGCAAATTTATTTGTATATTGTGGAAATTAATAAAATAGAGGATTTGTTTTTTAACGCTATTGGAAACTAACCAATCATAAAAATTAATTATATTTCATAGAAATGCTGGTGATGATGGAAATAGATTTGAATAATAAAGATTTGATAAAAAAAAATATATCGGAAATTCAAATGAAATCCTAAATTTTGTGCATTTTCATCATATGATTATTCCCTTATTATTTTCCCAAGCGCTGTTTTAACAAACTTCGATTTTTGTCTAAGATTAGTAGCTTTTTTTAATCCAGAGGCATTTTATAGATTTTGTTTTTAAAACTTTAATTTTGTACCATTTAATGATTTCGTTTTTTATATTACCTTCTGATTATACCACATTTTAGTACCTTTTAGACGGTATAGAAATATAAACATTTTCATGACGACATGGGATTGTTTAATTTCAACCCATTTCAAAATACATAAGAATAAAACTTAATTTTCTAGGAAAAAAACTTATTTAATAAAATTAAAAGTTATTGACATAAAATCCAATATAAAACTATTTTCTAAACTTTTTGCAATAAATTGGAAATTTACAAAGTTTGTCATGCTCATGACACTATACATTTTTTTATTATATGGAAATATTTTAATTCGTTTAAAAGAAGAATATTCGACTGTGATCTCTTGCTGAGTCGATTTACCTTTACCAGATTGTAACTTTCTTTTATGTATATATAAATATAAACTTTTATCCTTTTAAAGATTCCTTTATTAGCAACTGTTTGAAACCAAAGGAAACAATAAATTAAGATATAATTGAAAAAAGTTTATTTTGAATTAAAATATTATATTTCGATATGTTTTGGGAAGGCATTAACCAAATTAAAATGTCAAATTTAATGACATTTTAGTTGTCTTTTAAATATAATTACATATAAATTTCGAAAAATTTAAACTCAAAATTTTGTATACAATTCATATTAATAATTTAGTCATTTTGTATAATGACAAGACAAATTTGTCGTCTTAAAACTAAAAGCAAAAATTTATAAAGAAAAACAAGAAGGGAGGATTTAAAAATTTTTATGCCAAGTAAAAAATTTTCAGGATGAACAACATTTTGTCCCATTCTAAAAAAATATATTTCTTTTAGAGTCCTTTAATTAATTATGTAGTCTAGATTAAATGGGAAAACAAAAACAAATTATTAAAAGAATCTTATAAATTTACCTTACGAGTTAGAATTACTCTAATATTCAACTTTATGTTTGTACAGAACTTGAAAATTTGTATTTCTTTAAAGGCAAAGATACTTATAAAAAAATAGTATATATAAAATAAAAACAAGAATCTTTCTTTTCTGTTTATCCAGAAACATAAAGAAACCTTTTACCAAAAAAAAAAACTTTTCAACACTTCACATTCTACGGATCATTTACCAATTATTATTATTTTTTACCTTCCTCATCGAAATTCATGTCACAACAAGGAATAAAACATTATGTAATTCCCATCCTTCTTAGACGACAAAATTTGTGCATACCATGATTTTTTTGCTTGCAATATAAATATTATAAAATTCTAGTTTTTTTCAGTTTTCTTGCTTACAGTTCATCGTTTTGCAGGTCACTGTACCCTAAAGTACGAAGAATGAAATGTACAGAAGTCATTAAATCCTTGACAGAAGAGAAAAATGCATTTTCAAAAACTGTAAAATATTAAAATCATTTTCACGACAATATATACAATTTTGTTGTTCCAATCACAAAACAGCTTCAAGGCATTAAATGTGAGAAATCATTTACCAGCTTTTGTAAAAGAAAGGATTATAAATATTCCTGATTTAAAATTTTTGTTTGTACAAAGCTACCAGGATTAAAAAATATTGTTTTGTTAACAAAAAGGATTAAATAAAAATGATTTTACAATCGTAAACAACAAAAAAAGCTTTTGGAATGAATAATTCAATTTATTTATATAATTTTAGCTAAACATTATTTATGTTTAATAAGCAAACCCAAAAGCAAAAACCAAACTATCTAATCGATAATCAAATAATTTTTTAAGAAAATAAGATAATATGCAAATAAATGCAATGCAATATTTATACAGGCCTTTAAAAAATTTTAGTTGAGACTCTGATTTATGGTGTGAAGAATCTTGTCTGCAGAAATCTTGATCCAAACATTTATTTATAAATAATATAACTATAAAACACTACATTCAATAGAAGTGTATCCAAATATGTCAATAAAATTTAGGTTTTTGTACAGGCATAAAGATAATAACAGAAAAGTTCTCAGGTTCTCACGTTGAACAAAATATTACATCACTATTTTTATTTTGCTTTACATCCACCTAACAAACTTCACATCGGCAATAGAGCTTTATTGCAAAACAGCATTTTTGAAGAACTGAATTGTACAATTTGTACAAGTTTTATAAATTTCTTTTTTAGAAGAACTTTTTTTTCCATTACTGTATTGGTTATGTGAATGTGAGGCATAAAAATTGCTTCGATGTCATACATACAAAATACAAATTAACAGCACTAGTATGGCGTAGGACTGCAGTCAAAATAGGCTCATGTACTTACATTTTGTTTTTGAGCTCCCGAAATAAAATATTTCAGGAGATGCGTACGGATAAGTCAACGCATATAAAATTTAGAGATTATGTGTACATATTTTATTCTACGTGAGAAGGGTTCATTTTATTATCTGTCCGACATAGGAAACATTAAATATATTTTCAAATTCAAGTCACATAAATTAGAAAAATAGTTTTAAATATTTCGCTCCAAGGCAATTAATGATTGAAATCACATTACAAAATTCAATTGGCCACCTAAATATATTGCATAATTTTATGAAATCACTGAAATAAATTTAATTTCTATTAATAATACATACCAGCGAAAAGCTTTGAGGTCATAGAATACCATCAGAAATTTTTGATATGGGATTAATTCAAACCTCAAGGGAGTTGAGTTTTTGCGTTTTTGGTATTTGTATAGATTTTTATCAATACTATGGTCGCGTTCCAATAAAAATGAATCTACGGATAAAAAATATATACATACTTTTTTTTATTAATAATGATGGAAAAATATAAAATTTATATTAAAATTAAACTGATTTCATTTTTTTTTTATTAATTAAAATTTATTTTTAAGTTTGTAATTATTATTTGTATTATTGAAATTAAAAATTTGATATTTTCATAAACAAGGAATCATTACCAAAAGAGAATTTCTACTTAAGAATATAAATGTACGTTGTACGCATTTTGTATTATAAAAGGCAAAATGAGATCATACTTCCATTTTGTAATCATACATTTTTTTTCTTCATTATCTGTTATTAAAATTTAAATAATGATGCAAAATTTTGAAAAAAACAATGTTCTACTTTGTAATCCTGATGCCTATAACAATACTACCAAGGATTTCTACGTTATGTTATAAAGTATTTCCACAGTATTGACTGCCCCTTGAAATAAATGATCTTATAGCATAATCAATTTTTTTTATGTATTTAGAATTACCATTCCATTACCTCCCCTTATATTGATAAAAAATCTATTTATTGCCTTATAAAATATTTCCAATTTGCTTTGTGATATTCCCTTCAAATCAATTTGTAATTAGCTTTTAAAATTCTTAGAAAAGACACAAAATTTACAGGGAAAAAATAAAGAAATTTTGTGATATTTTGTTAAATGAGTAAAAATGTTTGCTTTGATCAATTGAGTAAATTTGTAATTTACAAATTGTGTAATTAAATTTAGTATTACTTCGTCAAAGTAATTTAAAAATGGATAATTTAAGTTTTTTGGTTATTATATTTTTATTTTTAATAAGTTCAAGAGTTAAGACCTAATGCAATAATAAAATATCTGTTCAAAAGTTTCATTCAAAAATGTTATAAACTCCATTATTTTATGTAATGTATTTACTTTGAAAGATTTGATGCTGAAAACTATACGCCTTCAAAATGACAACAGACGAGTAAGCGTATCTAAAGGTACTATACCCATTTCTCTATAGCTATTTAACAATAAATTGTTTTCTAATAGAAAGTAGAACTGTAGAAAACTCATGGGTTAAG
The DNA here is from genome assembly GCA_963920725.1 of Rhamphomyia laevipes. Classification (NCBI taxonomy): domain Eukaryota; kingdom Metazoa; phylum Arthropoda; class Insecta; order Diptera; family Empididae; genus Rhamphomyia; species Rhamphomyia laevipes. Next base: position 24,068,369 of record OY987259.1, on the reverse strand, counting down.
GGATAGGAGAAGCGGTCTTTGGATAGTGCAGAGTATGTAGATATTATACTGAACTGAAAAGGAAATATATAAAATATTGAGAAAACAGCGAATGCAAAAAGCGAGGTATTAAACTGAATGTAGCTCACACTAGTATCGTTAAGCTACACATTAAGATATCAATGAAATAGCTCAATCACAGTAGTATTTTTCTGAAGGAGTCTCTGTAGATATATATCGAGCAGCTGAGCTTACTGCAGCTAAAGTTCTATCTTGAAAGGACATCGATATCTATGTTAACAACCACCAATATTTAAGTTTGTTAGTTTTATTTTAAGGATTTCTGTTTATATACAAAATGAACTATTCCTATAATAAGATTAAATACTCTTTAAATGTTTTAGTATCAATTTGCAAAAACTCTGGAAGACTTAACTTATAAAGCTATTTAATATTTAGGTTCAATTTATCTTATAATGCTTTTGGTTGGTAACAGTTATTAGCAAAATGAGACATTTAATAATAATTATTTAATACAAACCACCAAAAAAAATTGATATAGCGTTTCGCTTAAGAACAAATATTTATAATAATAACAAAAATATACTAATAATTATAACAATATACTTAAATTAACCCATTTTGAACAGATATTTGTAAATTATTTAGACATTTATTTTATATTCAAATATCATTAAATAATAAATTAGTATACAATTATAATAATTTTCACCCATTAAATTTTAACTATTAGATTTGCTTTCCCACAAAAATTTATTCTGGTTACATTTTAAATCAATAAAATATTGAACATATGTAAATATACACTAAAATAGTGTCATTAATGGCATATGTAATTAATTTTGGATGGTAAAGGATTACAAATATAGAAAAAGTGATTGTAAATTATTATTACTTATAGCTGTGACACAGAATCGAAAAATCGGTTTTCAAAGTTTTCAAAATTCAAACATGAAATTTGAAAAGGATTTGGTTAAGTTTTCAGGAATAAATTGAATATTCACATATTTGCAAGGTTTCAGCAAAATCTCAAGTTAGCGCCATCTATGATAAAGTAGCAGAAACGATTTTTTTAGTTTTCTACAAAAGTTGGCAATACATATTTCATTTATGATTCTTTTTATAGTTTATACTTACAAGGCACCTCTATTTATTGTATTTTTGTTCTCTAATAGCTGCTATTATATTTACTTTCCTTCGATGAGCTCTGAATTCCGTTTCATCCCACCATGATAGAGTTTCTTTCATATGCAGCGATTATTTCCTAACAGTTCGCGCGAACCGAACTTTAATTACTTGACAACACGTTTATATCATTTGATGCAAATTGATACTATTGTTCTTAAAAATGGCAACTTCTGTAGGAAAACTAAAAAAATCGTTACTACTACTTTCTCATAGATGGCCATCTATTTGGGGAATGTTATGAAATTATTTATGTTCTTCCAGTTGAAAATATTATTAATTCCTATTCTGATATTTTCTTCAACTTAAAAAATCACTTTAAACATTACTATAAAAAATAGAAATTTAAATGAAGAGCCGTACTTATAGTTTTAGAGGCCTAAATTCCAAAATAGATTTAAGATCCTTTATATTGAAAATTGTATATGTTTAAATAATTTAACATTATGTATTATATAAGTTTTAATAAATATTAATTTTTTTAAAAACTTGCAAATTTATAAATATGGTAAACTAAAAGTCAAGTGTAAAACAATACCATAATTTTAAATATGGTTATGGCAAAGATCAAATTAGACATTTCTCCTATAACCGAAAAAAATAATTGGACTGTTTAAAATAAGTCCAAAGAGAAAAAAATCAATGAGTGATGCACGATTTCAATATTTAGGAAAATAGGAAATTAAATGCATAAAATTTCCATTAAATTTTATTGAAGTTGTTCTCGATTTATTTATTAATTAAATAATTATTTTATTCTTATCTCTTTTTAAATTCATTATAAAATTATATTTTAATCCCTTAATTCATAACACTAACAACAGCAACTATAACTTAAAAACGTTTCAATTATTTTTTGATATTTTACCTGTTGTACTTTAGAATGAAAAGCCATAAATTTAATTCTAGTTTTCATTTTTACCGGATGTTAATGTTGAATTCAAATTTACAATGTGTGTATATGTTTTATCTTTGCATCGCGAATGGCCTATTTCCTGTTTATAACTTAAAATTTATAATCGGATTGATTTAGTATTAAATTTTGCAATATAACCTCAACAAACTTTGGATTTGTGATTGATTAATAACCTATTTAGACAAAATTTAATAGTAATTTAAAAATTTAGTTTATTTACTATATAAAAATCACGAAGAACTTCGGTATCTAATCTATGCTTGCTTTTAAATTGCATGGTTTCATAATTCAGTTGTTGTAGTTTTCAATGATTAATTGGTAAAATCTGTTCTTTTAATTAATTTATAAATTATTTTGATTTATATCTTTTTAAAGCTCAATGCAAACAGATTAGTCAGTCTTAATTCTTAATTTATTTCACATTTCTTGAGAAATTTTAAATTAGTTTTTGAAGTTTTTAGATTATGTATCATATTTTTCTTAATGTATTCTCTAAATCTCAGTAAATAAATCATTAAGACAACAAGTTTATTTAAATATCAAATATAAATTTTTATTATTTTTAAGTATATGCAATTTTTATAGCATATATTTGAAGACTTATTTAACCAACTTAATTTTACTAAATTTATTGACCTGTGACAAAAAGTGACAATCTGAGTTTATTTGAATCAAAACATTTTTTTTAAGGTGCTATACTGGTTATATATACATTTTTGCCTTCATAATTTGAATAAATATTGCATGATATAAAATATACCAAAATTGTAATTGTACAATAAAAAAAAATGAATCGATGCAAATTTGTTAAGGTTTGTTACCGTTTAACAGGCTCTTCCCACATTACAAATCTATACAAATTACATTGTTTCTATTTACTTCGAATTTTCGTCCCTTTTCAATTCTATTCAATAGCACAAATTCCATTTTACATTTTCATTCAATAAAAATTAAATTGATGTCCTTTTATTTCTATTTATAGTTTGTGATGTATTCATTTACTTGTATTCGAATTGTAAAAATGGTTTTCGGCAATATGGTTGAGTGGTGTAATAAAAAATTATGAAAAACCAAAATGCAAAATATTCAAAAATATTCAAAAAAATAAATATCTGAATACAAAAAATGTCGTAAGCTCAGCAATATACAGGGTGATACATATAATAATCTGTAAATATTATTTAAATAAAAGTAACAGTAATCAAACATTAACAATCAAAAGTCAATACTATATGAATTTTTATTTAAATAAAACTATTGAAAGAAGAACCGGATCCGGAAAGTGTCATTGATTTTACCACCCTAGTAAAAAAAAGATGTTAACTTAGTAGGGAGAGTAGATAATTCGTAGTTATGTTGAATAGTGATTTGTAATAATATAAGTTTTTAAAAAAATCGCTGCTTTGTTAAATATTTCAATAATTTTAGAGACACCATGAATGTAGTTTAAATAATTCCGAATTTTGACAGGTACCCAAATATCGGCTTGCAATTATTACTATAAATGTTGTATAGCATGAAAAATAATTCGGGAATTTTTGACATAGACCCACTGAAGCTATCGACTACAAATTATTTTTGCCTACATTATATGGAGGTCCAGGTCAGTAGCTTCAGTGAGTTCAAAATAAAATTTCTGATTAATATTGCATATTTTCTAGTCTGCAAACTACGCCATACATCGACTGCAACCTGGTTTTCATTGAGAATTCATGACCATTGATATTTAATTTTATCATCTCTATAGTAGCATATAATTATTATCCTATGTTAATTAAATTTAGTACACAGATTGAGTTGAGGATCTAGTTGGTGCCTGTCAAATCCGTAACTTGAGTGGGTCCATGTTAAAATTTCCGATTTATCTGTCATGTGTTCTAGACTAGAGTATGTAGTAATTATTATCTGATTTAAATATAATTTCGTGTACAAGATGATCAGTTTTGTCCTGAATGTGCAATTCGTGTAAAATCTTTTGAATTTGTAATCAAAATTAATTGAATTTGTAATCTAGTTTGTAGCTTATAAAATCTGGGTTGGCAGTTTCAGTGGTTCATTATCAAAATTTACAAAGCAATGGTAAGAACTAATAATTTGGTAATAAATCACAGTTAAACCAGTAGCTTTGAGTTATCTGCTGCCTATAGTTTGCAGCTTTTTTGTAATTTTTGGAGAAAAAAAAATTTAAAAATTATTCAATTGAGAAATAAAACTATATGCGAAAAAATCGCGTATATTTTGCTCCTCACGCACAAAACATATGAATTTTAAAGGAAATAGTTACCATAAAAAATTTAAAAATTAAGTATACAGAAATTGTGATTTTTCTAGAATTGGTGGCATAAACAATTAATCTAATTTTTTTATATAAAAGTTAAATCGATGTATAATTATATATTAAACCATAAGTTAGCACAATTATTGTTTATTATAAACTTTTCATATAAATTGATGATATTAGTTTAGACCTTTATACAATCTCATTTTATATAAGTAAATTACAGTTCAAACTGGTTATATTCAAGAAGTCCACTTATAAAATAGCCACGAGTTCTCAGGTTTGAAACTCTTAAGTGTAGTTTTTACATTTCTATATTAGAATTACAACTTGAAAAACTATAAAATACAAAAAAAAAGTCTACTAAATCTTGTTCCGCTAAAGGCGCAACAGCACTAATAGAATATCTTCTCTTAACCTAAGCATCATTATAATATTCTTCTTCAATTAACTTCAAAAATACACATATAATCTAAAATAAAACTATAAAAATGATGCAGCACACGTTCTGCCGGATGCTTATCTTCATTTCATTCATAACATCGTGTACTAATAAACAATTTTATATAGTTAGCCATTGTGCAAACAAAAATTATATTATAGTTTATAAATATATTATGCCCGACTTGACTGACCACTCCACTATTATAGATTTAATAGGTACGACGCCATCGTAGCCCGTGTTAGAAAATGTCTCATAGTCGTAAGAAATAAATTATCACAAATAAGTATTCTTATAGCTATTTTTTACATCACCATAAATTTCATTTATTATTAATGTATTGAAAATAATTAGTGCATTTGTGTACTATTCAAAATTGATACTTGAATGTTAATTAATAAGAAAACTAGGAGAAATATTTAATTATTTATAAACGATATAAAAAGAATTATTGTACTATTTGAAAATTATTTTAATTAAAATTTTAACGAAATTAATTTCAAAAATGCCAATATAATTCAACTTTATTCCCAAATGATATTAATTTTGAACATTCAGAAAGCTATAAAAATTCAAGGTAGACGATTTATGACAATAATAATTGCTTAAGATTTAAATACATCAATGCAGACAGAATAAATGTGAGAAAAAAATCCTGCTAATCATAGTAGAGTGCTTCATATTCCTTTTGCGATCCAGTTAAGCTTCCCAACATATTTTAGTTTAGACAAAATTAGAAATTTGAAATTTTGCCACCCTAAATACGTTTGGCTATAAAAAGGTTTAAATTATACAGAATTGTGCGGAATGGAATAAAACTAATGGAATTATTCTAATGATATAAGTTTTATCATGTGGTAAATTTTTGTGTTAACTTCAACTTTTTCCCAGAGAGTTTTGGATAACGAGTAGAAAATTGAGTTTCGGATAAGGAGAAGAAAATTTAAAAAAAAAAAACGATACCAAATTAATATATTTCCAAGTTTCCAACCATGTTTTACCTACCCTCCGCAAATCTCAAAATATGTACTACAATATTTCTTTCGAATATTTTCTTTCTACAACGGGACAACGCAGAAATGTCCTTAATTGTCCTATTTCATTCTTTTAATATTTTACGTTAAATATATGCTATCATCATCAGGTTAATATACACATTGACCGGTAAATGTGGAATTCTATACTATACCAATACCAAAATTTGGTAATTTGCCATTACTTCAAATTAAACAGATCGTTATTTTTGATATTTGTAAATATTTTTCAATTTATTAAAAATATCACAAATTTAAGAAATATGTTTTAACTTATTCTACTAAACTATATTGCATTTGGAGACCAAATTTAATTTTATTTCAATAATGGTATGGAATTTAGACTATCATTATATAGAGTTTTAAAGTAACTTGTTGATTGGACAAATGAATTGAATTATTTTTGGTACCACCAAAATATGTACATTGCTTCAATATTCTAAATTTAGTAAAATTTTAGTTAAGATTTTTTAATTGAAACAAGAAAATTTGAAGTAAAATGAATTTTTTGTAAGTTATATAGTTAAAAATTAATTCTCTCTTATACAAAGTAATGTATCTCTTCTAAAAGTCTGAAATTGACTTACCCAAATTTTTAGATTCAACAACTGCAAATGCATATTCTTTTAAAATATGCGTGTTTTTCCTAAAGCTAAGATTCCTTATAAATTATAGGCTAAATAACAATCAATATTTTTTAAGGGTTGTTTCAAGTATTTTTTATATATTACATTTGGTGGAAGTTAAACCAATAAAACCATGAAAACCATCAAATTTTCCCACAATTTAAAAATTGTTATATTTATAATTATTTTATAAAATATAAATTATTAAAAGTTTTTCATCTAAAATAATAACCAAATTTAAATTTTTAAATATTTTGTCAATAGTTAGTTTATGGACTAATTTTAAAACTTTATTAAATAGTTTAAAGTCTTCCATAAATAACATAAATAATGTAGAATAAAATTTTATTAACTGACCATGTGACAATTTTAATTCTCAAGGATGAATTCTCATATTATCTTCAATTTTATAGTCAAATTGCAAGACTTTTCATAAAATCGTATAAAACATTAAAAATTCTGAATTAAATTTAAATATACTAACAATTTTTAATAGAAAATTATGATTGTGGGTATAATTAATTCAGGTAATTATCTTAAGAATACAACACGCATAGCCAATTACAAATGATTAATATATATACAATGCTCAGTTCCGTGCACAACAAAATGATAAGTTTTGTGTAGAACTTAACTTTCACACAGATACAATTCGCAAGGTTTAGAAATGCAATTTTGTTCATTTTACTGGGAATTCTTTTAGTAAGGATAATGATGCAATAAACCTTTAACTATTATTATATATTGTGATTTTCTAATATTTAATTAAATACGAATTACTTTGGTTTTCACAACCCGACCTCCTTTGACAGTTTTATTATACAACATTTTAAATTCAGTTACTCATCACTACCTTAACAGTTTTCGATAAACTTTTTCGACACTGATAAGTAAAAATTTTATTGAGGAAGAACTCATCCCAAAAAAAAAAAAAATACTTTATAAATTTTTTCAATCAAATCGATCTACTTTTTATGTTATATCAATTTTTCCAAAAGTGCCTAAAAAATTTAATATCGCCACACACCAATAAATATTTTGAATATTTTAGGACTTATCTAATAAAAGTTAGAAGGATGACTTTATAATGGGACATATACTTCCTCTATTAAGAAGGCGCCTTTGGTAACAATCAAATAAAAAAAGTTAAAATCAAACGAAAAATACCGACCGCTTCCATTAAACTTAAATAAGAAATTTTTGTCACCCAGGTAGGTCAAATATATCTTACTGATAAGGACAAAATGCGTGTTTAGTGGTGGCCTATAATAAACATTAATAAGAATAGATGAGTCAGGAAATTCCTGTAAAATAGAAATCTTGTTTTTTTTTTTTCACAATACAAAGTTGACAATAAAAACGACAACAATTTTGATATTTTGTTAAAAATAAAATCAAAAGAACAAGTCAAGAAGGGACAACATTTTACCTGAAATTAATTAGCAATTTTGACAGTTTGCAGAGTATTTTTTTCCTTATTTCTGAATTGAATATTTTATTTAAACAACATATCAAATAAAAAATATATTTAAGAAATTACTTTGAAAATATTATTTAAACACATTTAATAATAAATTATTGAGTACATAATTTTTTAAATATCTTTAACCAAAAATTGCGCCTTAAAACATAAATTTCTTTGTTGCTCATATATATGTATATCTATCTGTTTTGTAATAAACAAGAAACAGGATTTTATAAATACATATTCATTTACAAAATTAAAGACTTTCTTAAGGATCAAACAAAGGCACAAAAAAATAAAAACACATCCAATTACGAAAATATTAAAAATATACTTTAAGCCTTACGGATAAATTCCTACAAAGCGTATCTATATACATAAATATTGGGCTCCAATATAATTATTTTAAAAATATATCTATACGAAATATGCCACGCGAACCGAATAAAACGTAACGTAACCGAACCAAAAGAGAATAGGTAGACAAGAGAAAATAGGCGGCGTGTGACTGACTCTGTATTCTGACTATACATTTTTGTATTATAAATTATAAAAACCAAATCTTATTGTGTTTCAAATTCAGCCATCTATCTACTAATACTCCGAAGCTGAATTAAAATATCTTATAGATACATATAGAGAGTATGAGAATATGTTGCTAGCTGCACTGCGACTGCTTAACTTGTTGTATTTTTGAGAAAAAAAATGTTTCTACTCCCATATTTTTTATATTTTATTTATGTTTCATGTTTATGTTTTTATTATGATGATACTTACAACGCACGAGCACAACATATTCCGAAGACAACAAAAAAAATTTTGTATTTTAAGAAAATTTATATATAAAAATAAAAATTTCATCGGTTTCTCATTGCAGCTTCCATTTTTTGCGTTGCGCCGCAATTTAGTTCGACTTCAGCTGTGCTGCGGCACTGACGGTTATAATATTATAGTACGGTTACGGTCTAATGTTGGTTTAATTTAATTTTCTTTTTTTAATGATAATAAACATAAAGATACATACAACATAGCTACATTGTTTTTGAAATTTTACATGAAAAATTATATTAATAATTAAATTTTAGTTAAATGAAATAATTAAGTGTTTTAGTAGTAGAAGAAATAAAAATTTAACTAATTAATATAGTGAAAGTGGAAGCATCCTTTCGTGGAAATATGAAATTAGAATTATTGATAATGAATGGTCATAACGTCATAAATACTCTCAATTTCCATTAATGTCAAATGAGAATATCTCGTTTCGTACAACTCAAATTTTGAGAAGAAGGATTTAATTAATAAATAAATTATTAAAATATTAATGTTTTTTAAATATTAAACTATGAAAATAAATATTAAAAAATTAATTTGTTGCGTGTAAAATAAAATAAATTCTTTAATATAATACAAAAAGAAAATTGTCTTTATTAAAATAACGTTTTTGAAGGTTTTCAAAAAGAAAATAAGGAAAAATAAAACATAAATTTACAAAGTGGTCTATTGCGACAGTGAATGGTGCCACAGTTTTTTTTATATACATATGTACATTTTATATAAATAAACCCAAAGATTAAAAAAAAAAAAAAAAAAAAAAAAAAAAATATGCCTGTAAGCTTTTGTTAACAAAAAATTTTTCTCATCCTTCGTCCTGATTGTTTTCCTTTTTGTTTTTTGTTTTTTTTGGTTAACAATTTTTCCTTTTTGTTTTTTGTTTTTTTTGGTTAACAATTTTTCCTTTTACTCTCTTTTTCAACTTGTTCAAGGATTTTATTTCGAATTTTCTTTTGTGTCTAGTAAATAAATAATAAAATAAAAATATTATGTTATTTTAACTTGTAAAATATTACGAGAAGTCCTTTATGCAAGGATATAATAACAACAATATTGTGTATATGTGTCTGTGGAAAGTTGATTTTTTCATTCGGTAATGAATGATTTGTAGTTTTTTATCATTCTATTCCGAAAAAAGTATATAAGAAATTTATTGTATCTACGATGAACAAAAAAAACACAAGTTTTAAGGATGAAAAATGTGTAAATTTTGTAATATTTGTTGTCTAGGTGTGCATGTTTTTTTATATATACACTAATAAAAAATTGATATATTAAAAAAAAATAACTAAACTGTTTTTTTTTAACTTACTGTCCATTTCAAAACAAATTCAAAAAGGATTTGGATATGAAATTTGTCACTTTTTTTTCATCATCATAAATTAGTAGTGTTTATATAAATGTGGAGACAGAAAATTGAAATTTAACCGGATATTAAATGATTTCAATTAAATGATAATAAAAAATTGTATATAAATAAGAAAAAGAACAATTTCTAGAAAATAGAAAATGATTTTCAATAAAATATCAAAGATTATATGAAAAATATATAAAATTTATATTCTTAAATCTAAGATATTATTTTGATTTTTTTATATACGTATTACCTAAATAAAATTCAATATCTTCAATACATTCAATATCTTCAAAATTCAATACATTCATTGTTCGTCAGTTCTCGATCAAATGAATTTAATTACAAAAAAATAACCAAATTATTAGTAAAATTAAAAATAAAATCGATTTTTTTTACTTTTGTAATGAATTAATGTTAATAAATAATTATAATAATATAAATACTAAAATTTGATCATATTCAGAAGAAAAACTAAATTACTTATATAATTTTCTAAATTTTTATAAAAAGAAAATTAAATATTTTTAATTGAAATTGAAATAAATAAAAAAGATCCTGTGAAGTGTATAATATTTTCTATAGTTTTTCTTAATGTTTAAAAATTTAGAATAAAATATAAAAAAAAAATTATTCGCAAAAATTGAATTTACAAATAACTTATGGATTAATTTATCACTTTTTATTTATGGTAAGTAATTTATGAATAATTATAACTTTAAAATTAAATTCGATTAAACTTTACTTCATTAATTACTTAGCATTAAATTTAAAATTCTACATAAGCTTTTCTAATTTCACTTTTCTTATTAGAATTTTATATGAATAACGATATTCTTCATTAAGGACTTCCTAAGCATTTGTCTAAGTCTTCTTAATTTTTTTTTAATTAAAACTAATTGCAAACTACTATATTAGCGATTTGTTACAGACTGGAATGCAGTTGTCTTAGCGACAAGGCAATTCCTTGGCATAAATACTAATTTATTTTAAGTCTAGTTTGGTCATTAGAAAGAACTTAAAACCAATATACTGTTGGCATTGGCAGAAACAGGACCAATCTCTGCTATATATTCTTCTTTAATTAATGAATTTCGATGTGAAAACTCCGAAGGTTTTTTAATTCAGTACTACATAAGATTTTGAATATTTTGAAGATAAATTAGGACCAAATATGTTAACATTTTCAAAACGCTTTTCTCTTTAATTCTTCAAAAAAAAAAAAAGGAAAATGTTAATATTTCTCATCTTATTTTTTAAATTTCAAATATTTTTTGTGACATTTCAATTTGAAATTTTTTATTCATCATTTCTTTTTTATTTATTTTTTGATTACAATTCAAAAAACTTTTCAAGATGTCATCTCCGCGGAAAAAACTCAACCTTTGCTCTAAGATTTGACATCATGATTGACACTTTTTTCATTTTAGTCTTCTGTTTTCGTCTTTGTTTCTTTTATTTTTATTAAAAACAAACGAAATTTTTTTTTAGGTAATGGCTGAACAATAATCAAAATTAAAATATGAAACCAAATTTAATCAAAAAATTAATGGCAGTGAAGGCCCAACATAAAATAATATTTCAATTATCTCATTTTCTTTAATGAAATAAAATATTTATTTGTGATTACTTTTGTTGTTTGAAACCTATTTAAAACGAGTTTTATTCCCTAAAAGTCTTCAATTTCCTGAATGTTAACCTCTTTCAATTCCCCTAACTTCTTGTTGACTGAACCTTTTTTTGTTATCTAGTACAAAAAGCAGCCACCTAACTAACACGCTCATTTTTTTTTTGTGTCATTATTTCCTGTAATGTCATGGGTACCTAAATATGATGTTTATAGGGGCGATTTGTATATAAAGAATTGCAATTTTTACCTGTTTGTTTGAATGACTCACCTGTTGGCCGTTTTTGGTCAATTTGACGAAATCGTAATTTACAACAAAAAATAAATAACATTGTGACATTTTCTTTTGTTAAGTAAATAACTTATTTTCAAGTTTTATTTTATTTTTTGAAAATTAAAATAATAATTCGGCGTGGCATTTAACGCTTTTAGTCTATAGGTGGGAACTACAGTGCGCAAAAAACGTACAGTGTGTGGGTTTATCTTATGAAAAGTCAAAATTATATGGAAGTACTAAAATATTATTATTGTTGTAAGGTTTATGTCTTTAAAAAAATCAGAAAGTTATGCAAATCACGTACACTTCATAACAAATTTTATAATCGTAAAATTGAAATATGCTTTAAACTATAAATATTGTAAACAATTTAATCGCATATTATTATATTTTACTTTTATAAAACAACAAATTTTATGTAATTTATATGAACTAACTAATTATCGAATTATTCTTTACATAAAGTCTTTTAAATTAACAACAAATTTAATTATGATTATTGTCTAATTAGCATTTTATGGAATTCTCTAAGAGTTACTTAATTCAATGAAATAATAATCTGCCTTCTTCAAATGTGAAACCCTTTATTAATTACTCTTTACAACATTTTTTAGAAATATAATTTAATTTTTTCTTGAATTATAATTCAACAATGCTTGAAATTAAATATTCTATTAAAAATTGTGAATAGAAAATTATGTGTATCCTTCCATACTTTAATTTTAGGTTATTATTTAAAGAGCATCCTTTCTGTTAAAACATCAAAATCTATATTAATTTCCGCAATGCGTCTAATACGTTTTTACAACCACGAAAAAGTTTTTTTCCTACGAAATTTTTATCAAAAATATAAACAACAACGAATTATTTTAATGGATTTTGTCTGTATTTGTATAAAATATATAAATTTTCTGTATATCCTTTTTGTCTTTAGAGTGAAATTTGGCTTTCTCAAAGAAACATATCCAAGAAAAAATATGTTTATATATTTATACATAATACATTTTACTTCGAATTAACATTTCTAAATGTTCACAAAAAAATTTTATTTAATATTTTGCAAGAATTTCAAATGTTTTCTCATTAAAGATACACCTAACTAAATCCATAAATTGAATATCTATGAAATGCTAATTTTAATTGAAAACATTGTCATCTGTTGCGCTAAGACATTATACTTTGGAAATAATGTGTTCAAGGATTTGGCACGTGTCAACTATTTAATCGATTTTAATGAAAATACAGTGTCTTTCTTGATACTGAACTGAAACCAGTTTCAACAATACATTAATAGATGCCATAATTTATTATTTATTTTGTTTTGTTTTGAACCAAAGATGATGATACAATTTTGTGCCTATTTTAGAATTAAAACTATAATTCCAACAAGAAATTGAAAACACCTTTATATGCAGCTATATTTTAAGCACCTGCTTAAACTCCTTTACACTCTTCAATACAATTAAATTGAACAAGTCTTCCATTGCCTATAATTTGTTCCCACTTTTTACTAACTGCAAACAGCAGCAGCAGCAAAAAATACGACATTAGTTTAGTCAGTGTACAGAAAAAAAAACTGTATTAAGATGCAACCGTCGATATTTATTCAAATTTAGTTTTGTTTTTGTTTTTCATATTTCTTGGCTGCTCCCAGGGATCTTTTAATAGACTATATAAAGGCAAAGTAATCTGCAATGAGAATGCCTGGTGAACGTGAACACCTGCTCTGTGCTCATCGTCCGTGTATTTATAATTTTTGTTATTTTGTTTTTGATATTATTTTTGAATTTTTTATGTTATATATTTGTATATTTCGTTCCCCGCAAAGTTTAAAGTCATCGTCTTTATTATAACTTTTCCATTCGCTTATGGAACTCTCATTTCAACCTACGGGGATCTGAAATTATAACGAGTTTGTTTTAGTTAGCCAATAAGTATAAAAAAAAATGTTTTATTATGTTAAAATATATTGAAGTTATAAATATAATACATTATAAAATTTTCTTTCTGCTATACATACTTGAAATTGCTTCCTGAATAAAACTAGATTATTCAGAGAGCGTTATTATACCAAAAAATTGATATATAATAATTTGAAAAAACTTAAACATGTTTTAATATATCTAGGCTTGTTAATCGCAGATTTTAATTATGAATTCGATTATATATTCGCAAAAAAAAAAACGCGTAAGCGATATTTTGTGGCAACCTGGTTACATGAGTAAAATATCGATTATTTACATAATATAAACATTTACCAAATTAATAGTTTTTATTTTAAATATTTAATAATTATTGCCATGTATTAGATAAAATATTATGCAACAATAATAAACAAAAAATTAAATTCAATTTATATAGTAAAAGTAGATATAAAAATTTGCAATTAGCTTTAAAGTCGTAATTTTTATCGACGTATCAAAATTATGCTATGTTTCGATAAGCAAGCCGTTTTGAATAATGAAATACGATACTCTTAGAACTCAATTTCGATTTTTTAAATTAATCTAAACTCTGTCTAAACAGTTTTCGAACTTTTTAATAAAAAGGCATTGTATATGTCATTTTATATCAATAATATTCGCAACTAGTTGTGATGTATAAAATCTGGAAAGTGTTAAACATATTTTTAATTTATATATTAAAATCTTTGTAGTCATAAAACAACTTGAACATAAATATGTATATGTATTATAAAAGTAAAAATTGCTTTCATTGAAACAAAAAACTTGTTGCACATTATTAAAATCAATTTAAACCTTGAATCACAAGTTTTAACTCTACAATGTTTCGGTACAGTTTCAATTTTAAATGTTTTTAATTCATTAATTTTGTTAAAATAACAATTACCGACAATAAGAAAAAAAATTGGAAAAAGTAAAATTGCCAATCATTTGAATTCAAATGAGCGTAATTAATAGAACAATTTGAAGTATTTTTATTTCTGAAATAGTGAAAAATTATAATTGTATTGACAAAATTAATTACTATAAGATGGAAAATAATTTAAGAAAAAAGTAATTTTTTTTAGGTATCTAAAAATATAAATGGTCATAAAAAGACAAAAGTTTTTCGTCAATTAGAAAAAGTATTTGACACCTTAAAATAAAAATTACAAGGCAAAAGTAATCAAGCGTAAACAACCAGACAAATTTATAAAAATATCTTTTTACTTACATACTTATATATATAAATATGTATGGATATATTTGGAAACTCATTAATTTTATTGGGAGAGAGTCTAAGAAAATTTGCTGTTAATTCGGGGGACCGATCGGTGTAGAAGTAAATGGTGGAAGAATGATTCCTCTCTTGTAAAAGTAATAAAAAACAACCTCCGCAGGTTGTATAACAAAAAAAAAAAAAATGGAAACAGTGAAACTTTTTATTCAAAGTTTTTTTTTATTTTTTTTTTGAGGAAATGACAAGTTTCAATATAATATGTCAGTCAGTATATAGAAATAAGAGAAAGGCTGTGTGGAGTTAAAAATGGTAACAATATAAAAACTACAGAAAAAACGTATAATACAGACTTAGGTTCTTTTTTTTTTGTTGTTAATTGTCTACAGTAGAACACATAAAGATGAAGCCAACCAAGTTTTACTCATATTACAATGTGTTGAGCTGAAACAGATCGAAATGTGACCTGTTTTAAAATTGCTGCTTACCTGGCTAACAGACAATAAATAAAATTAAATTGTGGTAAAAAATTTGAGTGTTTTTTATTTGTTACACACACTAATTAATTGGTCAACTTCCGTTAAATAACTTTCTGTGTTAAACCAAAAATGAAACCATTTTTTTGTATACCTAATAAATATTTTGGTTGAACCATCAAATTATTATTACGTTGATATAATGGAGGCATAATTGCTTTTTAAAATTATTTCTATATACTTCATTTCAAAAATCTAATTATAACTTGGTCACATATGAGAAACATCGAACTATTAAATATTTGCATTTTTATTATTTATATATAAAAACTATATGATATTCACAATTCTGATTTTAAACTTAATATTCATATACGATTTAACTTGCTGTTGTTATTACGCTTCTTCTTATCTTTAAAAATTATATATTTACACAAATATAAATATTATCATCTCATGATGGAAATGTGTCCTTGTTTATAATAATATTATGTATCCAAAAGATTAAGGATATTTATAAAAATATTCTATAATGTATAAAATTTATATTTTTCGTATATTAAATTTCTGTTTTACACTAGCCTCAAATATGCCCTTCAAAAAAAAAAAAAAAAAAAGGATAAGATCGTAATAAAAAATCCTCATTTTATGAAAATTATATTATTATGCTCACAACTACAAACACCACACACGCAATAAGCTGCCACATCGTTACCGATGAGCATCATATGTGTTTCGTTTACGGATGGAAATAATTTGTAAATGAAACTCCAAAGTCATATAGTCCTTACAAATTTACGTATGTCATAGTATCCTTGATTTTTTTGGGTATATATCGGATTATGTAAAATATTTTTTGTTTCAGGATTTAAACCTAACACTAATCTGAAAATATTTTTGATTGTTTTTGCTTATTTTGAATTTTGTCAGTCTACATTACCAAAAATAAAAATTTTAAATCTTTATATAAAATGTATTAACGGTTAAAGAACTTTAATTTACGTTATACTGGAAAAAAGGATAATAATATTATACATATACAAAATTTTATCCTTTTAATTTGACTATCAAATATATAAATAGTTTCGTAATAATAAAAAGGGTCGTAAATTGTTGTAGAGTAAAATTATCATTTTTAGTTTTAAATATTTTAATGCTACATAACGTATAAAGTTTAAACCGAAACAAAAATTAGGCAAAATAGTTTGAAAAAGTTTCACAATTTTTTATTCATCTTCTTCTGTCCGCATCTTCTAATTAAATATAATTGTCCTTTCTAAGTGCTGGGTAGTAAAATTATGTACGTGTATAATGTGCTTATATTTTAAGGATTTACTAAAATAAAATTATACGACATACGAGTATATATCAAAAAAAGGTTGAAAATTTTATGAGCCAAAAACTATTTAATTTAATTTCACAAAATTTTGTTCAGAAAATTATTCCAGTAATTTGACATTTTTGATACGACAATTGAATTTATATATTGAAAATTATATTTTGTTCACAAAGTTGTTGGGAAGTAAAATTGTATTTTACTTTATAAAGTTTTTATGAATATTAGTCAATATTAGTTTTTAGTAAATAATATATAAATATTTCACTATCAAAATTTTTAAATAACTTTACAACAATTAAATTTAACTGAGCATTAAATAAAAAAATTCCAATTTGTGAATCTATAAAAGTAACAAATAATACTGGAAAAGTATGACCTGGAAAAGTGACTTACAAAATATGTTTATACATAAAATGAAAATAGAACGTAAAAAAATTACATTTCTTAAATAAACAAATTATTTAACGAAAAATTTCCATTAATACTTGAAACGTTATTAACAAAAATAACTAACTATATAAACAAACATAACCTTTTATTAAGGGCCATAGTTTAACAATATTGATCTAAACATCCTTTTTAATAATTCAAAAATATTTATTTAAAATTATTTTATAAACAAACTAACAAATATAAGGCGATTAATTATAATTTACAAAACGTATTTGGTGTGTTAGCAATTCAGTAAAATCAGTGGTTAAAAACTCTGTTGAACAACATCAGCGCGTTAATATCACTTGAAATTTTTTGTTTTCAGTATTACTGATATGATAATTTTTAATAAAGAATAAGGGATATTCAAAGGATATCCAATAACATATTTATTGTATTGACTAACAGTAGTAAAAAGGTTCAAGACTTTACAAAACACTTCAAACTATACAAACACAGCAGGGGGCAAACAAATTAACAAAAAAAAAAGATATGTTTTCATTTCATGAATATTTCGTACTACATGTGTAATACAAATGCTTCAAAAAAGGCATTATAATTTTTCTCTGCTCAATTAAATTTTTGTTTTGATTTCGAATATTTTTTATTTTGTTTTGTAAATATAACAACCTGTCAACCCAATTGCTAACAAATTTCGAATTCTTGAAATATTATTAAATAGTATAATTTTTATGCTTTGCCTTATTTATGTAGATGTAATTTTGTTGGCGAGACAACTGTTGTTAACATATGAATTGCTAAAACAAGCTATAAAATTCCAATGAGAACGAAAAAAAAATTGCAGTTGTTGATGATTGCCATATGCTATTATAGTGATTTCGTATCATTCCATAGCGGGGAAGACAATTACTGAAACTAAATGTATATAACTTTGGTATGGATAATTATTCAGTTAGTTAAAATATATTGCATATTCATAATTTTCTATTATTTAATACATCAGGAAGAAAACAATATACATTTGGTACGTAACAACAAATTTATGGTTCAAAATTTCATCTTCTTTATAATAATAATAAATAGGTATTTATATCATCTTCTTCTTTTATTTCCTATCCAATATGGATATTGGCCATCGTTGTTTTAATTTTTTCTCTGTCGTGAGCTGTCCTGAATAGTTCACTTAAGGATATGTTGAACCATTCCCATAAATTTTTGATCCACGTTTTTCTTCTTCTTCCTCTTCTCCTTGTACCAACTATTTATCCTTCTAACGTTAGTTGTAAAATTCTGTATATTTACCCCCTCTCATTATATGCCCAAAGTAACTTAACTTTCTTGCTTTAATTATATTTATCAGTTCTAGCTTTTTATCAACTCTATTTAACATTTCTACTTTTGTCACCCTGTCTCTCAATGAAACTTTGATCATCCTTCTATACATCCACATGCTTCTATTTTCTTTATTTCTTTCTTGTTCATTATCCATGTCTCGCCTCCATACAATAAGAAGGTTGACCATATGTAATATTTTAGTAGTTTAATTTTTTAATTTTATATTAATTTCATTTCTACAAAATACTTCTTTCATCTGATTAAAAGCTGCTCTTGCTTGTTCAATTCTTGCCGAAATTAGTGTACTGTTGCCTCCTCTGGAATCTATTACAGTATTGAAATATTTCAGAGTTTTGTATCTACAATATAATAAATTCTTCGTAGCTATTTTTATTTAAAATTTAAAATTTTCAGGGAAATTTTCTTTATACCAATTTTTTTTAAAAAAAAAAGATTTTGTTTTGATAAGGATACAAAAACTAAAATATTCCACATATCCTTTCAGATGCAGTCGTTTTAACATCCGGCGTTTTTCTGGCACACTCTTATATTGCAGATTTGTATTACTTCAATCTTTTTTTTCCTCCTCTTGTATACCTACTTAAGCTTTTCTTTATTCATTTTATGCTACAAAGGATATTCAATAAAAAATCAAACGCCAAGGATCAAGAATAAATCGATGATAAACTCACTATAGTCTTTATATAATATATGGTAATTGTAGACCCAAAAGAACTATTTATTGTGAGGCCACATCAAATCTTTCTACCCCAATTCCTCCCTATAATTTATATATATATACTTATATTCTTTTTGAACAAAAAAGGTGGAATGAAAATTGCCATTGTAGAAAAACTGATAAATTATATAATTTCAAACAAAATTGCTTGGAAAAAATTGTTTCGTATACAAACCCCATACATATAGAGTGAGTTGGCCAAAAAGAGTGAGTTGAAGACCTTCAATATTATACTTTCTATTAAGAATGGTCTTTTTGGAGCTTGAGATAGGAAGATTTTATAGTAATTTACTAAGTATAAAAAATTTATTGGAAAATTATTAAGGTGAGATCGAAGATTGGGATATAAATTATTTACGATGCAGTTGAAGTGTGATTTATTTATTATAGTATTTGTCCTTTTTATAGGTTTATTTTAAGAGAAATATTATCTATATATTCTTTATGTGATAGCGACTAGATAATCTTTTTATTTATACTCCATATAAAAACACTTATTTTGTGAGCAATAATAAAAAAGAAAAAATGAAAAATGAAAATGTGCCTTATATTTAACTTATCAATATAAAATTGCATTAAAAGCTTAAAAATATTTCCCAACTTTTATCTAAGTCAGTGAATATTCTCACTTTATGATTTACAAATTCTTCAACAAAAATTGTGTTTATGTTGAATTTTATTATCTAAAAAGTTTTAAACAATCTTTATTTCCGTCAGTAAACTTTTTTTTGTCATTCCATGCGAGAAGACTTTATTTATTATTATTTCGTATATGGATTATGTTGTCTTTATCCTCAGAATATAGTAGTAAAGAATATAAAGAACTTTTTACAATAGCAATAAAACTATTAAAAAGAAAAACCAAAAAATCTAATAAATTATCATATTTGTTGGAAAAGTTATAACATTATTGAATATATTTTTTTCAAACCACTGGCAATGTGTGTTAAATTGGAGCCAATTCGTTATGACTTAAATCAATATAATCATATTGGTCTTTGTCCATTTTTGTGGTAATTGTAATTGTATTCAATTCGCAGTAGAATTTTATATACATATATAATTTATTATCTTTGTGTAGGCATGTTAAAAAAAAGGATACAGGATTTAAAAACTGAAACCCCATGCTTAAGGACTCTTAGTGGGCAGTTAAAAGTTTTTAAATTCTTTTAAATATTCGGAAGTTCGGAAATAAGATTAATTACTTTTAGACCGTTTTTTTAAGAAATTGTTCAAACTTTGGATAAATTTAATATTTTGTTTTTAATTTTTATTAAATTTTATCAAACTCTATTATTAAAAATGCTAATTAAATGAATTTTGATATTTTAAAAAATTTAATTAAAATAATTTTAAATTGATAAAATTTATAATTCAATAATTAGAAGGAAAATATAATATACAAAGAAGATAATCGAAAAGAAATCTGATTATTCAAACAAAATTGTACTTTATAAATTATTTCCATTTCCATTAACAATAAATTTTAAATGTTTACTTCTGATGGAAACAAACTGTCTGATTACTCTGCTTTGAGGTCTGTAATATTCTCGATACAAGTATCCCCACTGAGATCAATTTCCAAATCATCTTCTACTATATAATAAGCCTTCAATATTAATGCAGCGCGTTGCATTGGCGCGCTTGGACATCAAAACGTAATTAAGATGGACACAACCATTTCCTGCTGGTTCTTTATTTTTTGTATTCTTTTCGATGAATGAAATTTAATCGCACTACTAACTGAGAAGAAAATTCTTAATTGATGTTTTTATTGAACACTTTTTGTACCAAAGAAAACCAGTTTTTACTGACTATGACTATAACTTTATGTGTGGCTTTTAAACTGAATACTTTATTATAATAATTCTTTAAATTGAAGACGATGGATTTTACGTAGTATTGGTACTACAGTTCTTTCTGGTTTTCGCAAATTAATGTTATCTCCTGAAATATCTAATTGTAATAACTGGTAAAATGAAATTTGTTATTTATAGCATAGTGTCAGTGTCATTTGTATGTGCCTCAACTCAAATTTATTTTGTTTTATATATTTAATCCTAAAATTCAACAAAAAAATTTAATTAGTTTATATAGAATTAGGAATATAATAAAGCAAATAATTGAACCAAAAAAAAAAAAAACGGAATTAGTAAAAAAAATTATTCTTAATTTCTATATATAATCTTTAATAGATGACTAAAAAGTGTTTTTTAATTGGATTTTCTCCTAATAACATAGAAATTTAAACAAATTCTATAAATTTAAAAGGGTATAGAAAATTGTATAATGTCATTATAAAGATAGATTTTTGGAAAACAATTTTATATTTGTATACATGAAATGATTCATCTAAAGTTTTTCTAATATCAGTAAGATAAATATTTCTATTTTAATAATACTAAAAAATTAAATACAAATTTTGTTACCAATCAAATTATTCTTTTAATAAAGTTTTTTACTCAGATAATCTTAAAAAGAACTACAATATAATTTATATATAAAACAATTGAAAGCGTTATAAATTAAAATTTTTACGCCTTTTGAACTCACACTATTTTCCTAAAAATATACAAAATTTTCAAGGTTTTATGGACCATGAATAATTTTCATTTCTTGCATAATTATAATTATAAATAAAAAAATTATTAAGAAAACATACTCACTACTTGCTGACTTTTTTTTTGAACCATAAATTTGGGTGAAATTAAGTAAATAAAATATTAAATTTTGTCTTTCTCAATTTAAATTTTGAATATTAGAGAAAATTTACAGACCATTTAATAAGTATTTAAACAACGTTTCAGAAACCAAACATCATCACTTTAATCCCAGAATTTTGTTAAAACTATCCCCATAATTATATTCCATTCAATTCTTCATCTTTGGCCATTAACCGTCGTATCTCGACACAGAGCTAACTAACGATACAGAAAAAATATAAACGATTTAAATGTCTAATAAATTCTTAATTAAGTTTTATGACTCTTGATTATATTTTTTTTTTTGTTCTTTTTGTCGATATTATCCCTAATTTTTTTTTTTAATTCTTGCATGCAACCCGACTTGTCTGTCAACTGCTGTTACTAATTAAGTCCCACATTTGCCTATTATATAAAAAAATGAATCGGCAACAAAATTTCAATTAAACTAATTTTGTTGGATTTAGAAATAATATAAATTTGTTATAATTAAAGGAATTAATGTTAAACATAAATTTAAATTATTATAGAAAGTTAACAAAAAATTTGTAAATTCGTTTTTTTAGTATTATTTTACTTTAAGTTAAAAGTTCTCTAAGTGATAAATACAATTAATGAATCAAAGGACGAAAATCGAATTCATGGATAGCTGATATATTTACATGAAGTAAATTAATATTTTATATTTATTTAAAGTAAAAAGTATTCTAAATCTAAAAGCTACAGATTGCAGTCAAACTCAATTTTCAACGACATTATTACATTTTTATTTATTTCACTCACGATTTCACTACATCTAAGAAATTTTGTAATAATATTTTTGCAACTTGTTTATATAAGTACGCAATATTTTATCCTTGTTAAAAAAATATCTTTGGTTTGTCATTTTATATTATAAAAAATATGTACATACATAATTTCTAACAGCAGAAAAATTCGTGCTTAAGTCACATCTTTAATAGAATGCAAAATAATTTGGTTAAGAATTTCAACCTTAAATAATTTGAAATATTTCTGTATTTTCTGAAAGAATACTAATACATATTGTTATTAGTCTGAATATTTATAGTAAAATTTGAATACTAATCACCTCATCCCTTGACTGACTACACTGTTCATAATAATCATATCATTAAGTCATATACTGAAAGTTAGGAAACTTAAAAGTGAGGGCGATGAAAGTAATTGATGAATATTTATAACTCTTGCCAATTTGTTTTTAATACGGCATAGTTAACATTGTTAACACAATGTCATACTTATGGGGTATATTACTTGTGACTTGATCAAATGCATAAAACACCGCATCAATCATATCACTGTCTTATGTCGCAATTCGCAATTATATGTTCCGATAATAACAAACAATACATGAAAAGCTAAAAAAATATTTGAATCTTCAAGTAATTATATTTTTAAGTATGAATTTCATGTATAATAGAATCAGAATCGAGTTTTGCTGGCAAATTTTAAATAAATATTATATAACATAACCACAAATGTTTTAAAAAAATATGATAAATTAATGGATTGGTCAATTTCGGCACGCAAAAAGGATTTCAAATTCAATATAATTACAAAATATCTGTCATATATACATAATATGTAATTATATGGCCACAAAGACAGGTGCAGTTTTCATTATTTTATAATTTTCATTTATTAATAAAAAAGTTTCAAATATTCGCAGCTGATACCATACGCCAGCAATAAGAAGAATAACCATTATAACTTTTTAAGTAATAATTTAAAATATTAGAGACCAACAGTTTCTTTAAACATGCAAGAATATTTCATTCAAATTGGCATATTTTTTTTTTCTTATTCGAAAGGACAATTTTGTAAATTTATTAAATTTTAAAAAGAATTTTCAATGGCAGCAATTTTGTGTCGGATAATTCAAAATTTTATATAAAACATAAATTTATAATTAACTAAAAATGTTAAAATCTGTTACAAAAGAATTGGTAGCAAGCTTAGTTGTCCTGGTGCCCGTTTATTTCTGACAACATGTAATGATATCAAATCAAAAAACACTATAGAGCGTAGGATCTTTCCACAACATAATCAGATATTTATAACATAAAACTAAAAAAAAATTGTTGACTGATTTCTGGGTAAACATCCACTTAACATAAATAAATCAGTTTTGGTATCAAATTTAGATGTGGGCGTCCTATTCTTCTTAAGATTAAATTTTCGAGTCTATTTTTATTTTACTTTGTTGTGTTTTCTGTTTTATGTTTTATTTTATTTTGTTATTGTCACCGAAAAAAAAACTATTAACGCCCATGTGGGACTTCATATATGTTAATATTTGTATGGTATCAATTTACAGGTCATAATAACACAACTCCGTTCCACAATGTATGTAATATTAAGATGGGGTACTTGGTTATTATAAATAAGTGATTGATTATTTTGTATAATTGAATTCGAAGATTGATAATTCAAATTGTATTTCAAATATTGATTATGAAAACAAATTATAATTAATTCCTGATTATAAATAAAATAATTATTTCAAGGTTTTGACCACGTTTTGCGGTCAAACTATAACAACCGCATTAAAGTTAATAATTTTGATGTTTTCAATATACATTTGACCCATAATTAAAATCAAATTTAATATCTTAATATTTTTTGGTAACAAGAAAGACACAATTTTTATAAGCCAAAAAACTTTTTTTAAATTTTTGTTTTTCGGTCACCTTTTTTTCTAAAACAAAAAAATAAATGTATATAAGTAAGTATATATTAAAACCTTTTTTTTTTTGAAGACAAGTGAATAATTATTAATCAGTTCCCACGCTTATCCAAACTTGATACTTATTTTCTGTATAATGTAGAAGAATGGCAAACATAAAATCTAAACATAATTTTACTAATACAACTAAAATATATTTCTAAATCTATTTCTGAATTAATTTTTGTATAGCCATGCAAATTAGCGATGAATGGAAGAAGGTGTGCTTGAGAAAGTTTCCATTGAAATGTTAAGCGGAAACAAAATTTATAATTCCTGTTTTTATTCGTTACTTTTTATTCACTATATAAAATTTATTTCTACAAAAGGGGATGAACTTATTAAAACTCAAGAATAAAAATTTAATGGTTCTAAAAGTGATTCTAGATAATAATAATACTTAATAAAAGTCAAACCATCATTTTTAAAATGGTTATTTTATGGAAATTTTATGTGAGAATTTTCAGTTTTAATTACTCGAAAAAAAATTGGATTTTTTTTTAGTTTTTCGTATATTCACTTCTTGTTTGTATTAATTTTTTTTCATTTTCATTCTGTTAGTCAGAAAAACTGAAGGGAGTTTTTGCAGTCAAATTGTATGTTGACTTGGCTGTAAAATGGAAGTATGTACATACATAATTTCATTTTTAGACGGATTGTTTAGATTAAAATTACCTCCTGCTGATTAAAAAACATATTAAAAAGAAAATATTTTAAGAATATTTTAAAATTATAATTATGTAGTAATAAAATTAAGATCTGTTAAAATATTACACTCAAAATGATAATCAAAAATTATTAAATACAAGTTCAATAAAATGTTTCACGTAGCATCTAAAAACTTATTGTAAATCATATACCAAATTTATAATGTTTTGATAATTATCAATAAAATAATTTTAATTTTGTTATCAGTTGATAACATTGAGCTATCTTAAATCTAAATTAGCTTTTATGAAATGAGTAACCATTATTACAATGACGAAATTGAAAACTAAATTTAATTATCTTATACATATTTATTATTTCTGACCATCTCTGAGTTACATTTTGTTTGAATTTTTTCATAAATTAATTTTTAAAATTAACATAATTTTATATATAAAAAAACAACTTTTTTCAAGCTGTAATTAATTTAGCGCCTTATAAAATCTTCCAAGACCTTTCGACATTAACTAAAATTCAATTTGGGTTTTGATTATATTTTGCATAAGATGTATAGCTCTAAACCTTCGCGTAATAACTTATATAATTGCAATTACAGTCTATAAGTTTTAAATAAAAAAAAATAACTTAACTTGAAGCCAACATTAACATTATTAATATATGAATAATTTCAAAGTCACAATTATACGTTCCACACCATTTGCTTAAAGTTTTAAAATTAAAATTAATATTTCATTTAATTTATGAAACTGATTTATAATTATAGTAACAAAGTTTGTGATTGAAGAAATCAAATTCAAATTATTTATATACAATTTATATTGAATCAATAAATTGTATATATTTAGATCTAAATTAGGCAATTTAGATGAGAGTATCCTTGAAAAAGTTATATTAGGACATTAATCTTAATTACTAAATCAAAGAAAAGAAAAGACCATGATGATGAGTCTCATTAACAAGATTTTCGTATATTTGGTTAACGTGTTTCCAAATATTAAGTCATAAAGAAATTCTTTTATTTTATTATGATAAAATAGATTTTCGGAAAAATCAATTGATAAACTAGTAATTTTCCCAACTTTATTATAATTTGATTACATTCTGTTTATTATTATAATTTATTCTTTTTTCTTGGCAATAAAATATTGTTTCGAAACAATATTTTATTATTAATTATAATTTAGTATGACATGGCAAAAAAAAAGAAGAATTAAATAAAATAAAAAATCAAGTTTAATATCAATGTGATTTTTATTTTAAAATTTACGCAAAAGTCGTCTTGCCAATGTAGCTCTGCGCTGGTTTCAGATTTATGGAAATTAAGCAAATTGATTATTCTCAAAGATATTAAATTTTTATTGATAACTCGACCAGGAAACCACAAATCTAAGGCATATTTTCTTATGTGTAATTACTTATTTGATCATTTCATTTTATTGACCATATTAAATTACATTTCCAGTCACATAAATTTGTTGTCAGTATATTTACTCAACTACTTTTAATAAAATTCAGATAATTACGAAACTAATGTATCAGTTGTAAGCCTTCAACAATATTGAATTCTTAAAATAATTATGTTAGATGAAAAATATAAAAATACAGTTTAAAAATAATTTAAAAGAATACAAATTGAACTATTTTTAACAAAACTATTTAAAATGCTCACGCATAGCATTCCTATTATGATGAAGTATACAAATATTAAAATGCTCTTATACATGATTTATATATGTATAAGAGCATTTTAATATTTGTATACTTCATCATAATAGGAATGCTATGCGTGAGGCACTATAAACATCAAAATTAAAATTTAAGACCATCTCTAAGAGGATTAATTTGTTTAATATCTGTGGGGGCATAGAGTTTAATTATATAACGATTTACAACAATACCAACAATATTTTTATTACAAAATAAATTATAAATTATAATTCACAAAAACAAAATGTGATAATAATTGGCTCCTCTCTAGGTAACCTTTTAATCAAATGTATTTTTGTATAGCATAGCAGCTCAACTCATAACATATAATGTCGCTGTATTTAATGTAAAAGGTAATACTAAAACTAAAAGTTGTGTACTTACTTTACTGAAATATATAAGAAATACTCATACGTAATACTTCACAAGTGCGACAGTACTTCTAGGACTAGGAATATAAACAATAGCATATAAATAATTAAATAAAATAGAACTTTATTATTAATGTAATAATTAAAATAAATGTAGTAATTAAAATTAAAAACATATTTAACTTTCTGTTCTTATATAAATCTTAAAAATTCAATTTTATTTTATTATTGATCCAAATGATTCCACAGTTAATATTACTTTTAACTCTATATATTCAAATGCAAGCATTCACTATGTATAATAAATACTTGAAAGTTACTAACAAGCATATCATTAGCTAATTTTACTCATAGCAAACGCGACGTATCGTAAAATATTCTTTGTTTTTACATAGTTGCATAATTCCATGTTTATATATAAATTGTATGCTGACATCGACTACAATGTCATATAAATTGTATGCTGGCATTGTAGTCCTTAAGGGTTTTTATCTTTATATATAAACAAGTTTTGTAATGTAAAAATGTGTGCGAAAAATAGATATGTAATTTTTCATGTATAGGATTTGTTGAATGTAAAAAATAAAATATATTTTCATTAAAACTCTTGGGATATATACAAAATAGAAAAATATTAGAAGTAACTAAAGAAATAACATTGTAATATTTTTATTAAACCACAAATCTTTCTTTATTTATGTTATATAAAAATTTTTTTTTGTTTTTCTCAATAAATTCTACTATTATTGTTGCTGAAGAAAATTTTAATCACATAACATTCAAATAATTTTATTATAATAAAAAACTTTTCAAATAAAAACAGATTTCCATAAATTTAATTTATATTTTTACCACTCCGGTAACAAGACAAACTATCTTACAAAAACAAATAATTCTCAGTAATTGAAAAGAATAATTTTCTTATATGTATGTATATACTAAATAAATCTTTAGCCCTAGTTTTCCCACGCATTTTTAAATCAGTTTTCAAATTAAAATCAATTTTCTATTTGTAATTTAAACCAAATAAATTTTAATTTTTTCTTTTAGATTTTTTAAAAAAAAGGGAGACTTCATTTTCAAGATATATTTAATTGTAATAACAAGAATCGGTAAAACAATTGTGTGAATTTTAATGTAAACCTCATTGTCTTAAAAACATTGGAAGTATACATCTTATAAATTAGAAATACTATCCGTTCTTTTGTCTTATTAACCATTTTTTATGGAATTATGATTGTAATGCAAAAGTTTACTAAATGTTATAACCAGCGGTGTATACTATCTTGCAATTTAGCCTGTACCTGTTATTTACTAAATGTACGCTATCCGGCATTGATAAATTTATCAATTGGAAATGGGTTTAGTAGCATATCTATTTTATTATTACTACAACTAGATATAAACTATTAATAATTCATATTTCTAAAATTTCTTGGTCCTATGAGCCACGTCTATGAACTGAAATCCCCGTTTTTTCTTTGTAAGCAATGATTAAAAATGATGAACGATCATAACAAAAGCGATACGTTACAAAATTGTTAAAATATTTCAAAGGATCCAAAATGGAAGGTTCTAGTTCAAATTTATTATTGATAAACTTAAACTTTTTAAATTAAATTTAATAATTTATTATTTACTCTATGAAAACTTTTATTTCAAAATATTCACAAATGTGCGAGCTTAGACCTAAATTTTTATGAATACACCACTGGTTACAGCAACTACAGAAATGTTTCTTTTTTAAATTAGATTAATTTAGAAAATATTAAATGTCTTTTCAATTAAATGTAACTTATTTGAAAAAAAATAAAACTTAAATCAGTTTTACTACTTACGAAATAGCACATAATGTTACTCGAAACGTTTTACTTTTGTTTTAAATTTTTCTTCCAAATCGCTGAACTGTTTGTGACAGACGGTGATGTCAAGCTAGTGTTTCATCCCAAATTAAAATTAGTGTAAATTTTCCGTAATTAAAACTGTAATTTAAGATTCCAAATAAAGAGTTGATTTCATTTGATATCATTTCCAAATCTAGTTTTAACTATTTTGCATTTATTAATGTCGTGCAAATCATTTTTTATCTATTTTAATATTATATTAATATGGCATCTACTAACAAATACTCGTCAAAGAAAATCATAAATATAATACTATATTTTATAGAAAAAAGAAACTTTTTAAATAATGTAATAAATAGTGAACAGTCTCGTAAGCTTATTTTGTCCATTTTTGTTGCACAATTTCCATTGAAATTTAACACTTACAAAAAAAACTTTTTTTTACAGTGCTCTCTAACAAAAAAACGTTTTACCTACCAGAATGCTGATTTAGTGTAGGCCGAACATCTTGTTTAAAATTTTATTGGACAGACTGGAGTAGGGCAACAAAATAATTTGAATATACATAAATATAAAATCCATTTCTGAGTTCTAAGTAGGTTGAACAACATTCAATGACTTCTTTTTAATACTCCAGCAAACTCATAAAAAGGCAATAAAACAAATAGCTTCTAACTCATGTTTATTATAATTTCTTCAACCTATTGCTCTAAGAGTTGTGTCATTAGTTTAAAAGGTCTGTACTATACTTAAAATTTAGGATAAATTTAATTAATTTTTGTTTCTTTTATAATTCTCTGTGCTTAACTTAAACCTCTTGCCACCTCTTTTAATCAAAATAATATAAACTTTCATATATATTTTTTTAACTTTTGTAATCTTTTTAAATAATAGTTTCCAGATTCTATCTATTTGACACACTTAAACCCATTTCTTTAACTATTGTTTAATGATCAACATCTTTTTTACGACATGAACTGAAATTATAAAAACTTACTAAGCTAGTAATAAAATTAGATTTTTTATATTCTATTAGATTTATCGTTACAAAGCTTTTAATGAAATCATTTCAAACCTAAAATGATAAAAAAAAATGGTCTTCCGGCAAAAAATAAGTAGGGAGTTATAATATTATTAGAAAAGAATATTAAAAAAATTCTACCTCCACCAGCTAAAATATGTTACTGACGTTCTTTGATGGTTTGAAACAAAAACTTTTAATCTCAATGTCCATCGAACCCAAAAAAAAATAAAAAATATAATCAATAATTAATGAATTTCAAATTATTATCTCATTCATAATCCGAAGCTGTTTTATACCTTCAGTTAGATCAAAATTAAGTTGTGTGCTTCAAAACATTTAGATATTCAAAGTGTATTTAGATCAAGTAGAAAATCCCTTGAGGGCATGTAGAATTAAATTGTTTGTGTATAATATTTTAGGAATTTATTTATCTGTTGATTGTTCACATCATTAGATTTGTTAAACATATTATAATTATATTACGTTAACATTAACGTAAAAATATATTTGAGAAGGATATAAATATATAATCGTATTCCGCCCAGCGCAACTTCAATAAGGCTTCTATAAAATAAATAGTTTTGGGTACTGTTCTGCTAAGGTTTGGCCAAAAATTTTGTGGAAAAATTGATCCGAATCTTATTTAAAATGTGTTACAGACAAACAAAACAACAGATTCCAAAGATTTGAAGACCACTTAAAATTTTATTCTAAAATAATAAAATAATAATAATAAATTTAGTTAAATGTCAGGTGTTCTACTGTTTTAAATTGTGTGTCTAGATTACCACACCCGAGCCTTTTTAATAATATTTAGGTCGGGAGAATAGAGTAGCCAAGAAGATAACAATACTACGCCGTGCGCTTGAATCATCCTGTTGAAATATCCAAGATATGTTCTAAAAAATCTCATTGATCTCTTTGAGAACTAACCGAGATAAAACTATTTTTTCTGGCATAAGAACGTGCTTTCGTTAAAAACTATAGTGCTGCCATTAATCATAATATTCCTCATGGATTCTGTGCAAGTGGAAACACTAGTTTTGCTAAATAGACGAGAATTAGATGCAGCATGTCTTTCGCTTATGCCTTATGATGGTTACTTTTGTAGTTATTTCTTTATCTCTTGACGTCTAGTAAGAAGTTGTTTTTCTCCAGTTCAGTTTTTGCCAATTTATCTAAAGAAAAGCCCTAGGTTCTATCCTTAAGCCTAATTTCCGTTTCTCAATTAATTAATTTTAGAAATTCAAAGAAATAAAAGTAACTGACTCAATAGTTAAATGTACAAAATTATTGTAATCGAAATTATATGCAAAATGAACAAAAAAAAATGTTAGTTAACAATTAATAATTTTTGCGTGAATTGTCTTACGAAATTAATTATGTTCTATTCGAAACTAAAATTGGCAAACTATTTAATTTTTACCAAATTGAAGATTTTTATTCATTAAAATAATGCACTGGCTTTTTATGATTTATTATACGCATAATTTTAATATTGATGCAACTATTAAATTTAAATCATTTAATTTTAATTAGTTATTGGCAAATATTATTTAATTGTTGTTTGATTTCTTTCCATAATTTTGTTTAATTACACAATCCTCAAATATATAATCTTGAACTTTTCAGTCAATTAATTTTGAAGTATATTTTTTTAATGTAGAAAAAGATTTCATATTTCTGTACAAAAAAAAACTAAGTAATATTTTGTTTTCTCCCAATGACTTAGCGCAATGCACCGCAGGAAAACCACATGCTTTCATTTATGTTTAATTTCATATTATTTTCATATATTTTTCATTGCCGAATTTAAGCTAAAACTTGAACAAAATTTATTTTAAGCTAAGCAGTCTTTTTCCAATATTTTATACAGCTTTAATAATATGTGATATGCCTAAACTTTTATTTTATTGAATATAAACGTTTACTTTTAAAAATAAGTGATTTTGTTTGAATGAATTTATTTAGCGTAGGCGACCACCAACCAAAATTTGTGGATGTGGTAAAAGACTTGCTGGACTTGTGGAATTATCTGTCATTATTATGAAATGTTGATTTGTGATAAGAACTTTAAAATGTAATATTTTTATGAAATGTTGAAGTAATTCAATTCATATCGATATGTTTTCCTTGAACAATAATTATGTTTAAAGTAGTATTTAAAATTATTCATTCAGTTTCCAATTAGTGCTTATCATTTGAATTCCTAATGAAAAACTAAAATTTAATTTTATCTGGAGGCGTTTAAACTAAATATTTCATATTATCAAAACTATGCGTTTATAAAATTTCAATTCTATCCCGTCAATATAGTCTCGAAAACAAAATAAAATAAAAATTTCTTAAATTTAGTTACTAATTATAATATCTAATATCTAAAATAAATTTAAATTTTATTTTGGTATCCATATTTTAATTAATTCATTTTTCGAATTTCAGTACTATTTATTACTCTCTTCATATCAACCACCTTGTGTCAACAACAAAAATTTCGTATCACACCACATGATTTACAAGTACTTGAAGGATCTGAAGCGATGTTGCGTTGTGAGGTAACGAATCTAGCTGGTCAAGTTCAATGGACAAAAGATGGTTTCGCATTAGGATTTAGTGCTGTAATACCAGGTTTTCCTAGATATTCAGTGCTAAGCGATCGTGATCAAGGAATTTATAATTTACGAATATCAAATGCATCAATTGATGATGATTCTGATTATCAATGCCAAGTTGGACCAGCAAAATTCAATAATTAGAGCAAATGCTAAACTAACTGTTATATGTAAGTATCATTAAATCAAAATATATTTCTATATTTCTCTGACGAGTTTTAAATTGTTTGCAATAATAAAATAAAATTTGAATATTGAAACTTTAAAGGAATGCAAATATTTACAAATTAAATTAAAAAGTTTTGTTTAAAAAGTTTCTGCTATTATTAACTTAGTTAATTGAAAATGTATTGACAATTTTCTTTATATGACGATTAAAATCCTGTACAACATAAATTGAAGCAAAAGAAAAGAATAAATATTTGAATTTTAGATACATAATTTCTGCTATACAAAATGTTAACATAAAACGTTCTTGCATTATTTTTCTGTTTATGGATTTTATTTAATATATAGACACAAAGCGTAAAACTCTTTTTATATATATTTTAAAAGTTTTATGTAAAGAATAGAATTTTTCTGAAAATGCATACAAATTGAAAGCAAAACAATGAAAACAATTGACAAATTTCGCCTTGCAACATTGAAAGTGAAACAAATGGAAATTTTTATGGATGGCAGCTATGGCAAATTGGAAATTTTTGTAACATGAATACTC
This sequence comes from Rhamphomyia laevipes, assembly GCA_963920725.1. Taxonomy (NCBI): domain Eukaryota; kingdom Metazoa; phylum Arthropoda; class Insecta; order Diptera; family Empididae; genus Rhamphomyia; species Rhamphomyia laevipes. The sequence continues at coordinate 24,034,479 of OY987259.1, read as the reverse complement.
ATAGTTGCAACTTTTAACGATTAAGAAGAATAATATATACAAAAAAAATGTTGTTTCCACGGTTATAATGGCTCCGAGTCCTTTAAGTTCTTTCACATTCAAATTATTTGTTGGTATTCAATTTACCTGGTAACCGATGAGGACTTTTTGAACATAAATCTAATTCAACTTTTATTTTAAATATGTTTTGTGTATGGATGTGTGTATGTATATATGTATAAGGATGAGGTGAATAGCTTTCAACTAACAGCATTCTTTCATATTTTTTTATCTGTTTTTTTAATGAGCTTTTATAGCATGTCGACGTACGTAGTTGACGGGGATGAAATATTTGTTTTGTCTGAAGTGAAGAAAAACATGTGAAAATGAGAAAATTTGCACATTTTCCACTTTTTTCATGAAAAAAAAAAAATGTTGATCGCAAACAAGGTTAATATTTTAACCTAATATTTAATTTATTTGACAAGTTTTAACTTTTTTTTGTTAATATTAAGCATATAAATGGTTTTCCTCTCCTTCTTGTATCTTGTACATGGTAAACACTGTCTTCCAGCTCCCAAACAATTTTGAAATCGATTTATGTGTTTTTAGAATTTTATTTATTAATATTGCGAATAAAATAATTTTGAATATTATTTAATTCTGTCAGAAAGCCCAAAATATATTTATATTAATTTTGAAAGTGGCTTGACTTTATTTATGCTTCATTTAAAAAAATATTCTCAGGAGGGTTTTAATAATTAAAGTATCTTAAATTTATCATTTGTATTTTGTATATTATATTTTATATCCTTTATTTTCTAATTTTATGGTATCTCCTCTCTTTATTCTATATATTGAATATACTATAACTAAACGCCAGTAAAAGACAATGTTAAAACTTAAATTTATATAATTCAAAAGTCAAAAGTACAAAGATTTTCTTTCCAACTAAGATATAAGTTTCTATATGAATTCCTTCCTGTGATTTATTTCGTAATTTCATCCTTATAAATACAAAGTTGCAATGAATCGGATTTCCTTTTGAATGTGCTAATGTTAATTCAATTTAATCTTTGCATAAACAATAAATGTCGTTGTCATATAACCCAAAAGTATTATATTTTCTTAACGAATTGTTATCAATCAAAAGAGGATATTAAATGTACTGTATATACAAATTCTGCTTTTTTGACTAAAGTTGTACTCTTAACTTTAAATAGAGTGTGCGGAAATTCAATCTGAATACGCGGTATAAGAAACAAAGAAAACTCATTAAAATAATTGCGTGTGTAATGAAATGGTAATTTTTTTTTTGTGAATAATCATCAGATTTGCTTAAAGAACCATTAATATTTAACTAAAGCTACTAAATAATTTTTCCATGTGTTATATTTATTTATTTTTGTTTCCTTTCAAAAACAAAAATAAAAATTTCGCATATTATAATATGACAGTTTAGGGATTTAAAGAATTGCAAATGTGATAAAATGAAAATTTTATCATGGGAAAGTAAAATAATCAGAAGTAAATTTTTCAAATTTTTTGAAATGTTAAATTTTTCAATGGATTCATAAATTTCTTTCTTAATTCATTTTAATACAATTTAAATTGATTTTTTTTACATATTAAATTATATTTGTATTAACTTTGTACAACAATATTCATAATTTTTTACAAATAATATAAAAAAAATTAAATTTGATAAACTAATGACATTATTATCTATCACATTGTTTGCAAAAATCTTCAAAAAATAAAAATTAGTATCCTGTTGAATACGAGAAATGAATGTAAACAGATTAAATTAACTACGATGAGTAAACTGTTATTATATTATATGTAACAGTATAAGAAAATAACCTCGAAACTAACCTCTTAAAAAAATATGAAAGAATTGCGATGATATAACATATGCATAACAAAAATTGTTCCATGGTTTTGGTTGTGTGGTTAGGAATACGTACAAATATATCATGTCGTCCTTCTGTTTTCTGTTGTCACAAGAAACTGAAGAAATGTTATAAAATATTATAAAACAAAAAATTTCTCCCATGCAAATTAAAATTGTAGTTATATATGACATAAGTGGTACTGGAGAACGTTTGCAGAGTTCATAGAATACATTTTCTGAAATCCAGGCCACGAGTTTATTACATATAGACACAAGCAACACAAAACCTACTAAAAATATTTTAACTTTACAATAATTAACCTGAATGGTTTTAAGGATCTCATTTGGAAACTAAAAAATAAAAAAATTCCAGAACATTTTTAGCTTCGGGGTTTTAGTTTCACTCTATAATAGAAAATTTTTTAATGAAATTTTCCAGTTTTTCATAAACAATAAAAAAAAATTTATATAATTGGTCCAAGTGATTCCTAGTAGCTTTACATCATATATACATAAAATAATAGAAGAAAAAACTTGAGCAAGAATTATTTAAATAAAACTATGCTTTTTTAACATTTTCTTTTTTTTTTTGGTTTTTATAGGTTGAGTTTTTTCCCTTCTGGCCAGTTTTCATTAAATATTTTTACATTTTATTCAGGTAAAATATAGTATACAATGTTAAAACAAATATTTGCTGTATTTCATTATTATATATTTAAAAAAAGCATGACGACGACAATAAAGAGCCGAAAGATATAGTTATAACAAACTAAAAGACTGAAGACTGTAAACATATACAATCTAATTTTAATCTAGGAATCAGAAATTGAAATTTGTTTGTTAGTGCAAATAGTAAATTTGTGTTTACAAAAATAAAATCGTTTCTAATAGTTTGAATTTAAAGGATATAAAAAATGATATGCAAATATGTAAACTGTAACTCAACAGAATCCTTGAAAATTTTGTGCAATTCTGCTTAAATATTTTGATTTTAACAAAAATGTTTAATTCTTTATAATCTAGTTAGAATATCCTGCCAACATACCAAACCGCATGATAAAATTTCTATAGTATGAAAGATTCTTTTGTCATAAAAGTCAAAAATATTATTTATTACTGTACTCTTATACTTCTTTAAAACTCTGCACCTTTTGTAATCTTCTTTTACAAGGTATACTATAAACAGCATACCAATTTATATTCTTGAGAAGATAAGAAGAAGAATTATTCTTAAATTATGTAAAAGCTTTCTATAATTTCTTAAATATTAATTTTTGACTCCCGGCTATGAAAATAATATATATTAATATATAAATTAATTTTACTAAAATTTCTTATCCTTAAATATAATATCATTATATTTACTATATATATATATTGTTTTAATTATCCTTTTGATAAAATATGAATTACAAAATTTCGTAGAATTATATTTCAAGACAAAATAATAAGAATTTATATTCTATTTTGAAGTTAGGATATCATTCTAATATAAGGATATCTATATTCATTTTCTTTATTCCTCTAAATATTATGCAGTCGTTCAAGGACTAACAAACAATAAACGTTTGAAGATGATATTCTGTATAACATGTGGACTGAATTCACGATAAGAAAACTGATATTCTTGTTCTAAGAAGAAAATTTTTGCTGAATAGATTTTGACAGAGTGTGGAAGTGGTATAGATATATAATTTTCGGAAAATTAAAATTAGATTTTGGGTTAAATAATATATTTCTTTCTTTTACATTTACATTATATTTTTCCTTATGGGAAATTCTCTCCCAGGCAAAAAATATCGTTCGAAAGTATTATAGAAAAATATGAAAACCTAAATAGCTTTTCCCTGGGCAGAAATTTATTAAAGAATTGAAAAACTATATTAAATAAAATATGTTATATAGAAGTACATACAATATTTAAATTATACTCTCTAATATTAGTTGAGCAATTGTTAATGATGGTGATAAGGAAATTATTATAGAAAAAATAGATCGCGTATCCATAAAGTAAGTTTGTGGTTCTGTGGATACTTAATATAACTAAGAGTCCTTAGAGCATTCACATAAGAATATTATAATCTAAGCAAATATTTTAAATAAATAAAAATTGAATATTAAATTTTTATTCAATGAGTTATTTTCTAAAAAAAAAGAATCTTAAATAAATGAACATGTTACTTTTGAATAACTATTACTGACTCATATTATCACAAAATATCGTAATCTATAATACTTCATTCCATTAAAATAGGATAGAAGAAAAAACTAAGCACCTAAAAACTGATAGTCAAAATTTATATTATTGTAGATTTGGAATTTTGAAAGCAACCTTTAATAATATATAGTATAAAAAATATAAGAAAATAAGATAAAAAGTCAATAATTCAACCATTAAAAGAGCTTAACTAGGTCATATATAAAAAAAATCTTTATGGTTTAGACATGTCGTATTTCCGTAAATAAAAAACCACTCAAAAGATGAAAAACAAAAATTCTTTGATTATAAATAAATGCATATAAGGATTAATATGAGTACGAAGTTGTTTAAATTTCAAGGGCTTTTCATATCTATATAACTGATGTTCGTTCAATAATTTCTTAGAAATCGTTTTAAATTAAGAGAAATATTTATTAAAACTTCAAGTTTTTGCTATCAATATAAAAAACATAATTGAATTTTATTAATTAAAATTATTGTATACTTTTAGCTCCACCATCATCAATTGAAATTAAAGGATATCAGCATAATTCAAAAGTAGAAGTTAGAGAAAATCAGGATCTATCACTAATGTGTATTGTATTTGTATCGAATGCAAAACCTGCTGCACAAGTTGTATGGTATCGTGGAAACGTTGAGTTAAACCAGGTAAGTTTAAAACAAAATCTTTACTTTAAGTCATGTAAGTTGTTAGATAATAACACAAATTTACGATTTCTTATGAAACAAAGAAAATATGAAAATAATATTTGACATTTATACCGAATAAAGAAAAATGGACAGACGATGACACAAAGATTATATTCATACCACCGATTGGCGCAATCCATAAAATTAAGTTTTTAATAAATTAAATATTTATGTATTTAAAGGACAAATAATTACTGTACATGTTTATCAAAAATTCGCCCAAACTAATTTAAGTTTTCTATAAAATATCAGGACATCATTATATCACATGATTTCGTATAGTACTACATTAAATAAATTGAAAATGCTTTCATATTTTTTAATACTGGATTGCCTTTACATACTTATTATATAAATATTTTCAATAAGGATATTATTTTTAATCTTTATCTGTCCTCCCACCTTTATCCCAAAACTTATTCAATTTATTTCTTTAAATTGGAAAGTACACATGCTAATAATCATAATTTGATCCTTTAAAACTGTGTATGTATTTGTTTGTAATTTTTTAAAGATTTGTGTTTTACTTTGCATGAGTTTCCTAATGCTATATTTTTCACCTGAGGTTGTTTGGCAAACATTAATTTTATGTTATTAAAGAATCCTTACGGGAAAAATAAAATTTCATTCCTGCATTTTTCAAGTAACATTTAAAATATAAAGTTCGTCGTATAAAAACTCATAAATTATTCAAAAAATGATCCTTATTCATAAAATTAAGAATATTTTTAAAAATACATTTGTGTATAGCTCCGTAATGGGGAATTCCTGCATCCATTTTTTATAAATAGATTTCTAAAATAATCAAAATTTCGGCAAAATAAACTATTTTTAGAAAAACAATTTTTAAATATTTAAGTTTGTCATAAACATAACAGACACCGGCAGAAGTAAGTAATATAGCATTATTTTCAGAACTGTGAACCCAGATGCAGGTGATTCCTGATTCGTGATAATTTGCTAATCCAAATTATTATTGTTTTTATTCATATTCGGTATTATACTTTACATTTTTTTTTTTTGTATTACTATGTTTTGCTGTTAAAGCATTTGTGCCTATAATGTAAAGTTTGTTTGTTTTCGGTGAAGGAAATAGAACTTTTTCCAATATAGATAAGAAAATTTCAATCTGTATGTATTGAAAGTGCAAGAAAACAAGAACATAGATAAAGATATCCTATGTTTTTTAATATTTCCTTTCGACCATAAGCAAAATACTATAATATTTCAGTTTTTGATTGTTTTGACTGATACCAACTAATAATTGGGTTTTTTCCCGGAAAGCAGTATTGTTTTAAGGGGCTGATCGCTGATGCAAATTAAATACTCAGTTTCAATTAGTAATGGTATACACCCAATTTGAAGTATCTATAGCTAGAATATTTTGTACTTTCGAATAATTTAAGTATACATAGTACAAATATTTTATATAACATTATGAAATATACTAGTAGCAGCTAATTCTTCATTATGAAGTAGAAACTATCGCACCTTAATAAGTTTCTTAACTTATATTTGTTGGCTGTTTAAAATTATAAGGTGCGTAAGTATTTATTAGATTCAGAATTGTAAAATCATATTTAATATTTATATGCCAATGTCATTCTTCTGGAAATATAGGCGAATTTTTTTTTTTTGATATGTTAAAAGTTAAATACAGAATAGCTATATAAATAAATAATAAAAATTGGTAATAAATAAAAGTAATAAATAAGTAAATATTTATATTATGAGATTTAATCAAATTTAGTATCTGTGATAATCATAAATAGCGCATAATAATTCAGAGAATATGGTTAGAAGTTTCATATACGATTATAATTTTCAGGTATGGAATTATGATCTTATATCAGAAATCTAGACCCTCTTAAGAAAATAAGGGATGTTATTGGAAATATAATTTAAAAATAATATTATTATAGTATTTTATTCTGTAATCTTTTTACACTCCTTTTGTTGGTATTCACAAAGATTAAATGAATACAAGATATTTGTATACTCTGATTTGTTCTTGTATTGTATTGTACCTTAATTTTAAAGAAGTTAATCAATCTGTATTATTGTGTAGCACTGTCGGCATGCTACATAAATTTACTACTATTTATGAAAAAAAAGTTAAAAAAATATAAATTACTTTCACAATTATATATTTTTCAGGTGATGCAATTGTGCAATTGTAGTGGATATTCGTCAATGAGCGGAAATATTATAGATATTGCTTTTTTACAAAATTGAAGCACTATATTTATTTCTTTTTATGGACAATATTAATTCATCAATTATTAAATATAATATAAGTGTACATTAAATAACTAAAGAAAACAATCACATTATTAATATTATTATTTTTCTCATCATATTACATTTAATATAATTAAATATTCTCACACTTTTTGTTAATTTTGTTAAATAATTATAAATACTTTGACTTTAAACGATCTTAATTACAATATTAGACGAAGCTGCTTTTGAAACATATAAAAAGAAACATTCTCGAATAGAATGAGGTTCGAATAGAAGGGGAAGTGATTGAAAAAGTAGAAGACTTTGTATATTTAGGCCAATTGATGTCCTTTGATGAAACACAAAATAAAGAAGTCAACAGAAGGATTACAAACGCGTGAAAGCAATTTTGGAGTATTAAAAAACTATTAAACAACAACATATCAAATGAAAACATAAAAAAAATATTACCGGTTTTAACTTATGGAGCACAGACATGGTCATGGTCACTCCACGACTCGCAATAACGAAAAATTTAGGGTGTGTCAAAGGTCGATGGAACAAGCAGCATTACAAATAAGCCGACTTAGCAGAACAAAAAATACAATAATTAGACAAAGAACTAAAGTAGTTGACGTGGTACATCGATCTAAGGAGCTAAAATGGCGATGGGCAGGCCATGTTGCAAGATTACGTGATCACAGATGGTCAAGTCTGATCACGTGATCAAGTCTGGGGAGACTTTTGCCCAAATTAATTAATTTAAAAAATTTTTAAATTTGAATTAAAATTAAATGTAAAATCTAAATTATATATTTAAAATTTTGCAAATCATTAAAGATTTAAGCTAAAAATGAATTATAAACTTAAAATTGAATTATGAATTGAATTATATTTTTTGTAAACATGTATTGGGGTAGGGGTGTAACAAGCTATTAATAATAATAATAACAATAATATAAAATAAAACCGATCAAATTTAAGTGAATTTTTCGATATTTTTTGCCTATTACTTCTTTTGCAATTAATCATACTCAGTTTTACATTATTTGCATTTGTTAATATTCTGCAAAAACCAATATTTTTCTTCAGGCTATTTAATTTTTTATAATATCCTTTATAATATCCTTATTATTGGAAAAATAATAAAAAAAAACATTTTCTGTTTGACAATAATAATAATTACAATACTACAACCTTTAATATATGTATTGGCCTCTTCTCTTCTATATGTTTATTATTAGATACATATTAATTAATGTTATTATATTGATTGCACTTGTCTGTAATTATTCTCCTAAGCTAGAAATACTGATAACATGATTTCGGGCTTCGAAATATGATAGTATATGTTTTTAATATAAATATATATTTTAGTAGTCCTTTAAATTAAATAGATCGATTCTAATTTAAATCAGAGTTATTTTAATCTTGCAGGATGAAACCGAAGTTAACACAAAATGAAATATTATATGTAAATGTTTTGTACTAAAATCGGATTTGTGATGATTATAAAATTATAATCATACAATCGCAATAGTGTTATTCAAACCCGAAGCTTTATTGATTTATATAAAATAACTAAATCACGAAAACTAGATAAGAATTCATTAATCTAGATTTCAAATCAATTCTTAACTATATATTTCAAATAACAATTACTTTTATTGGATTTCTTATACCAACAATTTCCTTCTTATAAAATAATATATAAATATAGTATATAAAAATAATTTTCTACGTTTTATGGTTGTGATATTTATTATATAATTAAAGCTGTAATTCTTGAATTTTATTGCCTCACTTATACATATAATATATCAATTATTTAATTACATTTTCAATTTAGCGGAAGAAAATAAATATAAAGCAACAGACAATTTTACTTTATCCTGCAAAGACAGATTACTTTCCTCATTTAACCTTACTACATATGAAAGCACCAGAGTGTAGCATATTGTTAATCGGATCCATATCATGATGATGTTCTTTAGAGAAAGCAATTGTGTTACTTTTAGTGGTCCATTAATATATTCAGTCGGTTCTTATTAAGAACTCTATGTTAGTTAAACGATTTTCGTACACACAATTAAAATAAATAAAAAAAAATTGATGAATTTTAAGAATGATTTTTTCGAAAAAGATTTTATTTGGCTTATTGAATATTTCTATTCCGTAATATTTATGAGTTACTAATTTAATCTATTGACTTTAATATTTTTTATTAATTGAAAAACACACACAAGGATCGTTGTAAGCTAGAAATTAGAAATAAGTGAATACAATACCGAATATAAAAAGTGTAAAAGTAATTTAAATCGTAATTCTTAAAGGTATACCTATTTAAAATTTATAAAAATTATTTACTCTATTACTGCTGTGTAAATCTTAAATTGTTCATTCATAATTTAATGTAATATATCGAATTAAGAAATATATATTCTATTTTTCCTTATATTAATATTATTTAATTTTTAAATCTATTTAAAACATGAAAGATAGCTGAAAACAATTATTTACTAAATTTATTTGTAATATTCAATAAACTAATATACAACAAAAAAAATTATATAAAACAGTAATCTTAAAGCAGCCAATTTATGTCTTAAAAAGTAGACATGGTAGTACACTCAGAGAAAGAATATACCTTATTTTTAACCGAAAATGCGGTTGTTCGTGAATGCGATTTATGCTAAAAAAAGAACCAATGCGCATTGCATAAAAACTTGTTAATGTAATACAGAATTATAAACATTGATTAAATAATTATTTTAATACAGGTTTCAATAATATAATACAAAATTTAAAATAGTTCTATTAAACTTACGTCCACTTTCTGCCTTTTGGCATTCTAGACATTTTGGATTCTTTTTTAGATTCCGTGCAATATTTGTATTATAAATGGCGCCAACATTACCTCGAAAAGTTTCCCATTTCAAATAAAATGATTGCTCTATAGTTGGGAAAAAATAACTAAAATCTGAAAAATAATAAAACAATTTATCTATATTATCAACGTAATTACTCATTTACAAAAAATATTTTTTAATAGTTAATATTAATATTTAATTAATTATAAACTAAATTTGTATAGTATATATTTGTAACTTACAATTGATTTTGGTGGAGATTTTTGTTTTTCAGTTTGCGGTTTCTCTCTTCTTTTTTGCTCGGAGTTTTTTCTTATGACAATCGAATATTTTCTAATCTAAATTCAATTTTACCAGCAGCCCTTTTTCCATCTCTAGATCCCTAAGGATCAAATCAGAAGGTCTCAAAAGTTACAAAAAAACTATACAGAATTTAAGTTTCATGTTCAATTGATAATAAAAGTTAAGAGAGAAAATACTTTTTATGTTTGACGAGTTTTCCTGAATATATCCTATATCCTTTTTATGTAAAAACAAATATGTACTTATATACAATTTAATAAATTCAAATAAAATTTATTATATATTTAGATGTTAAAATTACTTAAAAGATATTATACTTAAAGATTTAATTTGAGATTCAGAAGAACTACTTATTTAAAAAATTAACTACTTTTAGTGAAATGTTATAGCATTGAAGCGACTTATTATTTAACTAACTTTCTTATAATTCTTATCAGGATATGACCCAATTAAAATTGAGAATGTGCTTAACACGTACTCTTCCATTATTCTAATGACTTGTTGTAAAATTGTTGGTCATAAATAATATATAAAATATAATCTACTCTACAACATTTAACGTTACACGGAAAATTTAAATTTTCCAGCTGATGTTTTTTGGTTTTGGTTCCATTTTACCATTAAAATTTCATAATGATGTTTATTCCTATTTTCGTATATGAATAGAAAATTAATATTCAAGGCGGTATACTAATATAATTTTATGTATTTATACAGGGTGGTTAAAATAATATAGTAATTGGGATGAATAAGCTTTTAGTATGTTATGTATAGTAAATGAATCCATAAGGGAATTTATCAATTTTTCTTTAAAACATTACCAAAAAATTTTTTATTATATTTATAAACTATATTTCGAATTTTTAAGTAATTTTCTGAAAATTCAATATTGAAATTTATATATCAGATTTATATTTCACACTTTTATATTATAATTAAAATAACTTTTATTGGCGTGGGATCGATAATTCTGTTTTGGTAAATTGAATGTTATATTTCATTATGTTCTGTTATACTTCCTATACCTTTTATATTTCAAATGTATTCTAAACGTTGTACGTAACCTTATATACAGTAAAATGTTTATTGAAATTTTAGCAAGCTAGACACCATATTAGTGATATGTAATACCAGTAGAAACAAATTAATGACATAAATACATTTTTAATTAAAATAAATATATAATAGTATTTATTGAAAGTTGAAAGCTTTCTAGTTTTAAAAAGAGATAACTTCCTATGTTAATAATAAATTTAACATAAACTGAGTCATCACATAAATGTTTATAATCCATATATTTTTATGTTATTTGCACAAGCGGGCAATAGCTTAAGGAAAAAATTATAGAAATAAATCAGAGAAATATGAAGATCTTTTTTTAATTCAGAAAACAAAATTTCTTATGTATGTATATGTACATATACTTATATTTTACATTACGATAAAATGAATTTGATTTCAGTCCTTGTCCTTGCCAAGTAACTTATGATAGTATAATTATTCAAGGCACGCAAAACTAATAATACGTCATTGCTTTTGTTGAGAAATATTGATTTTATTGCTAATTAATTTCTAATATGTATGTGTATATGAGGCTACATTGAACTTCTAGAGCAGTGGTTCTTAACCTTTTCTAAATCACGGAACACTTACAAATTAACAAGATTTTTCTGACATAAATTAAAATTTACATATTAGTAAGGAGTATGTAATGTATAAAATATAACCAGTCATTTATATATTCATTAGTTTTCAACATCATATAATGATATAATGATTGGATAAATCCTCTAAAAGGACGCCAATCTCCTTCACACACACACGCACACCCTTCGTCGTTATTAGTTAATTGTTTTATTTTTATTATATATATAATGTTTGTTATAATTTTTTTTTTTTGGTATTACTCAAGCCCACGCCCAACCTAGAGCTTTAAGCCCAGCTGAGAAGGAGGAACAGAGTAACAATTTCATCGAAGGTTTGGTGAAGTTTTGTCGGTTGTCTATCTTCTGATTTATACATAAGTTTGACAATAAGAGAATATATGATTTATTTGATATAAAGCAACAAAGGAACATCATTATTTTTTTGAACTATCCAACAATTAACAATTCATGTGTCAATTAAAACATTCATAAATATTTTTGTAAATATGTTTTTGTCTCACATTTCAAAGAATTTTAATTAAAGAAAATTTTAAAATGAATATTTTTCTGTCATTTTTATAAAAGGTTTATTATAGATAGTTAATTAATTGGAAATATTAAAGAAAGTAGAGCTAAGATTTTGGTTATTCGTTGGTAAGGTCAATGTAAATATGAGATGCCTTCTAATTAGAAGAATAATTTAGTTTCTTAGTTTAGTATTTATTCACTACTGAATTAGAAAAAAAGTATAATTTATTTACTTACAGTTTTAAAATAATACGAATTTTGGTTAACTTCGGTAGAAAAATATTTCTAATTTATGAAACTATTAAGTGTAATTTAAAACTCTTAATTTCTTAATACATTAAAATATAAAAATTGGTTTTGGTTTTGGTAGTAGTTTACATATTAATATTATTTCAGCTAGTGTTATCTAGATACAGCACAGTTATTACTCTACTTTCTAAGTTTTAAATATTTTTTTCATAGCTTTTCGTCATTGGAATTGATTAAAAAATTTCTTTTTTGTGAGTTATATAGTTTTAATTTTTTTATAATATCTACTTCAAGTAATTCAGGTTTGAATATTACCATCGTTTATTGCATTTTCATTTACAAACAGATAGTAATTTTATTTTCATTTTTAATATTTGCAGACTGACGATGGCGTAATGTCTTAATGATAGCATTATAGCAACGATTTCTTAACAACAAAAATGTTTCACTTGATGCAATTAAAGTTTCTTTATAAAACGAAACTAATGGTTCAGAATCCGTATTGTATTTAGTAGCTCCAAATTGCATTGAAATGTAAATAAAAAAACCTATATCAAAGAAAAAAATAAGGAATATAAATTTTGACAATATAGTTTTCAAAGCTGTGAAACATTATATGTATGTTAAATTTCATTGCAAAATGATTACAATTAGAAGTTCCTCATCGTTATTAATTCACATATTATATTTACCATTAAAACATTAAAATTTATGAAATTAGAAAAAAAAATCTATTTGTATCAATATGATAAAACAAAGTTAAGGATAAGAATTTGAAAGTGATATATGTGCAAATTTTAATTACAAATATATAGTAATTACTTTATGGTTATGAACATTAACGAAAAAAAAAACAAGTGTATCAAATTTCATTCAAATCGATAGATAACATTGTTAAGATTGCTGCGCACAGGTAAGAGGAAGCTGAATTTATTAGTTTTGGATTTTTATAATATTCACCTTGAGAAACGTAAAGAACACTTCACTTAAGCAATTTCCAATTTTTCAATCCAATTTAATCTGTGATTTTATATATCGTTTTATTTTATAATCAAATCGTGGTGCAAAAATATTTTCTATATTCATTGATTTTCTATATACATTAAAAATTAAGAGAAAAAAGGTGTTGTAATTAATAAACCGATTTTTCCTCAAACTCACCTTCTATTAATTAAATCAGAATTAATTGCTTTCGATCTATTAATTTTATTTATAATTATTTTAGTTCAATTGGAAATATACAATCCAAATAATAATCTGCAAATTATAATCGATTTCCTTCATTCACATATTTAAAAGTATATACCTATAATAAAATGTCTAATAAATTGTTTTCTTAGCAAATTGATCTACTATACTTACGTAAAGAGGAATGTTTTTATTTAGTTTTACAAAATATATTATAATTTATAATTTTTTTTATTAACATTGAAAGTTTACTTTAGTTGAACTTATAAGCAAGTAGAACACAAGTGCGTACATACATAATTGGTATTTTACAGATATATCAGGATACGCGCCATGACATAATTATTATTTGCTCGAGTAGTCCACAATTGTATCACAAATTTTCAAGAATTAAATTGCCGATCCTGGAGCGACATCCATTAGGCATACATTGCACAGATATTTAATTAAAACACATTATTTTATTTTGGAATATTTCACTTGTTGTAAAATTTATAAAGCCAATCTGGTTTTAAGTTTTCATTATATTCCAAATTAATAGCCATGATTAAAACATTATTAAAGCTTAAATTAAATTTGTAATTTATGATTGTTTGGATTAATTCCATGTAATTGAATTCATATTAAAGGATTACGATATTATAATATATTGAAAATTACATTACTAAATTAAATTGTTAAAACATATTTACAACCATTAATTTTAATTATTTGAATTTGAGTTCAAGGTTTAATATTAATCTATATACAACGAGAAAAATATTTAAATATTATGAAATTTTTATCACACTTTCTGTTGTCGAAATGAATCCGTAGGATTCTTCGGTTATAAACCATTAATACAATAATTTTTTCCAATAATTTCAACTGCTTTTAAAATCACATATGGAAATAATTTCCCTCCATTATAAATGTTCATCTAATATTTATAAATTTCAGTACAAACAGCAGCTATAAAATACCACAAAAAATGGATATATGAAAAGCTATTTTCGTTAAAGAAAACTTTGTACCTTTAAAGTACATACACAAAATTTAAAAATTAATTTATTTGAAACTGTCATCCGCATTGCGTCAACTTTACGAAATTTATAGTGGAAACTGGAAAATAATATAAGAATATAATAATTCTTATTAAATTGTTGTTCTTACGAGTTTTGTACTCAAATATTATAATGATTTAAATATAAAAAAATCTACCTGGGTACGTTTGTCATGATACAAAAAATAATAATAATATATGTTTAAAATTTCTTCTTCAAAGATTATGAAATTTTAGTATTGGAATTTTAATAGCGTAATAAATTATTTATATAATGATCCTATATATTATTATTTGCAAAAACTGAATTATATTTTCAAAAACGATTAAAATTGATAATTTTTTTTAACTTTTTTAATTACAATAAAATATAAAACCAATATTTTAAGATTTTTTCCTCTACAACAAAAGTATTTAAATTTTTACCAGTCAACCAGTGGGCAGTATACATCAAAAATAAATAATCAAATCAAGCGTAGCAAGACAAAAAATAGCTACAAATAGTAAAAAAAAAACCATTGTAGAAAGAGCCACAGATTTTTGTTCCTTAGTTTTCCAGCATATTGGTGATACACCTAAAAATATAAGATAACCAGAATAAGATTTTCTTTCTTCATTATCACATGCCCAATCGGAATCAACGAATCCATACATATTTTCATCATGTTTATAGTATATTATTTTGTAGTGACTTCAGGTATCATAGGACTCTTTAATGAGTTTTCCTCCTTTGCTGGACAAAATCTACTCAATAAATTTGAAGCGAATAACTGGGCGAGATGTATTAGCCAAGTACATTAATGTTGCTATTAAATCCTTATAAGGTTTCAGATTCATTTCTTCAATTTCATATTCTTCTATTTCTAATGGTACTTTTGTCAGGTTCATATAATGGTGTATGTTCTTTGTTTACATTTTCCATTCCAAAACTGTCAAGGATTTTCTTTATATATTGTTCTTGACATAGCTATTTTTATTTTTCCAGTTTCACCAGCTTGTTTTACATTAATACCTAAAATATCTTTAAATTTTCCTAAATTTTTTATTTCAAATTCTTTTATTAATTGTGTTTTAATTTCATTTAACAGATTTAAGTCATCTGATGCTAACCAATATGTCATCTACGTAAATAACAACGAATATTCTATTTCCATTCACTATTTTAAAATAAAAATATGGTTCTGATTTTGCATTATTGAGGGCAATATTTTTTAAATACTATGTATCTATTTTATAGCCACTGTCTTCCAGCTTGTTTTAATCCATATAATGGTTTTATTAATTTACAGTCTACATTGCCTTTTTTTTTTTGCATTCCACACCTTAAAGGACTTCCATGTAAATTTCGTCATTTAATTCAGCTTGTACATAAGCAGTGGTCACGTCCATTTAAATTTCAAATAGATATTTATTATTAATTTTAAATAACAATATATAACTTATTACTTTCGAAAATATTATATTAAATTTTTAAATAGCTATTAACTATATAATCCTACAATTTATATTTAATATCTTATTTTATGGAGAATATAATATATTTAAATTTACTATGTATAAACATAATTGTACCGCACCGTTTATGCACGTTTTTTAAAAAATATTATCATTTTCGGAATCCTGGGATAAAACTGAATCCTAAAATCTGCAGTAATGTTCAATTATCAATTAATTAAATTAGTATAAGTTTATTTTTAATAAAACAGCAAATTTAACTACTTTCAGGATCTACCAATTAAATTTCATTACAATACAGGAAATAATGTTGTAAAATTATATTTTGATTGATTATAATTTTAATATAACAAAATGAAATTATTAAAACTGAGTTTAAATTATATATTTAATACAAATTAACAAATTATATTTTATTGAAATAAATAATAATATTAATTCTCTTTTCTGGGAAAACTAAAATAATAAAAAAAAAAAATATATCAACCTGACAACATTTTTGCATTAAATTACAAATGTATATAACCAGATCCAAATATATTCACAACAATTTTAAAATATTTACATTCAGGACACAATTACAAAATAATTTAGTTAATTATAGTCATAATGATAATGATGAATTTTAACATTTTAATCATTCCCACAAAAGAATCAAAATAGTTTTACCAATTTATTTATCTATATGTAGTGGAAAATATATATCATAATAATTCATTTAATATCCTTGAATGAATTCAGGATGCACTAATTGAATGTCATTGCAGTACCAACAGAATTATTGATTATGGTCATCAGCGTTGTTATTTCATTTAATCAAAGTAATCACAAAATATTTGCGATAAAAAACAAAATAATTAAAATTTAAATTGTTATTTTACGCAATTAAGGACATTTTAATTTCTTCTTTGTCACAATCTGGATGTTTTTTTATTTATGGTAAAATCTCTGCAAAAACCTTTCGAACACAGATAATTAATTGATATATGCTATAGAGCGAATCGATACAGCATATATTATAAAATGACTTTTCGTAAAATGTAAATTTTTATATATTTTCCTATATTCTAATTGTATAATTGAAATTTTAACTCCACAATTTGAACAAAACTAGTAAAAAATTCAATAAATCGAATTAATGCATAAAATTCCAAATTTCAAAATAAAGATTACCGGTAACCATAAATTTTAAATTACATTGTACTTTCCAAAGTTGCCGTTTCCTTATTTTTATGTGAAATTGATGCTAATTGCTACTTCTTAAATTTAAAAGAAGTGTGCTACTACATTTTAAGCAACGCCTTGTGTTGAAGTCGTGTTTATGTGCTGATAGTTGAAATTTTCCGAGTATATTGCCACTGTCGGCGTTCAGCATTGTAACTGAACTACTTAGGTATATAAAACTGCACGCGTATCGGAGAGGAATTGCAAACGTTTTTTGAAATTGGATTAACGTTCATTTGAAAACGATCAATCGGGGAAAACGTACATAATTTAACAAAATGCTTTTGCCATATTGTTGAAGATAAATACGATAAGCATATACTACATGTTGTTTTACATTTCAGTGAAAAATAATTAAAGTTATCCATTTTTTGTCCAAATCCATCGCAACACTCTTATAACAAACAACACGTAATAAATACTTACTGTTGAACTGTCGGACTTTCTAATTTCTATTTCTTATCCAACTCAAAAAAACTTTTGCACTAAAAAGGCTATAATTTGTCAGTTAGTAAATATCCATTTATAATATAATAATCTGGAAAGAAATTATTGAGAAAAATTAAAGCACATTAATATTATTTTATCTCAGCCAACGGAGAATCCTTGAAAGGAGTATAAATAATTTCAGTTGTTGTGATATCAAGATATTATAAGAAACTTTAAGGTTTTTGTTTTAATGTTTTTCTCATTATTTATTTGTCCTTTTAGTGTCCTTGGTATAAAATATTTTTTTTTATCTAGCGGATAAATTATTGTAGTCGTCAAAAATTTGGTGTATCCACAATTTTTTTTACAAAAATAAACATTATACAACGAAGTTTACTGTAGCGTTAATCTTAAAAACAGAAATTTTATGGTCATGACCTAATCATTACGGACCTATATATATAAGATGATTAATTTTTGAATTCCCTTGGGGCCGTAAAACATGAAATACATCCTGTAAAAAATTATATTAAAAAAATGAGTAATTAATTTGTTTAATTTTATTTACATAAAAAGAGTAGAAACTTATTTTCCAAGAAAAGTTGGCAGGCACTTCATAAAAATTAATTAGGAAAACAAGAAAAATATTTTAATCAGAATTTAACTACCACAAAATTATAATTTCTTTAACAAGGAAAAACTTTATTTAATGTCCGGTGATGAGTATAGTAAAAACCAAAAAAATGGAATTCTGCTCGCCAACAAACTGTAACATATAAAAGCTGTTTTCCCAGTTTATATGTAGTTTTATTCCATACAAAAAATAGTTATATTGGGAAAAAGGATGAAAAAAGAAAATAATTCACTTCTGGCATTGTAGTGAATGAAACATGTAAAAGTATTCGTTATTAACTTTTACGAAAATTATGTACATACAACAAAGTTTTCACTACAGTTATTTTCAACTTAGAGCTATTTCACTTTTAATATTGCAAAAGAGTTTATGCAAGAGAGTATCCAAAACGAAGTTTAAAAAATCAGAACTATTATGTTTTGTTGGGTTTGGTAAAATGTACATCAACTTTTAGCTTCATTTCTCCGTAGTGTTCCACCTGCTGCATAAGCCCACATAAATTTTGGTTTATAGACAAAATTAGAAATGTCGGCAATACTATTTTGAATAATTTTTACGCCACCTGACTCTCCTAGAGAACGGGAAACGATTTTGAAATACCCCAACCTACTATATGTAAATACTTAGTTACAAGACCCTATCTCAAATATTCTTAATTTTATGAATAATACTGATTCTGAAAATGCTATACTTATCGCTACTTTCAAAAATTGCATGTTGAAGATTGCTCATGATTGAAGTTTTTTTGGTAAAAATAATTTTGAAATAGATACTGCTTATTTTACAAAAATATCCCGGGGATAAATTGGCTGGTGAATAGGTAACAAGACCCTAGTTCAAAAATTCTCGATTTCTCAACAGAATGTGTGCTGTTGCTGTGCCCGTGAAGAGTCTGTTCGATAGTTTGGTCATAGAAACGATATTATTCGATTTCTTAGAATTAGGGCTGCCCCGAATAGTTTAGTGTATATACACCCTACCAAGTTCTGCCATCTAAGAGAATAAGTTTCTTGTGACCAGGTAGCAATTACGTATTTTGCGAATTTAAGGGGGTAACCGATGTTTACAGTATCTATGGCAGTGGAATTTGAATTGGCTCCGTAACGTGCCAATTGATCCGTTTTTTCGTTGCCTTCGATCGACCTACGACCAGGTTAACCAGAGAAGTTTTACTCTGTTACGATTTTCTAGTATATTTAAGTTTGTTTTACAAATCTTAACTACCTTTGAGTCGGTAGATTTTTTCTCCAAAACCATCAGAGCGCAGTTTGATTGTCGCAGTAGATGACAACTGTATTTTCTATAAGGTTTTTGTTGTTCAGAATTTCCACAGCTTTGTTAATGGCAGTTAAATCTGCTTAGAAAATCGAGGTGTGTTCTTCAAGGTTCAAACTTAAATTTATATTTAAGTATGCCAAGTAAATTCCCCGCACTACAGCCTGTTATCATTTTAGATCCATCTGTAAAAATCATAATTCCATACATTGGGATTTTATAAAAATTAGTGCAATTTTTATATGTTTACAATTACAACCTATAAAAATAAGGAAATCTAAATTATATAATTTGAAATCTCTTAAATTATATCAAAATCAAATTATGAATATAAATTTCAGGATCTGGCCCCAACCACACAAAGGTCGAAAAGAGTAGGTGGCTTCTGATCCTTGTTAAGTTGAATTTTCCTTATTTATCAAATTGAATTTTTACAAAAAAAAAATGCAATTTAGTGTTTTTATTCAATCTTTGAGCTTTGTTAGACTATTGGAAACACCACAATTTCAAAGATAAATTAATATTATTGCAGAAACCATATACTTTTATAAGTTTTTTCTTAAGAAACAAATATTGTCCAATGACAACATTAATTTTTATAAGAAGTTTTTGAAAACTTTTATCTATCTTCAAATAATGCAAACTATTTCTTAAGAAAAACTCTAAGAAAGTTTTCCGTTTATCCATCACTTGGCATATATGTATTTTTATTTTCATATATTCAATTTTTATACTTAAACAAATTTGTATTTTTTTTTTAATATTTTGATTCAAAATATTTCATTTAACCTTAGCATATCTTTTGTGTCAGAGATCAAACTTATAAAACTTTATTCCACAAAAAAGGAAAATATTCTCTTTGTATCTTTTTATCGTTTTCACAAAAATCCACTTTAATATAATGTAAAATTGTTCGGCTTTTGGCATTAAAATTAAATTGTCATTTTCAAAATACACTCTATAAACATGACATTTATGATTTATTTATTATTTTTAATATATATGTATACATTATTTATCACTCTTTGTTTAATAATAAACTATAAAAATGTATATAAACTATACATAAATCATAAATATTGTTTGAATTAATAATAATTATTTGAAATTTATTATAAAAAAACCAGACAAAATTAACATAAGATTATAGTAACCATAAGTAAACCTTTATAAGTTGAATTAAAATTAATATTTTTTTTAATTTGTATGCGGTAAGCAAAAACACAGCCGATGATTGATTGAAGTCAATCAATTGGTATATATTATAGAAATAAGATGATATGCAAACATTACTTTGGCAACACTACCGTCAGGATACTAACCCTCTAGAAATATCAGTGCTGAGGTGCTGACTTGTCGCTGAGTCTTTAGTTATGTTCGCCTGATATGTCCGCCTAACTTTCATATAATGTCAGCGGTGACCGTCTTCGAGAAATACTCGGTGACGAGTATTCAGGTTGCCAGCTCATGATGATCAGTCAGAACTCCGTCACCAATGTTTCCTTTGTCAGGGCTATTTCTATTCCTATTTTAATAATTTTAAAATAAATAAAAATGTATTTGTAGATGAAACTATCGATAAATATTTTATTCATTTCAATTTACAGCTTTATGATGGGAAGCAAAAAAAAATGTTTTCATCTTTTCACCAGTGATAAAGTTTGCGAATAATCGGAGTATTTGCAAGGATATTCCGGGTTCTTACTGGGTTGATTTATTAATTTTTAGAAAATTAATTATTTTACAAAATTAAGTATATATGAAAGAAATAGAATATGAATATAAATATAGAGTTCAACTCCAAACTCAGGTCCGAGGCATCGATATTGCTCTAAGCAAACTCAGTTTTAAATAAATATCAGTAATAAATAATTGGGTAATAAGACTACGAAAAATACTAACCGTTGACACTCATTTGTTGGCAATAATTGTTTCATTATTAAATCCATTATTTTGTTGCAATTACAATTTTCTTCAGTATAAAATAAAAACATGGCCAAATCCCAATAAAAATGTTATGAAACTTCTATGGCCCCAAAAGGAGTAAATAATGCTATCATAATATTAATAATAAATATAAGGTGGAACCTGGCCGACTGAAAGTATAAATACAAAGGTTGTTTATTATTTATTTTGTAAAGTAAATAATCATTTTTAATATAGCGTCACTATAATTATGTAGCCAAAATGAACATAACAACGAAAAACTAAAATGTAAATTTATAGTTCGAAAAATAATTAAAAATCCGCTTTACGAAATAAAATTATTTGCTATTTTATATTCAAACTTCAATTGGTGATAAAGAACTAATATTATTACTATGACGAATATTCCAATAAAAATATCACGGGTATGTTCATTATTGCAATATTTTTCATTATCTGTCATCTTCAAGGATATTCGTAATTATATTACATTTACATATCAAAAAAAAAAAAAAAAATGGTACTGATGCTAAACGATTAGAAGGAAAAAGGTTTAGGATTATGTAAACATAATAAAACAAAAAGGAAATATCTTTCCTGTCATAACTATTTCATACAGATTTAAAAGTGCTATAGCATTACATATATGTAAAGGATTTTGTTAACACAAAATATCCGAAATAAAATTACATTTGCATATGTAAAAAGGTTTAGGATTTTTATAGATATCACGATTAGATTATATTCTAATAAATTTTTTTTTTATTATATTTTATGCAAAAATTTTAAAAATCGTTAAAGTAAAATGTGAAAACAAAATCCTTATCAAATACCAGAATCAAAATTATTCACTTTAATGATCAAATGAAGGATCAGAGCAAACATTCACCAACCCCATACCATTCTGTGGCATCCCACGGGCAACGGCAGAACTGGAAATCAAAAGTTGGTTGAATACACAAATGGAGACACACTGGAACTCTACACATGGCAACAGAGTCTCCAAACTATTCATACCCATTCACTCAGCCCAACGGCTGAGGGGAGAGTTCTAAATTAGGGGTATTTCACAATAAGCCCATAGTGGCCGCGGTGATTCGGGACAGCGGTACCTACCCAGACCTTAATCTAATCTAATCTAATCTAAATGAATTGATGAGAACAAAAAGGTAATACAATATATAATATCAAAATATGAAATATTTAGATGAGATTTTTCTAACAGTAACGTTTTTTTGACCATATAACATAAGCGATACGATAACGAACAAGAACATTTTTCAGTATCGTGGCGGGCTATTCTTTACCACGTTACTTAAAATTAAGGATATTATTTTTACAATTATATTTCATTATTCAAACATTTTGTTTAGTTAATTTTAATGGTATATGTCAAATATGTCTAATTATTATATTAATTCATGTTATAAATCTGGAGACAGGAAATAATGTATCATACTTTTAAAAACAAATCACAAATAGATAATTGATGCTACCATGAGAATTTATTTTTTAATATACTTAAAATTATTAGTAAGTGTATAAACAAAGTTAGATTTAATAAATTGCTTACCGCAGATTTTCGTAATGAAATGTATGAATTCTAATTATATATGGATTTAATCATTTAAAAATTAAATGCATATTGCATACATTAAATATACTTATATGTATTAGGATTGCTTGAATAAATTGCGGACTTTGGCTATGTTTCAGTACCAACAATTATAATTGAAAATCATGGTTTTGCAATAATTATTTATGAGTGAATTTAAAAAGTTCAAACTAGTATATATAGTAATGGGATAATTACAAAGTGTTGTGACGGAAAATCTGGACCGAAAAATGGACTTAATTTCAAATAAAAATTTATGCTTTCAAAAGTGGAGTCACCAAGTCTTGGTAATTTAAATATTTCCGAATTATTTATGTAATGAGACAATAATATTAATTGTCATATAGAGTTTTGCTTATGACGGTCATAATTAATTGGATCCCTATTGATAATTTGGCATTATATAAAATATATTCTTGATGTCTAAAGATATTTTGTAAAGATATTAATCTGATTTCTTTGCAAAGTGCTGGCTCATTTAACTTATACTATTCAACATCTTTTCTATTTTATTCGATTTATTTAGTACACTTACAATAAAAATATTTTAAAATTTAATAAATTCGAAAAATAAAAATCCCGAATGTAAAAATCATATTTTAGTTTTCACTAAAATATGAATTCTTTTATTAATTCCATAATTATTTTATAAACACCAACATGCTTTTTACCCACCACAAACTGTAAGTGCCTCTGCCATGCTTTCCAAGAAATTTTCTTTTACCGAATCATAAAAGGATCAAGAATCTGGTGAATAATTTCCCTAATGTGAATATCCCGAATAGCTTGAATATTTTGGTATTAATAATCGACGCGAATTTTCAACGCCATTCGGGATTTACATAATCGAAATTTTGATATGCGATATTCCATACTGACTAAAAAAACCCCACATAATATTAAATAAAATAATATTGTTCATATTTTCCATTTCGATTTTCGGTCTCGAATATGACAATTTACATTGAAATCCTTTATAATTGCTCATTACCCAAAAACTAATTGCTCAGTAATTATATAAAATAATTTAAATTATTTCACAGAAGTTCATAAAAATTTGTGCATATTTGAATTCGAAAGGTTTTTCATAAATTAGAATTTAAATTATATGAATAATTTAAAAGTTTGTAATCTATCAAGTAGAAAATTTTATTATTGAATTTCAATAGAAATTTTAAGATAAAATATATTTATATTTTTCATGAATTTTATTGGTAAATGTGGTTAATATTAATTAATGTAAAACTAATTACTGAAAAAAAAATCAACTATGGGTAAATGCGCTAGTTGCCGGACAGTTTCAGTATCCGGACACTTCGTTAAAATTCTAATGAAAATAAGCTAAATAAAAAGAATTTGTATTGTAATTTATTCCAATATTATTCAATTACTTGTTTCTAAACACAATGCAATATTTGAAAACGGAGAGAATTTGTTGTTCAATGTAAGTTTCAGTTGAACGAAAGCAGTTGTGTCTAAATTGTTAGCAAATTTTTTTGAATGTTAGTTATTAATTCTATAATAATATTTAAGCTACTGAAAATATGTTTTGGTCACTAAATGAAAAATTTCTAAATAGTATTTTTTATAATTCAAAAAACCAATTAAATTTGTTAAATTTAGTTTTTTTATTTGGTGTCCGGCGACTAGAATGTTATGTAATATGTTATATTTTCTATTGGTCGGACACCCCATCAATTATCATGTAACTTTTATTAATTTTACTTATATTTCAACGTTCTTCCGTTTGCTGTAAATGTCCCAATACCATTTTATAAAGTTTAACTTTAAAATTTCTTACAATTCTTACGTGTTTAACTTTTGTTATAAATTAGTCTTAAATGTAATAAATTCTAAAACGTAATAGTAAAATAAATAAATTATGTTTTCTAATTTTATTTTCATATTAGTTCAATTTTGTACAATATTAATTAAAATTTCAACAATAGATAATTTACAGCCTACAAAATAAGTTTTTTTTTCATTGAACAATTGAGCACCTGAAACAAATATAAATAAATACTTTAATTTAATTATTATGAAAAGTAAATTAAATTTAATGTAATTATAATTATATTAATAGGCCAGTTCATTGGATCAATTTAATCAAATAAATTACTAGCTCTCTACGTTTTATTAGTTTTCACCTTTGTTAATTGGCTTACAATATTTTGTAAGAAAATGAAAGTATACAAAATTTAAATAATTAACTGACAAATTTTATTATTGCCAGCGAAAATTTTATTGAAATTGTAAACTTATTGATATTATTTTTCCAAGAGTTTTGAATTTTACTCTTCTTTGTTATTAATTATAAATTCTATGAAAATTTAGGAGATGAAACTAAAATTTCTTATTTATATTTATTATATTTAAAAGATAATTAAAGAATTTTAGCTTTAAATTTCTTCAAAATAATTGTGGGTCATAAACAACTGAAACTGTAAAGAAATTAATATACATTTACCTTACCTAGTCAATGTTATATTAAATTTTAACTATCGACCTCAAAAGCTGAAATAATAAGATATGATGCCAAATTTTTAGTAATAAATTTTATGTTTTTATGTTGTTGGAAAATTTATGAACTTCGTGTGTTTGTTTGCTTGTTTTTAGAACAAGCAAACAAAATATTTTTTCCTTTCTTTTGGTTTTTATCTTGTAGTACTACGAACATTTTTGATTTTTATATCTACGATTTTGTAGTATGTACTACGAACATTAATTTTATAATTTAGTTACTATATATGATGGCATTATACGCTAAAAAATGTAAAACGTGTAAAATTGTCCGACTGGAATTGTGTTCAGTGGAATAATGATACTAACTTGGAATTGAGCACATATTGAATTTTTCCTAGGCCTACAATCATTATTTTCAAACTTAACGGTAGCAAACCTGTTGCCAAGCACTTTGAAACCAGGAACTCTGTTAATATGTTGTTATAAAAATGTTAAATTAAGAAATTTCTTAGAAATTAATTTCTTTATAACCTAATTTTCCTCATGTGTTAATTCAAATTAAGTTTATCGAGTTAATTAATTTATAATTTAATTCTAATTGGAAGTATTATAACTCAACAAAATATTATAATAAATTGGAGCTCATATGACTTTTATTTTAGTATTTAAGCATATATTACCTATATGAATTTTAAATTATATTAAATTTTATATGTTAAATTTTAAATTATTATCAGATTTAGAATTTTATTTACATACAGAATACTTGCCGTTTAGAAAATCAACGAAATATTCCATAAGCTGTGATATAAATACATTTTATTCTAGACTTTCTAGAACATGTTTGTACCTTTAACTTTATAATAAACATATCAAAGTTAATTAATTTAATTAAATTTTTAATTCTTTTACCGGAATGATTAAATTATTTTTTACATTAAGAATAAATGAAATTAAATATTTGAGCTAAAAGAAAATAAGTTCAACTAAATTATATTATATAACAGAAAACCTTGGTATCCTGTTTGTTTACCCATATACAAAACCTGAGAACAGTCAAATAATATTCAACGAAGTGCATTGAAAATGATATTGGGTATGTAGATTTTATGAAATTTTCATAATTTTAATTTTATTATGCTTTATATTTCCAACTAAAATCCTTTATTTATTATTTTTTCTGTTCTGTGGCATTTACGGTTGTACACTATTTTACTATACGCGGACGGTGAACCAGAATTTTATGCTTTAATCTGGTTTAAATATGTTGTACAAATTTACTTCCTTCAATGTATTAATATGCTTTTCCTAGCCATGATACCAAAATTGAATTAACTTTTTTAAATGTGAACAAAAAATGGGAATGATGAAATGATGACTTTATTTAAAGTATTTTCATTTAATTTTTAAGGCTTTATGGTTATAGTATTATGATATAAAAATTTAATCTAACGACCATTATAATGAGCATTGAAAGGACCAACTTAGGTATAATAGTATGTGTATGAGTTTTTAGTTGCGGTTAATTATCCATTTTGTAAAATTTTAAGAAAGACTAATTTAATAAAATATATATACATATTTTTATTCTATAAAATATAATTCACTAATATCACAGAAAGATTTATTAGTAATAATAATTTTATTATAATAAACATTTTCTAAAAATATATTATGCGGCAATTGAAAACTCTTGGAATACATTTTATGAAACATAAACTTGATTTTCCCACCTGCTTATTACAATTAAGCTGTGAATGTAAGCAACACGTGTTAACATAATAGCTAAGAATACGTACGGAAATTACAAACCAGAAAACATGCAGTAAAATGTAAGAATAATTAAAAACTATGAGTGTTGAGACGGTTGAAACCCAAAGAAAATCGATTTAACTCAAATGTGTTTTTTTACGTTTTTGAGGTCTTATTTTGTGAGACCTCGAGGTCTTACAAAATAAACTTGCGCATATACGTATAATGGGATTCCCGCACCAAAATCTCTTAATACAACTTCTATGATTTTAATGAAATGTTTTACACATTTAACGCTTGGGTTACTTGTTTGAATCGGTGTCTTTAAAATCTGGGTTCTCTTTGGTAAACAGGTTGTTTTCATAATGATGCCTGTGCGTGGGAAAATTGTGCCTGTAGCATCAGTGGGTCCATGCTAAAATGTTCGATTTATGTGTTAGTGTTCTACACTAAACATATATATTGAAATCAGTGGGCAACATTATGTTTAGTTTAATTTCCTAAGTATATTTGATTAGGTATATGTTTTTTAGAGCATGTAATTATTAGCAGATTTCAGTAAAATTTGATACACAGTATGATTTCCTTACCTACATTTTGTCTTTAAAAATTTCAATAAGCTGCAGTGGATACAGGTTCAATTTCCGGTTTATACAACAGAGCACTATTTGTTAAAAGGTATACCTATTGTTAATAATTACAAAGCACTCTAAAAGAAAATTACTATTATACAACTACGAGTTTTATGCTCTTCCTATGTTACCAGATTTTATTGAGTCAAAAAGAAAGTCAAAATAAAATTCTTAAATATTAAAAGGAACCATAGGCAACAGATGATTATGAAAATAAAGAAATTTGTTAAATTAGATAAATTTTTATCTAATTGTTATTATTCCAGTTCTGCTTCTCACCCTGATTTTTATTTTTATTTATTAGACAAGGAAAAGTAACAAAAAAATAGCAAGATATTATTTTGGATAATGTATATAAGTTTTAGTTAAAAGACTTGCGGGAAAAAATATGCCAATCATATAGTAGTTCCTCATAACACCCTTGTGATCCACCTATAAAAAATGAGGAGTAATACCGAAAGGCTGCAACCTATTTTCGGAGTTTATAGAATATAGTAATGATGGTGATCCAACCAATTAATCTTATTAAATAACTTCTAAAGCAAGCATTTGTACTGATTTCTATACATTGATGGTCCAGATCTAGACTGAAGTGCATCTGGTAGGTGACGGTTATCACTCAAGTAGTGGGTACTACTAACTATAATAATAATTAATACGGACTTAACCAGTGCGTTGTTTTTCGTAAATAAATTATACATGAATTAACTTTGAATAATTAAGAAATAGTTTAAGTTTGCTCAAAAATAGTGTTGACAATAGAATATTAGTTCATTATAATAATGAACGAATGAACCCTAACTTAATTATGTATAAACACTGCTGGAATGGAAAAAACTACAATATTCCAAAAAATAATTTCTGCAAGTATTAAACACATTAAAATAATATCATAAATTGTTTCAATCATTTTAAATATTAAACAAGTACAATAGTGACTAGAAAATATGTAGCAATAAATAATGGCAGATCTTTTACACATTTCACGTTTACCCTTATATATATACGTATATATTTCACGTTTCTGTCCTGGAGGAAGACATCCTTTTTAGGTTATTAATAATATAAATTTTAATATTCAAAAACATATTTTGCAAGATATTTGCAAAAGGTAAAATTTTAAAATCGTGTATCAAAAAATATTTATAATGAAATTTTTTTAACATCTTAGTAAATAAAAATTTATTATGAGTATTTTAGAAAATTTTATAAATGATTGTATTTATTAGGAGATTTTTTATAATCAGTACATAAATTTTCTACAAAAATTCTAATGAATATTTTCTTAAAACAGTTTTCTAAAATATAAAGAATATTGAATGAACTAAATGACGACATAAACTAAAATTGGCCGACATTTTTTGTTATAGATAATTTCCTATTATATTTTGTACACAATAGTGTTTTTGTAAATACAATTTTAATATGGGACATAAAACTTTATAAGTCGACCATAGCTCCAATATGGAATTCTACATTAATTGCCAGTATTTATAGTTGTTATATATTAACATAAGGTTTTAGTGGCGCTAAGTTATTTTGATTAATTAATATGGCAAAAACTAATTTAATATTAATGGGAAGTAACATTTTAAGAAAAGTTTGTTTGTCAATATATGGTGATTATCTGTCAAAACTTGGATTGGAGGGATTGAAAGAGGGGAGTCCGTGAAGGACTCAAGCACTCAGGCCAGAGCTAGGCCCATTGTCAAAACTTACTACACTATGGTACGAAAATAACGTGGATCGGAGTTCAATTTCTACTCTATTACGATACACATATCTGAAGTGGTGTACATTAGTTACTTACGTTGTAGTTTTTTCGGTATAAACTTGGTAGTTTTTTTTAAAAATTTAAAAAAATCTGCTTCACCCAAAAAAACTATATGCAAATGTTTCAAATAATTAATAAAGCAAATTAATTCAAAATATAATGTTTAATTTTAATTTAATTTTATGTAGACAGTAACGAAAATATTTTAATAAACTTAAATAAACTTTTGGTACATTAAAACAAATAGTTTGAAAAGTTTTGTATAAGAAAATTAGTCACTTTTCTTACGTTCCTGATGTTTTTACTTAAGTGATTTTTATTTATATATTTTGATCCTTCTTTGCTATGTATCACTTTTTTATCTTTTTTATATATGTACTTATGTATACATTACATACCTAAAGAAGAATTATTTTTTGCGTATATTATGTACAAAAATAGTTCATTGAAAGAAGAAGAATTTTACATTTAAATTTCTTTATTAAATAACTCATGTGTCATGTTAGCATCAGCAAAAGTTTTTATTGAGTTCTACTGTACATTTTACATCCTTTTTCTTCAATCATCTATTAGAAAAGACAAAATAATGTTTTTTTTTTGCCACGCAAAAATGCTAAATAGAAATTATTGGGAACATGAGAAGTTTTAGTATAAGTTGTCTAAATAATGTTATAAATTTTATTTTTATTATATACTTTTGTATATAAAATTCCTGTATGAAGTATTTGTATATAATAATAAAAATTTATAAACTCATTTTTAAGCAGAATTAAAAAGTATGATGAAACAAATTGCATGGGTTTGTTTTGAGCTATGGTTAATAATCATTGAAATCTTTTTATGACTTATTATATTATATGATCATATAATAAATTAAGGGACTGTAATTACATTTCACTTTTTCAATAACTTCAATTTCTTAATTGAAATAAATGGAGACTTTATGAGAACAATGTCCTATTTGCGCTATAGTATACGATATACGTCACAAGTAATCGACTTTGCAACATTGGCAGTCGTATATTTATATTATTTAATCTACAGTCACAACACTTCTTTTAGCAGGATTTTGTTATTTTCTTAGTGTTTCATATCATTCTGAAAGTTTAGCGCTAATTATTAGATATTTCGCTAAAAAACAGGTAGATCTTCTATGCTCTACGTTTTAAGACTGTATAACATACAATAACAAAGTTCTAAGTTCTAAGATACAAATTGAACTTTGTGTTACCATAAGAATATTGTTTGGTTAATAAGCACTTTATTGCTGGCATTTTTAATTTAAACGCGTCTTTTCAAAACTATTTTTCTGCTAGTTTGTTTCGGATGTAAAGTTCTATCAGGCTGTTAGAACCTTGTTATTCAATCTAAAACAAATAAATATTAAGTGGGAACCAATTTGATCTGGTATTGATCTGATATTAATAGGGTATCTATGATAGCATAGAGGTTAAGTGACATATTTCAGTAATTTACTTATTTGCATACTTATTTTTATATGCCTTCCGAATTATAATATCTTAAAGCTAATTATAATTGCAATAAAGCTAAGGGATTTTAATATGGTCTCAATTGTCAGTCGCTAGTATTTTTCAATTCATTGTTTTTACAACGCACTGTTTGCTTCAAAGGTTTTGGACATACATTACTATATAGGACGTTACAGAAATCTAAACAAACTTTATAACACAAATAAATCTATTAAATGTGCTTTCGAGTTAAATTTAAAACACAACGTTTATCAACTTCCATGGTCATTTTTGATATTAAATATTACAATTAATACATTAATAATCCGTATAAATAGAGGATATGCCTACCCTGACGTTCACAAAATCCGATAGTTAAACAAGAATTTATTTCAAATTTCGTATAGCTATTCAATTTTCTAGGCGACTTTATTTTAATTCTGTATAAATATTTAGAATATCATCTGACTTGAATTTAATATCGTTATTTTTATGTTTTCATTAAATTTTATTGTCAGTAATTTTTTTTTATTAAATCTCCAAATATAAAGGACGACATTCCTCAGAACGTTATTACTTTAGTTACCTCTTAGTTGTTGAAATTCTTAAATTCCTATAGCTTTGTAGCTAAGTGTCCCAAGAGTCCTGCTAAAATGCAAATTATATTTTTTTTCTAACTCATCTTGGCAGGAAAAAGGATAACTTTTTGATTTCGTAAATTAAAAAAAAAAATACAAAACCAATTTACTTTTTTAGTGACATCAAGTCCTCTTGGTGTTTTCTTATTATTAAATTATATAATATTATTTTTTTTTTTTTTTTTGGTTTGAGAATGGAAATTATATAAGAAATATTCTTTAGAATTATATTAAGAAGGTGACCATTTTCAGGAATCCATGATAAAAGTAAAGGAAAACACGTTTTTGGAATTCCAATGACAAATTTAAATAAAAGGTAAAACTTAAATGTTTTTCCTAACAACAAATATTTTTTTTATAAAGTTCAACCAATTATAAAGAATATTTTTTGAGTTTTTAATGAAATTATACAAATGAAGCTAAACAAAAATCATCTGATACGAATTGAATAATTTTACTATAGTTTTCTTGTCGATATTTTAGTAGAAAATAATAAAATAATAAACAACGATTATTCAAAATAATGTTTAAAAAAATACAGTATGTAAAAACCGTATTCGTACACCTCACTTTTTACATTAGAATCATGCATTATCAATTTAAAGCCCCTTGATTTCATTCATGATAAAGCCCCAGCAATAAAATAATAATAAAAATAATACTAGTTAAAGATCATATTATTAAATTAGAAAAATTAATAATAATAATTATACAAAAAATTATTCAATCTCTTAGAAAATCAATAAACTGGATTCCATCCAGCATTGAAATTAATTTGGCGGGTAATTATAATTAAAACACTTATTTTTAAAAAAAATAATTTTGCGCGTTTTTTTTTAAATTTTAATTACGCACGGATTTTATTATAAATAAATATAAATAAATATATATATATTTATATAATATGTATATATATTTTTATATATATATATATATATATATATATATATATATATATATATATATAATATATATACTTATACAAATAAAAATATTTTAAACCTTCTCCTGCTGGAGTGATGGGAAACTGACCATATAACTAACCGCTTCAATGTCCTTATAAAAACTGTCGTAAAATCCAGTCTTCATATCTATTTTATTCAACAAGCAGATGACTGATGTGCACCACTCATGCATCAAATATTATCAGTAAACAAGTTATTTCTCCTTACTGATATTAAAACCCGCGCGTAGTTACTTTAAAAAAAAAACCGCGCATAATTATTTTTTTAAATCCAAAAAAAACATGCTCAGTGTTTTAATTACAATTACCCGCCAAATCAACTTCAATACTGGACGGAATTTGTTTATATAAATATATATACATATTATATAAATATATATATATATTTATTTATATTTATTTATAATAAAATCCGCGCGTAATTAAAATTTAAAAAAAAAACGCGCAAAATTATTTTTTTTTAAAATAAGTGTTTTAATTATAATTACCCGCCAAATTAATTTTAATGCTGCGTGGAATCAGTTTATTGATTTTCTAGGTGATTGAATAATTTTTTGTAAATATATATATATATATACAAGAAATTAATTAGGTGATTGAAGTTTATTAAAGAGCCTATACAGCATACAAGCTGCTTTCATATGTAACTATAGTATGTAAAAACCTTATTCGTACACCTCACTTTTTACATTAAAATCATGCATATATTCTAAAGTAGTTTGAATTAATTAATGAAAAGCACACAGTTTTTAGGTAATATATAAATTTATTATTTTAAAGAAAGAAAAAAATCATTCTGTATATAAATTAGTAATCTCAAATTCGTTTTCTAAATGCATGATTTTAATGTAAAAAGTGAGGTATACGAATATGGTTTTTACATAGTGGTTTTTACGTAGTTTTATATTCATTCAATTTGTAACAAGAACTAAAATTTACTTTATTTAGAAAACATTGGAGACGCTGGTCAAGATGATATCGTTCATTAAAAGAATTGGATGGGTCTAACTAAGTAATGGATTTATTAAACGTATTCTTGGTCCTTTATTTTGTGTATGGAATTAGTGTTCAGTTTTAATTTATAGTTCCCTGAATATGCAGGGAACTATAAAGATAATGAGAGAAATTATATGATTTTAAAACAGCATTTCCGTAATGAAAATACTGTTTTTTGATTAAATATAAAAATTCATGCAGTATAAGGTTATATGCATTTTTCATGGATTGTATTTGTATTTTATTATGTTTATAAATATAAAATTATAGGATTAACAATCACGTGTTCTTTGCCTGTATTTTGTTATTGGTTGCCGAAAAGTTAAAGTAGTTAGCTAATTATTAGAATTTTTGTTTAATTTCTTATATTTTGTTGGACTCACTGAACACTGATTAAATTATAGTTATAGAACAGTTTTACTTAAACATTGATCATTTCATAAAAATTATAAAAATATCATATATTAAAACGCAATTTTATGTATGGTATGTGGGATGTGGAATTGGTATTTCTTAGTTAATTTAAAATTGTGTAATACCATTAGATATAATTATACCTTTTAATATATGAATTCTTATAATTTTTTATGAAACGATCAAATTTTAAGTAAAATGAATTACATTTGCTTTGAGTAATGGAATTTAGTTGAGTTTTATTTCAATAAAATAAATGTATAAAAAATTAATTAAAATAAAATATAGTTTAGAAAAAATACCAAAATAAAATAGTCACGCTTCCTGTCTGGTAAGCTCAAAAACTTTTTTGTCTGAAATCAAAAATTATATAATGAATAAGATGGCCAGTAATATATTTTTACATTATTTTTCATTAAAAACTGGGGAGGGTCTTTAGCCAAAAAAACAGCTTTGCAATAAATATGGTTTGAGAAGAATAATTATTATATATATGGTTTTGATATTAGATATTTCAATGTGCTTTTTAACACAAAATATTTTTTATTTTCGATAAATTTTTTTCGTTATATATTTTTAGAAAGGGATAAAAAACATGTTGAGAAAGAGGAAAGAAATATAAAATATATTTTATAATATTGAACCATATAATATGCG